>VXBA01004802.1:310122-359307 GCA_013399895.1 Serilophus lunatus | reverse complement strand
GAGGGAGGGAGGGAGGGAGGAAGGGAGAGAGGGAGGAAGGGAGGAAGGGAGGGAGGGAATATACAGGAGTCTGGCTTTCTGAGGCTGAAGCTTAAGACACTATAAAAGGTTTGTTATAGCATGATGACTCTCCAAATTTTAGATGCTTTCTACCATTACTGGTAAGAAAAATATCTCTTTATCCACTGCGGAATAATTTATATGTGCAGCCTGATCTTCACCACAGCAAAGATTTGTCAATAAACTCTTTTCATCACTTTTCCTTATTATACAGATCTGAAATTTCTTGTTGTCTTAATTTTCGTTCAAAGGAAACCTGGCATTAAGAGGTCAAATGTCTTTCTGATGCTTTATAGTACATATTTATTAACTTCTTAGTTCTAATCATGGGTTGCCCTTTGAACCAAACCTATAACTACTTCCATTTGCTGTATTTGGTCAACACAATAAATCAATGTTAGGGAACATGGAGGGGAGGAAGAGGGGAGGGGAGGGGACAGGGTGGAGCAGAGGGGAAGGGAATGGGAAGAGAAAGGGAAAGGGAGAGAAAGAGGGAGAGGGGAAGGGGAAGGGAAGGATTGAGGGCAGAACAGAAGTAGAAATAACAAAAATTATCTAAATGGTCTAACCCCCTTACTGACTTCTTTTTCCACTTTCATATTAGGTATGTTACATTTGTCATCATTCAGCAGAAATTTTTTCTAGTGATAAAACAGGACCAAGCAGCTTCAGATTCTACACCATACACATCTATTTTTGCCTCATCTGTACGCTCCTAACCTGTGATATAAATGTGGGAGTTTATATATAAAGGGAATAATTTTCCTAATTACTTCTAGACATAGATACACCTACTTTGTGTGAGGATTGCAAGGTAAGGGACAAGCCTGGAAGGAAAAGATGGGTAGAAACTAGTTAACCCACACTAGTTGTGAGATAAGTGTAGTATATAAGTAGTATTGAAACAAAAGCAAGCACGGAGCTGGTAAAAAACCAAACTATTTGGAAATTTTTAAAAGTTCAATCCTATAATTCTGTCCACAAAGAAATTTAATTAGTACTTACTTGTATCCGGAGCTTTTTGCTTCTTTGGTTGTTTTGTTGTTGTTGTTTTCTGCCAGAAAAATTAGTTTTCAGAACTTTAGTCCAGCCTTTGTTCTGAAACCTCTGTTTAGTCTTACACATGTACAACCTTCCTGCTGTGATTTAAATTAGAATTAGTTCTTCTGTCTAGGACGTATTTTCTGAAAAAAAAAAAAAAAAAAGTCACATACATCTAATACACTCTGCTAAAGTACCATGAACATGTCTAGTACCAGGATTTGATGAAGTAAATAAGAATTTTATACTTTTAGAACGTGTAACTTAACTTGCTTTTTTGGTCAATACCATTTCATACAAAAAGAAACAACTGCAAAGTATGTAATAAAGCTGACCTAATTTTGATGCAAGAAAATCTATTGCAAGGATTTATAGTGCTTGTATGTTTCAATCAACTCAGGAGTTAGCAATTTATAATCTTTTGATCTACTGAAACCAGCCTGACACAGATTAAAACAACTAAAGAAGACTGCAGGGTACAAAAATACTCCTTGTAGGAATTAATATAATGAAGATACAGCATAGAGCTTTATTAAATATTGCAATAATATCTTTGGAAATGTGAAAGTCAAATCTAAGAGCAGCGCAATCTGCTACAGTAGAGAAAACAAAACAAAACAAAACAAAACAAACAAATAGTGATTTATATTTCCACCTCAAAACTTTTGCATTTACAAAAAGGAAAACTTATTTTAAGACCTAGAGCTTCATAAACAGTCACCTCAAGGATCATATTTAGGTTCTAAGCTCTGCAACTATAAAAAAACTATCATTTATTCCTAAATTATTTATGTGCAGTAAGGAACTATAGGTGCATTTCTGACAGTACATCTTTGTTTTATCCAAATAGTGTATTTCTAGCTTGCTCACAACTTCTCTAGATCAGATGGACTGCATGCTACCACTTGAGATGTCCTATATATTGCCCCTACATACATTAAAGCATTTTTTTTTTCCCCCAGTGGAATGGAAGGCCATTTCAAGCTTCATGGTGCTATCTTGAGAATAGGAAAATATATTCAGTCATAAAGGATATTTGAGCACACCAAGAGTGTTTCAACACTGCTTGAACACTGAATAATAATAGTCAATATATTAATTTTTAAATGAGAGTGTTAGTCTCATTTATTATTAAAGTTTTTTTATAAACCAGAAAGGAAAGACTTATAACCAAATTTTTCAAAAATGATTGTTAGAATTTAACCTGGATGGTAATTTAGAAAATATTTTTTTTCCAGATTAGACTGCATTTAATAAGGCTACTAATATTATACTACAGATATCAATTCAAAAGTCTCTCCCAGATATATGGTGAAGTATACATATATTTCTATTTGATTGTAATTTGTATCATCATCTATACAAGGAACAATTTGCTTCTGGAAATAAGCATGACTTACGGATACAGACCTTCTGCTGGAAGACACAATAGCATTTGGTATTTTGAAACCCCAGTTTTTCTGATTCTTTGGTTTTTTTCCCAAGTTTACATGCTATTCAGTAATTTTAAGAGCCTGAAAGTCAGTGTTTTTCGTTTTCCTTTTTAAATAAAATTTCCTGTCTAAGTTATCTGAAGCCTTATCTGATGATATCTGATGAGCTTTACTCATTTTACTAAAGAACTTACTTCTTTTCTTTAAACTGAATAGGTCAGAGGATGCATGTCTTTATGATATCTTGTTGGCAATATTGAGGATGAAGACCAAATGAGGAAAAATTCCAAGAAAAATAAAAGACAGCTGAGAGTGACCTGGCTTCATCAGGTCTAAACTAACTACCTAAAGGGTAAAAGGCACTTTTAAATAGAGTATACAGAGTGCCCAGTTAACTATTCCTGTTCATATACAAATAATCTGGTTCAAACTAGGGACTGTTGGTTGTTGTTTTTTTTATTAAAAACCAAAAAATCTGAAGAGATGCATTGCCTGATCCTTCTCAAGCATTTGTGAAGCTATGAAATATTTGTCTACCATTCAGACTTGCCATTTTCTGGAGAATTAGGGTGTTCATTTAGTAATGGTAGTGGACTTCCCACTGTCTTACCTGCTACATCTCATCATTTCAGAAACACTGAGGATTCTCCGGTTTTTTCCTTGTAAGCATTCTTACTTGTCTTGAACTATATGATCTAGCGATCCATTTTTAAATAGTTGAGTAATGCCTAGTCCTATATCCACCAAATCCACTTTCTCTTAAACAAATACTTTCTCTTAATGTGCATAACCAGCTCAGGTTGCCTACAGTGTAGGTCCAATTCCTAAACATTCTGGTATCATTCCAGTTGATATAATGGAGGGTGGAACACATATTTCATTAGGCATGGGAGAAATTTCCTCAATTTTAAATCTGCTGTTGGAAAAGCAAAAATTTTAACATCTAGTGATGTGTTCAGATGAGCACATTCAATAGAATATATTAACCTTCTTTTAAAAAAAAAAAAAAAAAAGTTGTTAGTCTTTTGTGGCTGTGAAACAATTATTTCACTTGAATTCCTAGTAGGTCATTCGTTCTCACTCCTTTAGAAGCTTACTTCATATATTACAATTTATATAAATGTAACATTTTTGTAGCACAAGCACTAAATGATGCTTTTCAAATTACAGTAATATATGAACCAATGTATTTTATTTCTTGTTAACAAAATGAAAATAAGAATAAAGAGAATTGCATAATTGATTTCTTCTCTTTCTGCATTATACCAACTAAAATACATACGGAAATATCCCATTTAAGTTATTTTCAGATTTTTTTGTTATGCATCTAATCCAGGTTTGTTGGTTTGGATATCAGTACATGCAAAGCATCAGCCACAAATCAGAACTTAATTTATCTTCAAATCCTAAAATATGTGAAAGCAACTATTAGACAGAGGAGAGATTTAATTATTCAAAGTGTATACTTTTCTTCCATAGGTTAGCATTTGCTATATAAGGGCAGACCAGTGTCTTTAATTTTAAACAGTATTTTGATCCAACTCTAATGAAAACAATCTTTCTACTTTTGTTCCTTTCAATGTTTTCTGTACTGGTACGGTACTTTTTCATATTCAGTTACAGAAAATATATAAGAAGATTTAAGATTCAGGAATGCACATTAGTGGGCAGTGTTAATCCATGGTACTTCTAAAAATAATTATTAAAAACAAAAAAAAATTATAAGTCCTCTCAGTGCAAAAAGCGAAATTATTATCACAGGAAAAAGCCACTGTAGGCAGATACTGAATAATGATATATTGTTTTGGGTTAAAACTTAGGAATCTGAAAAGTGATGATAGTTTCTTTAATGACTTCAAACTATCCCTAGACTTTACCATCGTTGGAGCAATCTGGGAAAATAAACAAATAAATGAACAACACCCTCTCTTCCCCCCCCCAAAAAAAAACAACAAACAAACAAAACCGAAAACAAACAAACAAAAATTAGCTTGTTTGTAAGTTTGCAAGTTTGGAAATCAACCCTTTCGGTGTTCTAATCAAAGAGAAAAACAATACAACATAATAAAGAACAGTAAGATGTTCTTAACAAAATTATTAAGGCATGAAATGCCAGTCTTGGAAATGTTTTCTCAAATTAAACCACTCCTGGAAAAATCATGCAACCCTCCCATTCAGAAACATATTTTGAAATTAATAAAAAGTAATTATAATACCTTTATGTTGAATGAAAAAGTTGTTTGAAGACAGAGTATCTCTCTTAAAATTTCTATGATACTAGAACTGCAACTACCTGCATCACACCATAAGATACTGCCAATGATGGACATGGTCTACAGATTCCAAAAGTGATACTTATCCACTGAGATAGAAATCTCCAGAGAAAATATTGTGTCATGGCCTTTTTTATTACTCCTGTGGAAGTTTCTCACACACTGGAAAGACACTGTCTCAGACACTACTCGTAGATTTGGTAAAGGAATCTAATGTCTATTCCTGTGGTACATTGAAATTCAGCTTTTTTCTCTTATCTTTTTTAGATTTTATTTAAGCCTATGAGATTGTATCTTCCTTTAACAAATTATTTTACTTATTATGAATAACAGGAGAGATACGAAGCTACTGGAAAGAGTCCATCAATGGACCACTGAGATGAATAAGAGACTGGAACATCACACATAAGGAGAGGCTGAGAGAAGTGGGAATGTTCAGCCTGGGGAAGAGTAGCCTTAAAGGGATGTAATGCAAGTATAAAAATCTCTTCATACATTGCATGAAGAGAACAGAGCCAGACTCTTTCAGTGGTGCTCAGTGACAGATCTGGTGGCAGCAGGTACAAACTAAAACACAGCAGGCTCTGCCTGAATTTCAAGAAACACTTTTGTACTGAGGATGACTGAGCAGTGATGCAAGTTGCCCAAGTAGATTCTGGAGTCTTCATCCTTGAAGATATTCAACAGCGGCCTGGGCATGGTCCTTGGATAACAGTTCTAGGTGACCTTATCTGAGCCAGGGTGTTGAACAAGATGACCTTCAGACTCCCCTTCAAACCTCAACCATCCTGTGATTCTCAGAATTATTTAAGTATATCTATATTGTGGAGATGTACACTTCATGTGTTTTGTTAAAAGAATGATGTTGAAAGAATTCACTGCTCCTATTAATAAGAGACATGTATTACAAGGAAGTCTTTGAGTGAAGGTTAATATTTTAAAAGAACATGTTGGCATAGTGGCATAAATGCTGTAACTATTATTGCAGTTGTTGTACACAATGCTAATCCCATTGCATGTTTTCAATTCTAAAAGAAAGTGCAGTAGAAAATTAGTTTTACACAGGCAATTATTTGCTTTCTTGTAACTAGAACATTGTCTTGATTAACTGATCAAAAATACCATAATAAAAATAAGAATTTTCTGTTATGTTTTATACCAAGGGAATTTACACTGTTATAAAATAGATTACATTATGTAAATGAACTGCTGTGCAAGTAATCCTGCCTAATTAAATTTGTAACTGTAAACTATAATTGTTTAAATAAATACATCTACCTATTATTAAGTGTTAATTATAAAATAACACAAATAAAAATTCACATGTAACATATATTTGAAAATTTTATGACTTGATACAGTGTAGTAGGGTTTTTTCCCAGCTGATATTTTCAGAGTAGAAATTTCTTTGATGGTCATGCAGAATGGCTTTGCTCAAGTCTTATTTATGATACTTTTTAGGGGGAAGGCAATTGGTTAGATTTGAATGAGAGAAGTAGATAAACAGTTAAATCTCTGTTAAGTCCTATTGATTTCTCCTTTATGGTATCACCTAAAGAAATGGGAATTTATTAAATAAATATTAAAAGGTTATTCTTTATACAGGGACAAAGCTAGAATTGATGTATTCTTCATTATTTCTAATAAAAAATATTTTGTAGTAACCTGAAATTCCATTTTTTTCCATACTGAATAAGTAGACAAGAAAATTCCACATTAATTAAGATATTCCAAAGCTGGCTTTCTTTTATTATTGCAGTCTTTTTTATAGGCTGCTTCTGTATTTACCTTCTGAGAAGTTTCTTGTTTTCATGGGATCCTGCAGAGCTCACTGCTGAGATTGTTTGGCTGTACAGAAATTCATATCAACTTTAAAGACCAACCATTTAGATTCATTTTTTTCTAGTAAATAAGAGAAGTAGAAGATGAGAGCTAGTACCCAGCTAGGACCCAACACAGCATGCTTGAACTCAGAATCGTTCTATTTACAGCAGACTAGACATAGTTACATTGAACATTAAATGAGTCTCTAAGTTTAATGCTGTTGTCTGCTCTTCCAGATACAAGTTTTCATATTTGGTTGTTTTATGTGAAGATTTGGGGGGTTTTTTGTTGTTAATACACCTAAGTGTTTTGAAAGGTTATCAATAAGTTTCCTTGTTTCATTTTTAACATCGACTCCAGTTAATATCAAGTGCACAGTTCATCAGATGTTTGTCAACATCTATTATAACAGAGAAACAAAAACATTATGCAAATAAATAAGTAACAAGAATGTTCTTAAATTTGTAAAAATGTAACCATCTCAATGACTACTTCTGTTAGCATACAGAGAAATTAGAAAAAAAATTGTATTAATTGTCTTACCTTTCAGACACTATGTATTTTTGTAATGGCTTGGGCTATTAGGCCAAATATACTGAAAAATGCTGTTAGTTTTTGGCTTTGTTTTAAATTGAGCTTTGCAATACAGCTATGAATTGCTAATTTCACATGCTGAAAACAAGCAGTCAGCCAGAAAAATAAGTTCAGAAAATTCTGAGTGTAAGTCTTAGTCCCATGAAAATTAAACTAAATTTTATCCTTTTATTTTTGATTTTTAAATTTTAATTTCAATCCAAAGTCACTATGTTCTGGGTGTTTGCGATTGTCCTGATATCATGGGACTTTGCATCACTGAGAAAATAATATCCCCCTAAACCAAAACAAAACACTTAACCCCACTCAAAATAAGCTGTTCACGTAATTTGCATAAGTATGAAGAAAAATAATCAAATCAATCTCTCAACATTGAATTCAGGCTCGGTTCCCCAAAACGCATCATCCGTTTTTCATTGCTTTGATTATTACTGAACTCTAGGGTAGTGTAGAATTGATTTGTATATATTTACACGCAGGCATTAATTGACTAATATTCACGGTGAGCAGTAGTAAAGCATCTAGGCAACTCATTGGATCACTTTTACGTTTTCTGTCATTATAGCCTTCTTTGCATAAACTACCCTCAGTCCTCAGCAGTAAAACAATTGCAGATGATTTACAATTTCTATATAAGGACTTATTACACTGTCATATATATTTAGGTTTTTTTGTGTGAAAATGTCTAGGCTTTGTCCTGTGAAGGTTGTTTAGATATATTTCTTATTTTTCCTTTATGACACGAGTTTAATCAAATAGTCCTTGGTGTACCCAAAAGGTTTAAGAATTTGTTATTCACTGCTGAAAATAAAGACTAACTTCATTCTTTGAGGAAATTGATAACCTAATCTTTTAGATTAGAAATTGATTACTTATCCAATTAAATTGTATAATCAAATAGTTACAGGCTTTTGTTGCCCTATTTTCAATCCATAGAAAGCACTTCACTTCATTGGCTATTTGAAGGGGTTCTTTTATTTATTTGATTTTTTTGTCACACTTATTTCAAAAACTTGAATGGCTATTATTTCTAATTATGTGTCATCATTTTAATTGTAACAACAGTAGATCTAATTCCAGCTTAATAGTGTTTAAGAATTGTGCTCTGTGCCCAAATTTCTGTGACTGGGAGATTTTCTTACCATTAACTGGAGCTATCTTTATCATTTCTATTTAGACTCCACATATGGTTATGAGTTGTGTCTATAATTCCTTTTTTTTTTTTTTCTCTTTTTGCTTATGCAATGTAATATGTATTCCTTGAGAATAGCTACATTTTCATAATTGTTCCTAATATCCACTGAAGTACTGAATTCTTGTGAAGAAGATATTGTGCAATATCTAATGCATCCTTTTTTTTAACAGTATTTTTGAAAATAATTGCTTTTGGCTTTATCATATTTAGTATGTATTTATGAGAATGGAGACAAGCACACTAACCTCTTTTTCTCATGTTTTAACTAGCTAATTGTGATTACATCTCCTTGTGGCTTTATACCTCAGAAATGCTGTCCCCTTTTGTGTATTTCTTTACAAGAGAAGAGAAAAATTCTTTAGTGCTAACATCTAAAATATAGGAAGAAGTTATTGATCATTTGTATGAGGTATTTGAAGTATACATAAAGAAGAAAAGGAAAGTTGTTTCAAGGCAGGCAGTTTCAAATAAAGATTAGTTAAATACAGTCAAAAGAAATTGCCTCTATAATTTTTGTATGGTGTATAGCTAAATGTGATCTGTTCTAAGCAGATGACATCAAGTTAAGTTGTGCACTTCATATGCTTGAGGGAAGAGATATAATTCAGACAAACGTTTGCTGGCTTCAGGAGTGCCCCCTTGTGAACCTCATGAACACCAACAAGGTCAAGATCAAGATCATAGTCCTGGGTCATGGCATCCCCTAAATATCAGTACAGACTGAGGTATGAAGGGACTGAGTGGAGTCATGCTGAGAACTTGGGAGTTCTGGTGTATGGGAAATTGAATACAAGCCAACAATGTGAGTTGTAGCTAAGAAAGCCAATCGTATCCTGAGCTGCGTTAAAAGACATTTGACCAACAGATCAAAGGAGTTGATTTTCTCCCTCTGTTTTCATGAGACTCCACATCTCATGAGCTGAGTTGAGCTCTGGGGTCCCCCGCAGAAAGACATGGACCTGTTGGAGCAGATCCAGAGGAGGGCCACAAAGCTGATCAGAGAATCGGAATACTTCTCCAATGTAAAAAGGTTGAGAAATTTGGTGGGTTTCAGCCTGAAGAAGAGAAGGCTATGGGGAAACCTTATCACACACTTTGAAGACGTAAAGTGAGCTTCTAAGATGAAGAGAGACTTTTTGCCAGGAATGCAGTCATAGGTAAAGGGAAACAGTTTTGAACATAAACAAGGTATGTCCTGATTTAGCTGGGATAGATTGGACATAAGGATGTAATTCGTTAGACTCAGGTTGTAAGATAGTGGAACAGGTTGCCCAGAGAAATTGTGGGTGCCTCATCACAGGAAGTATTTGAGGCCAGGTCTGAGGGAGCTTTGAGCAAACGTGACCTAGAGGAAGATATCCCTGCCCACAACAGGGAGGCTGATGTAGATGTTCTTTAAAGGTCCCTTTCTAACCAAAGCATACTTTGATTTTATGATCCTATAGGGACTGGGGAAATGTTGCTGTAATTGAATAGTTAAAAAAAAAGAAAAAAAAAAAAAAAGGCAAGCCAAAACATGTAATACTTCAGAAGTTATCTAAAATCATTGAGCACTGATATTCAAAATGGTACAAAGGACTATGTATCCGTGTCTGCTTATTATTTGTATTTAATGAAACTTGTTAACGATAAAGAATGTTCATAAATTTTCTTTTCACATACAGGTCATTAATCTCCTAATTTTTGATGGTATGCATTCTTAAAGTTTCATGACACATTTCTGTGAAATATCTCACATATCAGCCTAGACAAACAAATATATTTCCATTTTAACTCTCTTATTGTTTAATCTTTCCTGGTTTTAAAGGCTATGGATCAACTTTGTTCTACTCTAGGAATTTTCATGTTTTTACAGCCTTGAGGAGATATTAATTCCATACCTGAATTATCTTCTGATAAAAGGAAAGGAACTATGGTCCACACTATTTACTAAAATAAGCGCAGACTGACTTGATTTTATTAAGAGCTATACTTATTTATTTGTTGAAAGAGGAACTAAACTTACAATACAACAACAATGAAAAAATGCATGCAAAATCTACAAGCAAAAACTTTAGAATACCTGAGTTAACATTTGCATGTATTTTACCATTGCTTGGTTATTTGTTTTTAGGAAAGGAAATATCTTAGAAGAAAAACAAACTGCATAATGCAAATTTGCTGAAAAGAGGCAATGTTTACTTCCTAATTAGCTATCCATACACATATAATCACACATACATACACAAGCCAACTTCAGAAAATGCTTATCTGCTCAGCAGGGCTGGGTACAGGCTCACCTACGATGTAAGTGAGGTCGACTCTAGAAGCAGAAGTCTAAGGAGCTTGAATGTCACTCCTGGGCCCACTGATGGGGGTCCCAGGTGAGGATCATTGTAGCCACACAGTGCAGAGGGCAAACAAATAAGTTTTGTTGAATGTCATGGCACCCTGTACAGCTGACTATAACAATTAAAAATGGAA
This sequence comes from Serilophus lunatus, assembly GCA_013399895.1. Classification (NCBI taxonomy): domain Eukaryota; kingdom Metazoa; phylum Chordata; class Aves; order Passeriformes; family Eurylaimidae; genus Serilophus; species Serilophus lunatus. The sequence continues at coordinate 348,424 of VXBA01004802.1, read as the reverse complement.
GAAATTGCCAGAGGGTTTGAGCTTTATATCCAAGGTAATATTTGATGCCTTACAAAATAGGGTATGCTCAGCAGGTTGTACAAAATTACTTTGCAACTCTAGTGACGCAGCCAGTAACAATGAACTTTGATGCTGAATTGTTTTGTTCTGTTTTCAATGCTATGTGCTTTTTCTTCCTGAGGCAAACAACTTCAACTACTACTACTTTTTATATTCACTATTATGATGAACTAGAGAAAAATAAGATGAGGGGAATTTAGAAAGGCTGCAGTGGAATGAGGTTTGCAAAAAAAGAAGATCTCAATTTGGAGTTTTCTAAAGTTTCATGCTCTCCCTGTATTGGAGAGACCAGGGGTATTGAATCTGAGGGAGGAGACTTCTGTACAAGGTTTCCATCTTTTCAAATTTTCTCAAACCTAGACAGAGAGATGTTCTGTCCCTCTAATCATTCTGGACACCATCCTCTGGACCAGTTCCAACAGGCCGATGACCTTCCTGTGCTGAGGATCCCAGGTCCCTCTGGATGGGATACCATCCTTCAAGTGTGTCAGCCACACTGTCCACACTGTTAATTTTGGTGTCATCCCTCAATTTGCTGGTGGTGCACTAAATCCCACTGCCCCTGTTAAAAAGTGCCAGTCATGCCAGTCCCAATAGCAATCCCTAAGGAACATCATTTGTCACTGATGACCATTGGGACACTGAGCTGTTGACGACTACTGTCTGGATGTGACCATCCAATCAATTCTTAATCCACCCATTGAATCCATCACTCTCCCATTTGGAGAGAAGGATGTTATGGAGGTAAGGGAACGGAACAGTTCATACTGAGAGCTATCAAACAGCACTTACAGGACAGCCAGGGTATCAGACCTAGTCAGCATGGGTTTACAAAGGGTAGGTTGTGCTTGACCAACCTGATCTCTTTTTATGACCAGGTGACCGCCTGGTAGATGCAGGAAAGGCCGTGGATATTGTCTATTTGGATTTCAGCAAGGCATTTGACATTGCCTCCCACAGCATACTCCTGGAAAAGCTCACAGCTTGGACAGGAACACTCTTTGATGGGTCAGGAACTGGCTGGATGGTCGGGCCCAGAGAGTGATGGTTAATGGTGCTACATCCAGCTGTCAGCCAGTCACCTGTGCTGGGACCAGTTCTGTTCGACATTTTTATTGATGACATGGATGAGGGTATTGTGTTTTTCATTAGCAAATTTGCAGACGACACCAAGCTGGGAGTTTGTGTTGATTTATTGGAAGGAAGGAGGGCTCTGCAGAGAGACCTGGATCAGTTGGATGGATGGGTGGAGTCCAATATGATGAAGTTTACTAAGTCTAAGTGCCAAGTTTTGCATTTTGGCCACAAAAATCCCCTGCAATGTTACAAACTGGGAACAGTGTGGCTGGACAGTGCCCAGGTGGAAAGGGACCTGAGGGTACTGGTTGACAGCCAACTGAATATGAGCTGGCAATGCGCCCTGGTGGCCAAGAAAGCCAACAGCATCCTGGCCAGCATTAGGAATTGTATGGCCAGCAGGAACAGAGAGGTCATTCTTCCCCTGTACTTGGCACTGGTGAGGCCACATCTTGAATATTGTGCCCAGTTCTGGGCCCCTCAGTTTAGGAAGGATGTGAAGATGCTCGAGTGTGTCCAGAGGAGGGCAATGGGGGTCTTGGAACACGAGCCCTATGAGGAACAGTTGAGGGAGCTAAATTGTTTAGCCTAGAGAAAAGGACACTTGGAGGTGACCTTATCACTCTCTACAACTTCCTGAGAGGAGGTTGTACTTGGGAGGGGTGTGTGTGTGTGTGTGTGTGTGTGTGTGTGAGTGTGTGTGTGATCTCTCTCACCATGGAGCAACTGATAGAACAAGAGGACATTGTATCGAGCTGCATCAAGGAAAGTATAGACTGTATATAAGGAAAAAGTTCTTCACGGAAAAAATAATAAAGTACTGGAATGGTCTGCCCGGGGAGGCGGTAGAGTCACCATCTCTGGTCATGTTTGAAAAAAGACTGGTCATGGCACTTAGTGCCATAGTCTAGTTGGGGTGTTAGGATATGGGTTGGACTCGGTGGTCTTCGAGGTCTCTTTCAACCTAGTTATTCTGTGATTCTGTGACTGTCAAAGGCTTTATAGAAATCCAGACAGATGACATCCAAAACCATAGCCTTGTGTACTGATTTAATCACTCCATTGTGGAATTCGAGTGGGTTGGTCAGGCAGGACTTGACCTTGGTGAAGACATGTTGTCTATCTCAAATCATCTCCCTGTCCTCCATGTACCTTAGGACATTTTCTAGGGAGATCCGTTCCATCATATTTCCAGACACAGAAGTTTGGCTGATGGGTCAGTAGTTCTTGGGGTCGTACTTCCTACCCTTTTTAAAGGTGGGTACAATATTTTCCTTTTTCCAGTCATCTGGGAGTTCACCTGATTGATATTACTTTTCAAATGTCATGGAGAATGGCTTGGTAACTATATCAGCCAATTCCCTCAGGACTCTGAGACCCCTAGATTTAGATATGTTTAGATATGTTCCGGATCCTCAAAGTATCATGAGCTGTGTGACTAAGAGCCACATGTACAGTCAGAAAGAGTGCAGAATTAAAACTGATGGATGGAAATTAGTTCAAATAGCGGCTACGCATTTGAGGTCTCTAGATTGTGTGCATTCTAAGATCCAAAGACAAACAGACTTCATGATATTCATAAATTCAGAGTCTAATTTGACAGAAACTAAACCACATGAATGTGACTCTACTGGTATAGTTATGTCGTTTGTTGGGGGTTTCGTTTGTTTGTTTGTTTTAATAGTTGATGGTAAAAAGAATTACATAATCACTTTCCCATTCCAACTCTGTCATTGGTGTTGCCATTCCTGAGCTAAACACAGAAAGCATCTGACTGATACAAAAGCATTTGAGACTGGCTACTGATCAAGTCCATTTTCTTCTCTCCACTATTAACCATTGCTGCCAAAGAGCCACTTGAGTTACTGTTTAACCCTTGTGGCTAAACTTCTGACCTTCCACTTCAGACTGCATGATTGTGAGTCAGTAGGTCACCGGGGTGAAAGCTGTGAGTGCTGCTTAAAAGATGGAGTGACCAGCTTCAACTTTACCCTTTCTTTCAGCTTAGTAAAGTTTAGCATTACAAAAGAAGAATATGGAGATTATGTAAGATTTATCAGCAGTGCTAAAGTTAACAAAGATAATCTTGTTTTCTTTCTTTTTGTACTTAGGTTTTGTTTTCAGTAACTCAACTCAAATGCATGCTTCTATATGTGAGTAAAATTTGTTACAGAAAACAGTGTAGTGTTAGAAAATTAACAAAAAAATCCTTGTTTCTCTATGTCCACTCAGTTCTGCAGCTCATGAACAGTGGCTGTAATATCCTAGCAGTTATTTATTTTTTTTAACCAGAACCTTATTGCAACTGTGACATTTTTATTCTCAAAAATAAACAGACAGTAACATATTTAACAGACAGAAAAAATCGTCACTTTCATGTTTTGTTGTGAAAGTAGTTTTTTATAGGTTTAGGGATTCTTGAGCCACTGAAGATGCACACCACACACATCTAATTCTTCTTTCTGCTGTTTGTGCATCTCTGACACTTTGTGACTTAATGGATTGATGACATCTTTTATCACCTAAGTGGAAATGCTTCTAATCTAACAGTAAAATGTTTTACAACAGTTATAATCAACAGTAGAAGTCAGGGGTTTTCTCCTGTCTTTTATTACTCGTTTATCTATCTAATATGTATACTAATGCTCAGTGAGAAACAAACTCTGAGAATTGTATGAAGCTAGACACAATTTTTGAGCAGCATAAGCACTACTAGAAATAGAGAGGCATTGTTATTTACTGAGGTGCACTCTCAAGCTTGTATAACACCAATTGTGTTTGATAATTTGTTGAACGCAGTGCAGAATTTTTGTCCTATTTTCTAAGGACTAGAAAAAGCTTTAAAGAGCACATGAACAAAAATCTATAGAAAATTATAAGAGTGCACATAGCATATTATTAAAAGTTAAACAAAACGAGCACATATGAGAGGATATCTATTACAACAAGACTATAATATTGTATGATGGATAGTAATAACTGCAGCTTTTGTAAACAGGCACTGTGGTGAAGAACTGACTTTTTCATGATGAGAAAATAATCCCCCAACAATTATTTCAGGATTAAACATGTAGAACATAAGAACATCACATTTTTAGAAAAAGAATTTTTATAATTAAAACAGAATTCTGACATAATTAGTCAGACCATCTCAGCAGGAATTTCAGTCTTACTTGCTATGATAATGTTATTAAGAGAGATAGGAAGTGTTTGCAATTTTCATAAATTCTCTATTTTGAGCCAGAATCCAGAACACCAGATTGACATAAAATTGTATAAACAATCATCATTCTGAAGGATGATATAATTAAAGTATCATGATAAATATTTGTGATTGTTTCATTTACCTGCACGTTAGAAAGCTATTCAAAATATTTATTTTTCAGACTTCACAGTCCTAGCAATTGTAGAAATGTTAGTAAATATCCCTCTTTGAACTAACATTTTTTCAGCCAGCTCTATAAAGTCATGGAAACAAGTTTGTCATTAACTTGACAAATTGGGATTTTAATGTACTTGTGCTAAGAGAAGAAATATATCTACCTGAAAGAGACAAAATCGACAGTGATATGTGATAATATATACTAGAAAGAAGCTTTTTCTCGTCTTGATTTTTTCAACAGGAAAAATCCTTGGGGATCTGTCATTTCATCTTGAATGGTATGATCATCTGAATGTTATTTAAAATATACTACCAGATATTAATTTCTCTTGGAAAACTATTCATTCTAAGAAAATTAACGAAGCAAATGCATACAAGTTCTTTTTTTCTTTTTTTCCCAGGTGAAGTTTTATAATAAAATAAAAAAACCCTCGATTGCTTATGTTTTTCCAGTATCTTGTTTTTATAATTATTTTTTAATGCCAGTAAACACAGGGAAGGATAAGAAGTGAGTTAAATATAAAGTCAAATAACTTCTATGAAGCAGAATTCATTAGTTACAGTCAAACAAAAAAAGGTAGAAACTAAGTGTTTGTATCGGAATTTTAACTGTAGAATTATTCTTGATGGTAATTTTTTAATAGGAAGTTGTTCATCTGTGCAACAATTGAAATAATTCTTCATTTAGGCCCAGATTATATCTTGATTAAGGTTAGAAATATATTAACAATAAATTCCTGCCTTTATAAAGCATGTTTCCTCTTTTCTCATCAACAAATTTTGAGCAAAACTGCCATTTATTTCAACCTTATTTGAAATTATACATCAATATGGAGGCAAAGATACTGTAAAAAATGCATCACTGTTTGAGAATACAGAAAGGATGCATTTAGATTTTCTTTATGAGGAATATGATCCTTGTCTTTAAACCTCATTTTTAGAGTATTAAGAAAGGGTTATAGTCCATGCTCCCTTATATCATCTCAATGTTTGTTCTGGAATTTCACATCTCTCCTAAAAATCTAGAAAATCTAATAAGGATCTAAGATATCTGGAAGAAGCAAAAATTTTGATAATTGAAGACATGTGGAAACTACACTAAAACCAAACAAACATACTAAAAAGGGAAAAAAAATATTCTACTGTTCTCCACAGAACCACAGAACTATTTATATCATTCAGCTATGTGCAATCAAAAGGCAGTCAGATGTGATGCTGCCTCAGCACAATTATTTAGAAGCTGAGACACACAGGAAAGAGATTCATAGGAAATTCAAAACCAGCAGTTTCTCTACTTACAGAATATTTACTTTACTTTTTCTTTAAAGATTTTGTTCTCTTCTGATAAACAGCTTGCCTACCTTCCCTTTCATCCAACAGAAATTTTGTAAAAATAAAAAAAAAATTCTTTTGCCTGAGGAGACTTTAGAAAAACCTTCAGTCTGAAAATTAAATTGATGTCATGGACACCTTTTCAACTTTCAGGAATCCAAATCTCCATTTGAGTTCTGTAGTTGATCTGCACAACATATATACTACTGTTGCATTTTTTGTCCTACAGTGAGATCTGAATTCATTAGTATACAGCTTAGATACTAAACTTGTACCACAACTGCTGCAGTTTAAAAACTGAAAAGCTCTTCCACAATGCTTAAGCATTTTCCAACACTCCCTTAATGAGTGTTGTTTAAATTAGACTAGGGTGGAACAAAGCAGAGGGTGAAAATCTGAGGAAAACATATGTGAATTCTGCAGAAATTAATTTTGGAATACATTGAGAGTGGGTAGAAACACTTCTCTCACTGACAAAAAGGTAGCTCACAGGAAGTTTAGTAGTAGGCTCTGTGGAGAGTGTTGCAGTTCTGTGAACCTGGTAAATTTTTAACAAAAAAAAAAAAAAAAAANATTAGATTAATTTTTAAAAAAAAAAAAAAAAAAAAAAAAAGTTGCAGATGAGGCTTCACTATCCTTTGGGCCTGGCCTGTCCCTTATGTTAAGATAGCCACTTAAAGTCAATGTGTAGACTTCTATACTATTGAAGAGGCATAACTTCTAGAGTTTTAGGAAAATATTTTTAAACTGTTTCTCACTTAAGAACAAAATGAGCTACTACTTGGGCATGATTCATTCTGGCAGACTGTTTCTCTGTTGTATGAGCTGTGTATTCTTGCACATCAGAAATGTAGAAAGGCCTTTTTCATTGTTCCTCAGAAATTTCCTCAAGCATCAGAACAACTTGAGAAAGCAAAGAAGTGGACTTGTTACTGATTCTTTAAAATGGAATTTTAAGTATTTTTTCCTCCCTGCAGACAGAGATGAGATTGAAATTACAAAAGAAATTATAAAAGTATTTTTAAAGATCTTTTCTGCTTGATGAGTTAAAGCTATAGGTGTTAATTTACTGTTATTCCTTTATGCTTCGCCTTGTTGATTTTCATGAGACTCCTCAGCATATTTATTCAGATTGCTGAGGTTATTCTGAGTGGCAGCACAGTTCCCTGGCATATCAGCCACTTGTCCCAGTTTCCTGCCATTGGCAAACTTGCTGAGGATGCACTCTGCCCCATCATTCAGATTCAGACCATTATCGAAGATTATAGAACCATAGAATCATTAAGGTTGGAAAAGGCTTCTATCATTATGGAATGGAATCCAACCATAAAACTAACACTGCCGTGTCCAGTACTACTCTGTGTTCCCAAATGCACATCCATATATTTTGTGAACACTTCCAGGGATGGTGATTCTACCACTTCCCCAGGCAGACTGTTCCAATGCCTGCCCAACATTTCAATGAAGAAAATTTTCCCAATAGTATTTCCCTGTTTTCTGGCCCCCAATTAGACTACGTGTTACTGATCAGCACCTTCTGGGTGCTCATCTTAGGTCTACTTGTTAGGTTTTGTGTATACCAGGCTATCCAGTCTGTTATAACAGGTATTCATGCAGGGAGAATTATGCAAAATCTTCACATTAATTCTGAACTTATGTCATGCAAGGGATAATACAGATACAATTGTAACCACAGATAATAATTTTCTATCACTAAAAAACCATTTTGATGGTTGATTACAGTGGGAACATGCACTTTCTTTAGCTTTCATGAGATTGTATGTGAACCTACATATGAATAGCTACTACTCATCTGTACATTATTAGCAAGGTATACATATATACATTAGAAAGCATTTGTGTGTAATATTTAATGAAAGTTGCTAAAGTTTTTTTTCGGAACCATTCATTAGCATTGCCATGCATCCACCAAAGCCAATATGACTAAGTGCTTCTTTTAGAATGAAGCAGCACTACTCCTATTCCACTTAAGGTTTGAGAACCTGATATTTCTTGTGGCATTAATTCATTCACAGTTCAAATTTGCTTCTCTGAAAGAGCAGGAATATTAGATTCTGATGCTTTTGCTTTAGGTTAACAGAGTATGAAATAAAAAACCAAACAAGTAAAAAAATTGTGATTCATATTGTCACCAAAACATCGTCTTGCCAAATCCCTAGAATTTATGTTTACACACTCCTTTTAAAGACCTGGTCATGCTGGTAGGAAGAACAAGTGTGTTTTGTCCAAGATTTAAATGACTTAAAACTTGGTTAATGTGACTAATTGTCATAATGGGCTGCTTTATCCACAATCAAATTTCCTGACTAAACAGCCTATAGGAGTATGTGTTACTAGCACCAAGCTCTAACTGATTGAGCTAATCTCAAGGGCATAATATAGAGCATTAAGTGCCACACATTTAATTTTCTTTCTAAGACTGCTTGTATTCACTTTATTGAACAGAAAGGTTCAACTGGTCAAGGATTTAAGAATTTTTAAGCTACTCACACTGACTTTTTTAATGTAGAATTGAATTTTAGACTAGATATTCTCTTCCTTAATGGATGATGTTTTCTTTAAATATGGCTCTTTTTTTCATGTGTCTGTTAGCGGTTGGAAACACTGAGATACATATACACTAAGCAGTTCGGAGAAGACTGTATTTTTTATTGTTTGGGGTTTTTTTTGTTTTGGTTTGGTTTTGTTTTGGGGTTTTTTTTTCCTCTTTATGAAACATTTAGATAGAGAGTAAAGAGTTTAAGAACTGCTGGATTTGTTGCAGTAAAACTAGCTGCATTGCCGTTGGGAGTCCTCTGGTACCTAAAGGGAAGGATATTAAAGTTGGCCAATGAAAAAGATAAAGGTATTAGAAGCCTTCTTTCAAGGTTGTAGATATCTTATGGAAAGCCTTCCAATCAGGTTATAAAGATCAAATATCTACATATTACTAGATTTTTGTGGTAATCTGTCAATATTTTTGTTATTCTCATAGGAAATCCTAGCATTTTTAACATGTTTGATGAGAGATGAGCAAATATATCAATGGTTGCTCAGCATCTGCAGATAGATAAATTTAGTGCGTGTTTTTCCAGAGGGGAAGTGGTCTGGGGGAAGGTGTAAAGGAGGGGTAGGGAGGACGAGATCTGTGTAATGAAATTGTGGTGTTGATACCAAAAAGTTAAAGGTAAAATGTAACAGTTTGTCACAATTATGTTTCATATTGGCAGGTGTTCTGAACTTTCTGTTTGATAACTAGACATATAAATTTCAGTTCTTAAAGCTTTGCAGCCAATTTAAGGGCTCATTTATTTCCTTGACAGCAAGATATATATGCTGCCTGGCATAGTGGATGTCTGGGGCCAAATCCACCACTTTGTTGCTTGTGTGTCTTGTGGGAAGTAAATAGTAGCAATTTTTCAGCACAGGCATACCAGCACAAGGTGTTTAGCAAATAAATGAGCACAAGATGACCTGTGGTGTCCTGAAATTACTAAAATTCATGAATAATAAAATGATCTATAGATTGTTAGCAGAGGACTATAGCAAAGGCTAATTTCCAGTCACTGAAGCTTTACAGGAAAATTTGTAATTTTTGAAAATTTAATGACTTCATCAGTTTTTACCTATTTTTTACCAATGTAATTGTCTGAAAGCTACCATCAGCAGACATCTTCTGTCTAGCTAAAATCACAATCACCTATGTCATCACATTATGAGTACTTAACTGACTTTATCTGTAGAACTTTTCTCTTTCACCCCTACAAAAATACTACCAAAAATATATCTTCAGCTTCTGAATATATATTTTTCATTTTGTTAAATCTTATTAACATAAGAAACAATTACAAGGAAAAAATCAATGTCACAATGCAAAGTGAAGAGGAATTTGAAAAAAAAAAAAAAAGAAAAATCTAGTGAGGAAAATGTATCTCTCTGGAAATAACTGAAGGCACTCTAAAACAAAATTAAAAAATTAAAAGGCATATTATAAAGGGACAACATAAAATATTATCAAAATTCTATGGCATTTAGTTAAGGCTTTGAAAAGAAGGGACCCATGAATTCAGGTCCTTGGTCATATTTAATTTTATTGATTTATTTGCATTATTCACTGACACATCCATACTGAAACAACCAAGAGAACAGGAACTGAAATCACAGTTGTTCTCTTCTTCACCTAAATGGCTGATAACTTACTGCAGTTATTTTGTTCTCACAATTTAAAATATTTTTATTTCAATTCAGTGTCCAACATCTTCACACTTGCTGTCTCCAACATGCACTTCAGTTGGAGACAGATTTGCATTATTTTGGGTGCTATTATAAGAAAATAAGATGCAAGACATGGTTATTTTTTGAAGTGGTTTTACTGTTATAGCTTTTCTGAATTCTCTATTTTACCTGTCTCATATGTTTCCTTTGCAAATTTAGAAAAACATACAATCTTCAGTATACTGTTCTATGTCGCCCTTTCTACACATCAATGCCCACTCCTCAGTTGTACAAAGGTTGATTGTTTCTTACCTAATATGTTTTTAATAAAAGGCTCTCATAGTATTACTGAAGAAATAGTCCCACACTAAGATTTAGTAACTTTTAATTTTAATTTAACACCTTTTAATAGCAAATGTAAATATCATGAGATTATTCCATTTGCAGTAATATATATTTCTTTCAGGAAACTTTTGCACCATGGTCTAGAAAACCAAAAGTAGAAAATGGGAGCATTCTCTCTGTACTTTTTGCTTTCTCTAAATCACATTCTTAATTAAGGAAGCTAAATTTTGTAACCGTTTAAAAAGGAAAGCTAATTAACATTATTCTGTCAATGTCGAGAAATAGTGACATTTGGCAGATACTTGAGGAATACTTTAAGGGAATATTTTCAGTGACAATATTAAAGAGACAGAAAGTACAAATGAAATATAGCAATATCTGGAAATTACCATTTAAAGAAAGAAGTATTCAAAGGGGAAAGGGAAAGATAAAGTAAATGAAATGAACAGTTAGTCTGCTTATTTTACAATTTTAATTGCTTTTTAACCTTTAGAATACTTCTGAAGGCAAAAAAGAAAATTAAATATATTAATTTACAGAGTCTTCTTTGGTTTTATTTTTAAAGTAGTTATTCTCTGACAATGCAGAACAAATTTTTCCTTCTAAAATGTTCTTGAATTATGATTGAAAATGTGCGACTTAATAAGTACCATTCCATGAAATATTTATACAGCTCTTCAGGTTGTATTTTTGAAGGAAAAAAAAAAAAAAAAAAAAGGAAAAAAATCTTTCATTCACAGCAATAAGTTTCTGTAGACAATGGACTTCCTGAATGAGACTTCTCAAAAGTAATCACAGTGACCTTGTTCTTTGTAAAAGTTATGCATAATGTTTATCGTAATCAGAGCATATGGACCATCTAATTAGTCCCAGTGCTTAGGAGTTGGTGCTTAAAACATAGTAAGTGGGAATTGTTCCTTAAAAAGGTCAGCAAAATGGAATGTCTGGGGGAGTTTTGGTTTTATTCACCTTCTCAGTCAGTAAGGAAATGTATCCTTTTGAGGTTTCTTGGGCAGAGTGTCTAAAATGAGAATAAATAAACAAATAAAAAACAAATAAGTACTAGAAGTCCTGATTGTGCCATGTTTACTAGTCTGCTGTTAAATCCTTTTTTATTTTATCTTGATCATGCTTCCTCAGAAAAGTTGACTAAACCAAAAATAGTAGAAAAAGTAAGCAAAAGTTTAATACTGATTTTACCTTTTGCTGTTTCTGACTTTTTACTCTATAATCCTTAATTATTTTTTTCATGCTATGAATAAGCTGAGTGCTATATCATCTTTTTAGTGGTGAAATCAATACTAATTTCTAATAGCATTTTATTTTTTTCTAATGTGTTAAAAGTAGGAGTGCACGCCCCAGAAAATGTAGGCTTCTTCCAGACACTATGAGCCTGTCAGGGTGACATTAGACAAAGGTATGCCACCCAACATACCTGTAAACTGGGACATACCACTAACACACAGTGCTGACACTGCAGGTTTGCTACTCAGGGGTCTGAAAATCAATAAAACTATGAGTCTCCATAAATTACCTTTTCAGATCATACTGAGCTATAATATTGCTGTACTTCTGTGGCTACGTAAAGGGCTTTCTGAATTTGTAAGGCTCCTAGAAAACTACATTCCCTCTAAAACTGTGTGGCAAAACTCATGTGCTCTGTAGGTAGAGAAACAGAAATTAATATTATCTGCTAGGATGAAGGAAAGTCTCCTGCACCACTGAAGCTGTAGAATAAAGACATTACATTTTTTTATCATCTCAACACCATATGAATTTCTCCTGCTCATTCAGTCTCCTTATCATGGCCTAAAATGAAATAACCAGCTTAACTGTTGAAGTAGAGTGTAGCATAGACTTGACTAAGTAGCTCAAAGTAGATCGAAACCATTAAATCAATTCAAAAAACTCATTGCATATAACTTGAGACCCTGACCTAGGGGTGACTATTCTACTGGGCACGATGGAATGTGCCTCCACCAGAATTTTTTCCAAGAGTTACTTTATACAGGTTGTCCTTAATTGCTTTCTTTACACTAAGCAGTCTTTGCACTAATGCAGCACTTTTCTTGCTCTACAGCAACAGCATAAACTCCAGCACTACAGCTTTCCAAAAAGAAATACACTGTGCCTGCTCAATAACCTTTGGGTAGGAAGATGTGTGAACCTCATCAAATGGATGTATTAGACCTATTAAATATCTGGTCTGATAATTCTAGTAGCCAGCATTCAAGCAAGTTAATTTAATGAGCTTAGTGCAGTAAGAGCAATTTCAGCTATTTTCATGTATTTGAGTCCTATATTTCTTTACTTCACCTTTTTAGTAAATCTCATTAAAACCTTACAGACTAAGTTAACTTTTTCAAATACTCACTCTTCACAGAACTGCAAGAATTACGTGAAATTAGTGTAGTGTTCTGAGAACTGTTTTGCACTGCCCTTGAGCTTTAAGTTATTTATATGTGTCTGGGTGGGGCTCACTGGATCAAACCCTGAATGCCATTGTCGCCATACATAAAGTTATATGATGTTTATGCAGAGATTAAGTTAAAAAGTCCTTTTTACCTGATTTTTTTAAGCAGAAAGTAACTGAAAATGTAATGCTGTTTCTTGAATATGTGAATGTCAGTGGATTTTTTTATAGTCACTTAAGACTCTGACAACCAAATGCTAAGGCTATAAATGCTAAGGGCAGAGACAACTTTACAAATGAAAATTTCTAGCATAACTAGACATCCTTGCAAGATTATTCATTTTAACAAGCTAAACTAAATTGTACAGATGAAACAAGTGCTTTAAAATGGCAGCATTTGTGCAAGCTTCCATATACAGTGACAGTGCAAATGAAACAAAACCCCTCCCTTTTTCAGGATGGTACAAATATCTCTGAGTGACAACCTTTGTCTAAGGAAGATATAAAGATTTATACAACATAAGTATTGTATGGATGTAATACTAAGATGATGCAACCAAAAAACTGTGCAGAGAAATACCAAGATCACTAGCCTTTCATCTTCTTAGACTACAGACAGATATACAAATTAAAACAAAAGCAGACCCAGATTTTAATGTCTTCAAGGCATCTTTTTCAACAAGTTGTTTTCTTTTTTGGTTTTCCATCACACAGATTGCAAAAAAATAATCCACTAACCTACACTTCACAAAACCTACACTTCACAAAAGATACTATACTGTTATATCAAGAAAGAGAAATATAGCTAAAAAGTAAAAAGTAGCTATTGTGACAGTTATTGGCTTCATTCATGAACTACAGTTCATTGTACTGTGCAGTCTGTACAAGACCTTTTAATCAAACAGATAAAGAAATAAGGAGAAGCGACTAAGAAAAATATAGTTTTTAATTCTAATGAGAGGCAGACAGCTTGGCACCATGACATCACCGTAAGGACCACGGTGAGAAACACAGTGTATTTTTGCTTGACAGACTGACTCCTCCTATGATCTCGATCAAGTTAATCAGGGCCTAATTCTGTCAACAGTGATTGATTCTTTACTCAGTGAGTAATCTCATATATATCAGAAAGTTGGGAAGTATGAAGACCCTTTCACAAACATTAGAAGGCCAAAGACATTCAAAAACAGTATATTTCACTGTTTTCCTTCTAATAAGCAAAAATGTTCTGTGTACAGAGTTGCAATGGCAGTGGAAGGGACCAGGGGTTTTTTGCTGGATGTTTTAAAATTTCGCTACATCTGCCCAGTAGTGCTAATATTGGCCTGGACCTTGGCATTGGACTTCAGATATTTATAAATAATATTATTCTATAGATTGCAGACTGTAGAATATAACTTCTGTCAGGGAGTTTTTAAATATGGTGGCTTGATAGAAGCAAAGTTACTGCAGCAGCCTCATGCATCCAGGTGTAATCAGTAGTGAGGCTGGGTATGTAGTCCCAGTAGGTACATACACATACTGCACAGATATACACAGAACTGGTCACACAGATCAATGGAGGTGAAAACATTCACGCAGACACAAACAGCGCCAAAGCATTATCCCGTTCCCACTTCTTACTATATGTCTGCATGGGTGTGTATGTATATATAAATTTATATATGAACATGGTCGATCCCTCCAGCATCTGAGCTCATCCAGTCTGCCCTTGGATCCCACTCTCTTCAGCTGCTAGTATCTGGACATATAAGCCTCTGGGGCTGCAGCATACTCTGGGTGCTGTGCATTGCACACATACATATGAAGATGTAAATGTAAGCAGATATTCTAATCAACTCCCAGGCCACATGATCCTTCCAGCAGTTCTCTGGGACTCACTTGGACCCTCTGAAAGCCAGCGTGCATTGTGGTCTTGCCCTTAGAGACACATATGCTTGCCTGACTCCCAGGTTACTTCATGTACTCAATTGGCTCATCTGGTTAACTTGTCCAGCAATCACATCCACATACCCACACTTCAGATGTTGGCACTGCAAACACATGGGACTCTGACAATCTGATTCCAGTTGCTGGAACTCAGACCTCCATACACACGTGCACACTGAAGAGAGATCCCTTTATGCAGTAAAGATTCAGAAGTGAATTTAAGAGGAGGGTAAAACAGATTGAATTGATTAGGTGCAGGTAATGGCTGAAAACTATGCAGACCAACAAACTATTTACATGTAAATGTCTGGTTTTTTGTCCCTTACCCCTTTATTTTCTCATTTTTGTTCCTCCCCAAATCACCTAGATTTTCCTTGCCTTTAGTTTCTCCTCTAAACATTCTGTGATAATTCTTTGTAATCCCAAATGCTCTCCTCTTGCCTACCATGTGTTGCAGATTCCTTAACTTGCGAGTCACCCTTATTCTGTAAAATGATCATACAGACATTTCTTATGAGACATGAGATAGCTGTGACATCTGTACCATGGGCTCAAGGTTCTCCTAGGACAGCCCTGGGAATGGCCTGGACAAAGTCTCCCTCCCTCTGAATCTTAACTTGGGTTCCCCCTTGACATTGTACTCCTTTGCTTCTCTGAGTCTGTGTCGATTGCTACTTTGAAAGACTGATGAATCCCATAGTGGGTCTGGGTGTAGCCCAGAAGTTCTCCCTCCTGCCTCTGTTCCTATAGACTCACCTCTGTGTGTGAAAATGAACTTATTTAACAGACAAGCTAAAAATTGGTTCTTGAATGTGAATGTTCTTCCATATGTAATAATGGCATCTTCAACATTTAGGAATTACAGACTGAAAAAAAAAAAGAAATTGGACAAAAAGATATAAAGATATAAGTGAACTGAGAAACCTTGACAAGTATAGTGTATAAGTTGAACAAGTTGAACAACAGAAACTTTTGTATTTAGCATTTATATAGTCAATAACCTTAACTGACATTGACCTTGGGAGCAAAATGGGCCAATATTTTCACTTGGGTGAACTGTGATTGGAGAGTTTCTCTAGTGTATTAGGCACAAACATGCGTTCCATCAACATCAAGTACATGCTATCTTTTTCATCAATTTTCTTTTATTTTGTACTAACATTGTTATTGCGATAAGGACATAGAAAAAAAATACATTTTCTGAGAGTCAGCTTCATCTCTGACATCAGACCATTGAAATCAGCTACCTTTGCCATATTTTTTCTTTCCAGAAAGCTCTGAAGGTTTATAACAAAATAAAATAAATAAAATAAAATAAATAAAAAAATAAAGTGTGCCACTGGAAAAATATTATTTATAGATTCTAAGATTAATTTCTTTTTAATATTCAGGAGTGAATTTCCAGTTTGAAAACTTCTGAATGCAGTCTAAAATGTTATAGACAAAATGCAACTAACATACATATCCAGTAGAACTTCGAATGAGAAGGAACATTGATAGAATGTCCTAACATAAATGATTTTACTGTGTTATAACTCAAAACAAGGGTCTGACAGAAGTGGTACTGACCATCTGAACAACCATGTATGTCAATTGGGAAGAGTTCCAAGAGACCAGCCAAAACAGAAAAATGGTGGCTATGTTATAGGTTGCTTCAGCAACTGGGCTTTCTCAGCTTGCTCTACCAGGAAGAACAGCAGTTTGTTTCAAGCCCACCATTAGAACTTATTTCTAGAGCATATTGAAATTATAAAGATGCCCTTTAATTGCTCTTAAGACCTAAGATTTTAAGTTTTCATTTCATTACAGGAAAAACTGGACGTGCCCACAGAAATTAGCTTCCTCACATTGCTGGTTCAGCTATACACAGAAACATCTGAGAAGAAATGTTACCTACTTTTGTTCTGAAATTTTTGCCCATCACCCTCTTTAAAGATTTCTTACAGAAATTAAAAAGGAAAATAATGTTGCTAAACTGACTGGAATTAGGGAAAAAATAAATAGTTCTGAAGGGAAGAAAGAAGTATCATGTCTAACTGGAGCAGCTGTCAATGTTTTTCCCCAATTGGGTTCAGTAATTCCATTCTATTTTGCATAGGAACATCTAGCTTGCGTTTATATACAAAGGTAAGTTGTCACATATCAGGAAAGTCCCACTGAAAGAGAAAGTAAAGACAGGTTAAAGTATAATCAAGTGGTTGTATATCTTGATTTGAACAGGAAAATAGAAATATAAAAATAAAATAGAAGAAAACATGGGAAATTTATTTTTATGATCTTAAAAAAGTTCTGTCTTTATGCACTATATACTGTTAAAACTAGCAGGGAGAAAGTCAATTGTATGTGAAGTAATAGTAACAAATTTGTAAAGATTACATTAATATTCCAAGTTACTTTTATATTTTGGAGATGCCAAAAAGCATCAGGAAATCCCTTTCTTTGTGTGTGGCCTTATACATTGAAGGTGTCTCCTCTAAAATTTCCAAATAAAATGGTATTCTTCATCAGAATGAGCTTTTACTCATAGGAATGTTGTCAACATGGGCTCTTTTTCTGATTTTAAGATTGACCATTTTTTTTCTGCGACAGCTTCAATATGTCCACAAATGAAATTATAGAACTTTATATCTCCATGAAAACTCTATTATATGTTTTAACTCAGTGAAGCTAACTCAGAAGCAATATAAAATAGAAACAATAGCATACTTAAGGCTCCCATTTCAAATATAGGCCATCACAATTCAAAACCATATTCAGGCAGATTTTAACACACTGGGTGTTGGATAAGAGGAATTTGGGGGGAGAGATGACAGAAATCATGCAATTCATGATAGATAACTGTGAGGGATAGAAAAGTGGTGGAACAATTAACAAACTAGCTATTTGGAAATTAAAAGCATGTGAAATTAAAACTGAAATAATATCTCTTTTTCATTATGTCTATCATTGGTGTTTTATGTCCAAAAAAAGTCTACTAATTATTAGATCAGTTTGATATTTCCCAGTGATTTAACTGTCCCAAAGCCAGACACAAGAGGCATCATAGCCCTGATATCCTTTTCAGACAGTCACTGTATCTCAAGCATATTAAAGTTCCATGGTGTGTGGCTTTCCTGTGATGATATGTATTGCTCTGGTACTTTTTCATAAACACTAAAAAAAAAAAAAAAAGAAAAAAAATTGAAAGGATAGTCACTCTCTCATATCAAGAAATGAGAATATTTTCATAAATATCTATTCCACAGTCAAAGATAACTTTGTTAACCCTCTCTTCTAAACATGTTTGCCTCCCAGTCTTTATATTTGGAGAATTGCTTCTCCAAGATATTTCTTTTTGTCTGCCATCTCTTTAAGAATCCTCTTGACTCAGTTTTTTTTTCTTGGTTAACTTTATTTTTGTTTTATTCTTGCTGTTCCTTTGTTTTTCTCAATTTGTTACTCAAAACATATCTCTGGGAAGAAAAAAACCCAACTAAAACAACAAAGAATAAAAGAGATACTGTTTTCCCTTCACAATCCCTACTACTTTTCTTCATATTATTAGGATTTAATAGATTCTATGAACATGTAATTAAGCAATAAATAGAACAGTAGCGTTGGAGGGGTTTTTTTCTAGTTCAGAAAATAAGGACAAAAAATCATATTAAAAGGTCTCAGTACGAGTCTGAAGAGTTCACATAAAGTTCTCACTTTCAGGTCGGAGAAGGGTTCCCAGAAGATGGCACATCTTATGCTCTTAGGTTATCTTCCAAGACCAAGAGACTACGTTTGCTCCTTCACTTCATCATTCACATCCTTGTAAAACCTGACAGGAGCTGTTAGCAATCAATGATTTTCAGTTTTCGGTTTCTCACTCCCTAATCAGCTCAGACATAGCAAAATCTCCTCAAGCAGAGATGGTCTCCATTAATGAATTATCAGCAAATCACAAATGCTGCACTCATGTTCAGCCAGAAGTTTCTGATGGTTACAGAACTAGGATCTCTCCCAACTACTTGTATTTTAGCAGTAAGAAAACAGTCTGTATCAATTTTTCAGTAATTAAAGTAGGAAAAATTCTGTGGAGGTCTTAAAAAAAAAGATCTGTTTACATATATCTGTTACCATATGGTACTAATTCCACCTTAAACTATATTTTACACATCTGCGCTTTAGGAAACTGATTGAAATAATGTCCTGTGATTTATCTGGCAAGCCATTTTCAAAGATGTCTCTGTGATTTGGGAGTGTACAAATACCAGAGAAAATTATTCATATTAATACGATATAGAAGCCACAAAAGACTTCTGCTTCTAAAATGCACCGTGCTTTTGAAAATTCCCATGAAATACAAACATTAAAAGAAGTGAAGGAGGGCTTAATGTCTCGTTAAAAGAAGCTCTGGTAAAACTGAAAATCTGCTCTTGAAGAAAAAGATGAAAAAAGAATATAGATGTTAATAACTAATTCCACTGCACTGCATCAGTCCAAGCATTGATTTTTTAGACAAAAAGCATCTTGTTGACATCAATCAATGCACAGAGCCCTGCAGAATTTGGTTACAGTGCCAGCTCAGGCTGCAGTGTGCTGCTTACGTCACTTGTCAGAAGTGATGGCATGATATGAAGTGTAACTACAAGCTTCAAGGAGTTAATCTGGCTAGCAAGATTTGTTGCAAGTACTTGACTTAGGATGTACATATATTTATAGAGCTGTGAACATATTCCTCGTCATAAGAATTTCAATTATCTGCAGTTTTTTTGACAAAAAAAAAACCAAAAACAACCAGTTAAAAAATCTACTGAATGGAATTAATTTTTATTAATTTTGTATGTTGATATGGCAAACTTCAAACAGTTTAGACTTTGGAGTTGCTGCGGTGAAATAGCTGCTTTTAATATGTAATTTATTATACCCTGAAGTAGATGTCCAGGTCAACTGCTCCAAGGTTATATTTACTTCTCTTCAGCTTTTGCAACAGAGCATATTATGGATTCTAAAGCTGGGTGAGATAGATCCTTCTGTCTAATTCCACTCTAGGACAAATAGAAGGACAAATCACTATGAATAGCCAATATTTCTTAACATATGTACGCAACTCTTTTTTATTTCTCGAGTATTTTAGTCTGGTTAAACTGTAACAGTCATATGTGACTAAAATAGTGCTTCCTGAATTAATTCTGAGCATACTATACCAAGGAAACCCAAATTAATTATTTGTTTTCTATTATTCTGCAAAAATTGATATCCTCTCTATTGATTATTTATCTTAATGGAAATAAGGTTACTTAAGTAGAGTACTGCAACACTACCTATTTGGAATTAAATGTCTTTGGTGCACTACATAATTTATTCCTCATAAATTTCTGTAGCTCTTCATTGTGATTGACATATGCTGAAAACATTCTCATTATAGTCTGTAACAATAATGTGTCATCAATATTAAAATACCGAAGCTTGTTTAGAGTTATAGATGAATAAAAGATGGCAAACAGTGTAACCCTATTAATACACTCTAGTGAGTAAAGAATACATCACATCGCAGGAGTAGTGGAGGCCTGGTGGCTAGGCAGCCCCGACATCTCAGGACTATGTATCTCTGGATGCAGTTTTTGCAGTTTTCAGTGGGGCTTCAGATATCATACGCTAGTGTTTTACTAAGAAGAGATATATCTGAAAAGTAAAAATTCCAATGCACAGATGGTATTAAAAATGCATTAATATTTTAAGTAATGCACTGGTACTAAAACAAGCAGTACAATGAAAATCTCTGAAAAGAGTTTTATTGCTTTCTTAGTGCTTTTATTTTGTGGGAAACATATATTCTATGCTAATTATGAAAAAGGCAAAGTTTCAAAACTGTTACGAAATATGCTGGAAATAAAGTTAAACATATAAATAAATACTCTGAAAGAACAGCAGATAATGCTCATAGGTAAAAACACAATACATGCATTTGCCAAGGGAGGGTATTCAAACAGGAAATCTCACAATTTGGGTCCATTTTCAATCATCTATTTATTTTATATGTTACTTTCCTGTTGTTTCTTCATGTATTTTTTGCACAGAAAGCTATGGGACAGTAAATTAGGGGGTTTGCTGCTGTATGTTCTGTATTTTGTGTATTACAGTCACTATGTTTCCATGTTAATAGCCTATCTATAAAAATTCTATTACTTTTAGAATAAGTAGAATAAAATACTTTAGGTAATAGTAGTATATTTGATCAAACATATTTAATATTGTTATAACAAGAACTACTACATTAAAAAAAAAAGTAAACCTGTTAGTACAAACATGATATACAAAAGTATAATTTTAAATGCAGGCACATGCAATTGCTTACAATTACAGCCAGTCTTACAAGGAAGAGTTTGTAAAATTAGCACACTTTACTTCAAGAATGAGGTTAGTCAGAGGATATGAAAGAGAAGAGCTATGGCACATATGGGATAAAGTGTAGTATAAAATTTCACCATGGCCATTTGCCTTGTTGCCCTATTATAGCCCCTTAGAAGTGGTTAACCAGAGAAGATAGCAGTAAATAATTGTCTCTGTAACAACAGGAATATAATTTTGGACAGGATTTCGTATAATTCCTTTCAGATCTTGCCTATGGCTGTCCCATTTCACAAAGCATGCCCCTTCCTTGGTCCCTAAAGAGTCAGGAAAAGATTGGAGATACCTGGGTGCAAGTTGTTTTTATACTGGGTAGTAAGGAGAGCCTAATTCTTGCATCTGGATGATATAGCTGCAAGGAAGCTAAGAGAAGAAGAAGGGAATGATAAGGCATTCAGCACCTCTTATCTGCCTCACTGGCATCTTTAGAGGCCTTATCTGAGCACACTGAAGTAATAGCAATTCCAAAACTCTTCTACTTACGCTGTCGTTGCATTGGTCATCTGCTATTAAGCTTACCAACATTTTGTTATCTATTAGTGGATGGGGTGTTCATGAGAATTGGTAAGAGTATATTCTTGTTCTTATTCAGTTCAGCTTTAACCATGCTGTTTCCCAGCTCAAAATGAGGAAAAAACCCCTAGAATTTAGACTCTGAGCCTTTTGGCATTGCCTTCTGTATAAGCACTGTCCCAGAATAAAGTGATTCTGAAAATCTTAGCTATTATGCACTGGACATCTCCTTCTTGAATATCTATAGAAATGTTATAACTTCATGTCAGAGCTCCTATTGGAATGATCAAGAATTTCTATTCATAAAGATTTGTGTGTCCTTTGTGGCTGAAGTACTTTATTTATTATGCCCTTAATTAGCTTTAATGTCACCAGTTCTCTCCCATCCAGTTCTGTAGTAGATGCTCTGTATTCAAGTTTTGAAAGCAGACTAGAAATAGAGAAGTTAAAAAAATACATCTTTGGTATAAATAAATTCTTTACCATGGAAATAGAGTTCTGATTTTTTTTCTCATGTTGTAAATTATTGAGTCTGCTTCATTCAGCCTTTAGAGACCGATAGACAAGTTCTAGAGTGTTACAGAAATTTTCACCACCAATAGGGTCATCAGCATCTTTCTTGGATATCCACACACCCACCCCCAACCCCACAAAATACCAAATATACATACCACTCGTACACTTCAAGTACAGAGAAGTCTTCATGGAGCCACTAGACCTTAATTAAGAGTAATTAATAAACAATGCAGAACTAGAGAATTCTCATGCATACTAAACCCATAGAAAAATTGTCAGGATGTCATAAAAAATAGTTTCTGACTCTGAAGAAAAATAGATGCAGTGACACAGAAGAAAACAATGATTTTCAGGAATAACTTCTGTGTGATTCTAATTCAAAGAAAATAAAAGAAAGAATAAATGCATGTTACATAACGACAACAGGAACAAAGACATACCTCAGAGAGAAAAGAAGTAACAGAAAGAAAATAGGTCAGTTAATAAACGAAGGCACTGAAATTAATGGACCAGGCTTCTCAAGGCATCTCCTATTTACAGTTCCCATTTAGATTCCTGGACATTCAACAGACAATGACCCTAACAAAGCAGTTATAACGAAGTGTCTCAATGTCCAGCATACATGTGTCACAATGAGATCAACTGCCTCAGATCACTGAACTCCTCTGAAAAGATGAACATTTCATGTAGATGAAAAGATTTGACTTAGCAATCTTTGAAAAATCTGGCATTTCGAGGATAATTTGAAGTTTATGAATTGTTCATTAATACTGTTGTCAAGTAAAACTAGAAAATGAAGAGACAACAAAAAAAAGGAATAAAAATTTAAGATATTGTTTGCCTGAATACTTGATTCTCTCTCATATGTAGCCAGAAAGCTTTGAAAAACATTTTTTTAATAAAAGGGATGTTTAAAAATATTATGCTAAGTTACCTTATTGTTCTTGAATATCGTTGACAACTTAGGAGAAGTAGTCAAGGATTGCTAAGGGAGATGTAAATATATATAGGCAAATTTAGAAAACCTTAAGAGCACTTGTTAACTCTCATATTGTTGGGCCAATGACAGCATTGTATATCCAGTTCTGTTCAATACATGTGTACAGGAGTATAGTTTCTGAACTGTACCAGATCTAGAATTCTTTCCTCTTTCATTCATTTTCTTAGTGCTACATTCAGTCCTTAAGTATATATAACAACCATGCAAGTATGTATAAATATACAGATACATAAACATTTTCAGTGCATCTTTTACTTCTACCTATTGACTTCACAAATAGAAAAAGAAAAGAAAGGGTAACAGAATGGATCCCTCAGATATCGGGTTTGATGTTGGCTTTCAAATATTTGCAATTATGAATCTTAATGTCTCTCCAAAATGGCTGAAGGACCATAACAAAATGTTTCTATTGTCCAGGAAACAACTTTAGAGGCTTTATTAACACAGACTTGCACAGTTCTAACCTGGCAGCACCATTTCCATTCTCAGTTTCTTGTTATCAAGCCAGATCCAAGTGCAGATAGAGCAAATGCATAACTGCCTGTGCCCATTCACCTAGATACTGTTTGGAACCTCTGGAGGTCTTGTATCTACGGACCTGAGAAAAACTGTGCTATGTCGTCAACTACTGGGAACAGTATGGAAGTAAACCAAACTCACTCAAAAGTAAAGTAACTTGGGCTTATTTTATTAATTTCCAAATCTCTCACTATCAGGGGAAAATAGAGGCAGATTAGAAAGAATTTATAGAATAACTGAAAAGGTTTTCAGAAGGCTAGATGAATTGATTACTGAAAGGAGATTAAACAAACTCAGTAAAGCTAAAGATTTATACAATTTCTTCATTAAACAAAGTATGAGAGGGTATAATTACAATATTTAGGTGTTTTTATAAACTAACACAGAAAAAGTAGGATTAATACTCCATAGAACAAGACAGTGTGTCTTAAAGAATTAGAGTAGGATGAAGTAAAGGGAAAAAAAATTAAAACAATTTTAAGGAAATCTTCTGTTGCAATAAGACCTATTAACAAGTGGATTGCTTTTTAATGATAAAACTTCCCCTATTTGCTAATACAGGGTAGACAAAAAATGTATACCAAATGACATACAATAAACTAATCTGAGGTTCTGTTGCTACACTCATTCCTGCTTTAGTACCAGGCAGGTGGACTGGATGACTGTAAGAAATTTCAGATACTTCAATAATGCTATTTTTTTCATTTGATTTAACAATTATCTAATACTGTATGTCTATTCATCTACTACACAATCTTGAGGGGCCTGTCTAATACATTTCTAGAGTTTTATTTTTTTACTATGAAAAACAAACAGGTAACAGACAATTTGAACAACATGCCAAGACACTGCAGGATCTGAAATTTCTAGAAGATAAGGTGAGATGTTCAATTATATTAAATAAAAAAAAAAAAAAGGAAAAAGAGAAAGAAAATGAAAAAAAAAAAAGATTTTTAATAGTATATTTAGTAGATACAAAATAAACATAAAGGGAAAGCAAAAAGCTTCTGAGAAAGGAAGATGGATTCTTTTCAGTCCATCACAACAGATATAATCTTTTTCATCTGAAATTATTCCAGTATTATGTTTTGATTCCTTTTTTCCAAATGTATGCCTAGACTGCAATAGTAACTTCAGCATAGAATATTACACTTGCAGCATAGAATATTTGAGATCCACTCAAAATTCACTGGAAAATTACAGCTGGTGGAAAATTCAGCTTGCATTAGTGGAATGAAATATTGCATGCATTACACTGGTTTCTAGTTTGCTATTACACAATTTCATAGCCTTCTGCTTCTGTAGTCCCACATGAGATGATATGTAATTTCCAAATAGACTGATCCTCATAATTTTATTTACTGTTATCTCTGAACAGCTTCCCAACATTCTTCATGATTTCTCAAAAAATAATAATCCTGAGGAAATGTGTATGAAAATGTACGATGCAAAACTTTTCCGAGATTATCACTCTATACCGTTGGTTTTAGGTGCTATAGTCTGGAATTTGTGTTTCACAGAACATGAGTAAAAACAGTGAGAAATAAAACTCAAGCAACATTTTATTCTGAAACGTTTTTACACCATAAATATGTTTTTTTGAGGCTACGTTTTTAAATAAGACAAAGACCAGAATCTCACTTTCACAGAATCATGGAATGGTTGAATTTATAAGGGACCTCTGAATGTCACCTCCTGGTCCAACTTTCTTGTTCAAGTAGGGCCACCTGGCTGCCCAGGACCATGCTGAGAGAGCTTTTGAATATAACAAAGGATGGAGACTCTAAAACCTTCCTGAGATTGTACCAGAGCCCTATCATCCCCACAGTAAAAAAGTGTTTTCCAATATTCAGATGAAGCCTCCTGAGTTTCTGTTTGTGTGCATTCCCTCTGGTCCTGAAGCTGGACACCACTGAGGAGAGACTTGGCTCTGTCTTCTTTGAACTCTCCTTTCAGGATTTTAAATGCATTAGTAGGATCTGTGAAGCTACTTAGTATCATGATTTGGTTAATGATTTAATGATTTTATTTTAATTTGGAAAATTAGTTTAGCAAGAGAGACAGAAACCAGATAAATCTGTGGATTTCTCAGATCACTCAAGAAAGGAAGACTCTCTTCATTGTTCTGAAGCATACTGTGGTTTTGCCAATTGCAGTCTCAGCTTTTAATTTAATTTGGCAGTACACGATCATTTTATGTCTCTGCTTGTTCTCATGATTGATGTTGTCACATGCTCCCTATGTTGTTCTTATCTCAGCCATGAAGCAAACATAATGTCTAACATTTTTCTTAATCTGTTTGCTTTTAATTTCAAAGAGTGAAAACAGTGAATACTAATAACTGCACAATGCTTCTATAGATGAATTAAATTCTTCTCCTTAGGTAAAAGTTTCAGGAAGAAAAAAAAAATCACTGCAAATGCTATATACTTGTTTGTAAGACACAATGAGAAAGTGTCAGCTTAATTTGCCTTCGTAATTTTAACCTGTCTGCATGTTCTAAAGTGAAGTCTCATGGAACAGCAATACAAACTCAAATAGCATCACCATATCTGAAAGCCATTAAAGACAGAAAGAAGGATTAATTCTTTTTCTTTGGTTGGTTATTATCAGAAAATAAGTTTTGAAAAAACATACTGCATGACTACAACAGATAATGTACCTGCTCACCAAGCTTTTAAATGTTATTTCATACCTGTAAAATAATTAGGGTCTTAGGTATCAGAGACTATTTTCTCTCATACAGAAAATAATAAACAGAAAAGAGGGTGTGGACTTCTTTATTATTGCAACTTTTTATTCCTAACTTGCACATTTTACAGCACTTTAATTTGTATTATTTTTATTAACTTTTCTATAACTCTTATTACTGAGACTGACTGGTGCTTTGAAACATATACCTCCTCGCACCACTAGATGGAACTGTGAAACCTTGTAATTCCTTTTTTTTTTTTTTTCTTTTTTTTTTTCTTTTTACACAGATCAGAAGCAACTTCTTTGTGATAAAAGCCTGGGAATAGTCCAGAAATAGAACTTACAGAGTTAGGGAAGGGTTACTGAGGCACAGTAATTGCTATTTGGTGTAGTACTATCTTCGTTGCTTGCAAATCTAACTGGCAAGAAGGAAAGATATTTAAAATATAATGCAAATGTTGTACCTTCATAGCAATGAAAGTAGAAATAGAAAGCCCTCAACTATTATAGCTTTCCAAATTGTAATAACTCAAACTAAAAGCCAAAAATACATGGATTTTTCAGGAGATACCTGTGACACAAAAAGGCAGAAGTTGGTTCACTTTTCAGTATATATGACCTTTAACTATAGAAACACATAGTAAAATAAATATTTTTTTTTTAATTTTATTTATTTATTTATTGTATGGGGCATTGGGGGATTTTTTATGTATCCTACAGGAAGGAACAGGAAGAGTTGTAAGTCACTGTGCTGATAGAAGGTTATTATTTTGCTTCCACTACTGAAGCTTTGTAGAATTAATACCATGATTGGAGGGTGGCTATTGATGGCTACAGGCTATTCAGAAGAGACAGGAAAGTAAGGAGAAGTTGCCCTCTACATCAACATGGTGATTAAGTGTGAAGAGCTGTCTCTGAAAAACAGTCATGAGCAGTAAAAAATCTGGGTGAAAATCAGAGACCAAGGTAGCAAAGGGAACTTTAGGTCTACTAGAGGCTGCCTGATCAAGGGGAGCAGGTTGTTGAAGCCTTCCTGCTCCGACTACAGGAAGCATCACTCTGGCAGGCTCTTGTCCTGCTGGGGGACTGCAACCATCTGGACATCCTCTAGAAAAGTAGCATGGCAAGCTGTAAGCAATCCAGGAGACTCCTGGAATGCATAGGGGGCAAAATTTTAGCCAGGTGATAGCCCTACAGGAGGGAACATGGTACTGTATTTGATGATCCCCAACATAAGTGAGATAACCGAGAATGTCAAGATTGGAGGAAGCCTAGATTGCAGCAATCATGGTGGATTTTGCATTCTTGAGAAATATAGATCAGATAAGGAGTAAAGTCAAGGTCTTGAACTTTAGGAAGTCAGACTTCCAGCTCTTCAGGGAGACTGTTACTGGGAACCCCTGGAAGACTACCCTTGAGGACAAGGTTGTGGAATGGAGCTGGCAGATCTTCAAGGAAGTCTTCCATGGAGTGAAAGAGCTAGTGATTCCCAGGTGCAAGAAACTGGGCAAGGAAGGCAAGAGATTGACATGAATGAATAGGGAACTGCTGGTTAAACTAAAAGGTGAGAAGCAAATGCATAAGCAGTGGACACAAGGTAACCTGGAAAGAGTATAGAAAAGTCTAATTGTATATGGAGGAGGTGAGGAAGGCCAACATCATACTGGAAACAAAACTGGCAAGGGGCACAAAGAATAACAAGAATAGCTTCTACAGGCATGGTAAATGGAAAAGGAAGTTCAAGGTGCACCCTCTCTGAGAAACAATATTGGTGAGAAGGTAACAATGGATGAGGAGAATTCTGAAGGCACCAAATTTTTTGCCTCATTCCTCAACGGCAACCTCTCTTCCCACACCTCTCAAGTGAGTGGACAACAGGATGAGGACTGGGAGAGCAAAGTCCCTCCCTCTGTAAGGGAAGATCAGGTTCACAATCACCTGGGGAATCTGAATGTGTGTAAGTCTATGAGACCTATGAGATGCATCCCAAAGTCCTGAGGGAATTGGCTGATGTCATTGCCAAGCCACTCTCCATGATATTTGAAAAGCGATATCAGTCAGATGAAGTCACAGATGACTGGAAAAAGGGAAACACTGTACCCACCTTTAAAAAGGGTAGAAATGAGGACCTTAGGAGCTACAAACCTATTAGCCACACCTCTATGCCTGGGAACATCATGGAACAGATGTTTCTAGAAGCTGTTCAATGGCACATGGAGAACAGGGAGATGCCTGTAAAGCCTTTGACACAGTTTCTCACAATATCCTTCTTTTCAAATTGGAGAATGATGGATTTGACAGGTAGACTGTTAGATAGATTAAGAACTGATTGGATGATCACATCCAGAGGGTAGTGGTCAATGACTCAGAATCCTGATGGACATCAGCAACAAGTGGTGTCCCTTAAGGGTCCATACTAGGACCAGCGCTATTTAATATCTTCATTAATGATGTAGAGAGAGGGATTGAGTGCAGCCTTACCAAATTTGCAGATGACACCAAGATAAGGAGTGCAGCTCATACACCCCATCTTTCCAGAGAGACCTGGACAGGCTCAAGAAGTGGACCAAAATGAATCTCATGCAGTTTAACAGGACTAAGTTAAAGGTGCTGCACCTGGGTCAGGGTAACCCACAATATCAATACAGGATGGAGGATGAACAGATTGTGAGCAGCCCTGCTGAGACAGACTTGGAGATGCTGGAGAATGAGAAGCTAGATGTGAGCCAGCAATGTGCACTCACAGCCAAGAAAGCAAATTGTAACCTGGACTGCATCAAAAGAAGTGTGGCCAGCAGGTTGAGGGAGGTGATACTACTCCTCTGCGCTGGTGAGACCCCACCTGGACTATGATAACCAGCTCTGGGGTCACCAGCACAGGAAAGATGTGAACCTGTTGGAGCAAGGCCAGAGGAGGGCCACCAAGCTGATCAGAGGGATGGAGCCCCTCTCCTACGAAAAAAGGCTGAGAGAATTCAGAATGTTCAGCCTGAAGAAGAGAAGGATTTGGAGTCACCTTACTGTGGCCTTCCATACCTGAAAGGAACTTACAGAAAAGATGGAGAAAGACTATTTAGGAGGGCTGTAGTTGCAGGATAAGGGGGAATGGGCTTAAATTGAAAAAGAGTAGGTATAGATAAGATATTAGGAAACAATTCTTTACTGTTAGGGCAGTGAAGCACTGGAACAGGGAAGCTGTTAATGCGCCATCCCTGGAGGTGTTCAAGACTGCGTTGGATGGGGCTCTGAGCAACTTGATCTAGATAAAGGTCTCTCCTGACTAGTAGCAGACCTGTCAACCTTTCCATTAAAATTTCAAAGAAATATTTGCTCTCTGTCCTGTGATATGTTATTATATGTGTATATTTTTTTACAAGGAAAAGCTGCAATAAATACAAAATAAATTAAGGCTTTTAAGCATCATTCTACAATTTCAAGAAACCCAAGAGTTGCTGTTTTTCAGCTTATATCTGGAAATTCAATTTTATGACGATCAAGTACATGTAAGTTGGGAGGAATTCCATTGGTGTGTTTTGTTTTTGTTTTGTTTTGGGTTTTTAATGAGTTTGTATTAAAGATTTAGTAATTAGCATATTAAACACTAAATATTACTATGTAAGCACCATGGCTATAAATGCATCTTTCCAGTTTCATGTACTTGTGAGTAAGAAGAAAACACAATAAAGAATGTCAGTGAATTACATAGGACTAAGCTTATTGGTATTTTTCACATTTATTTCACAGAACACAATTAATAGTTGTGAGTTTTTTCTTTCTCTTCATTCCTATTGTTGCCAGATTTTCTTATCCCATTCCTTGACCTTTTCATTGTTCTTTCTTTGATATAACAGTCCCTTTAATTCTCTCTGAAATTCTTTCTACAGCCTCCTCCTAGATCTCCTGTCTCCTAGAAATATATCGTATCACTGTTGTTGTCAATGTTTATATAGAAGGGCAAAACATTGTGATAATTAGTATTACAAACAGGACATTGTAGCACTGTAGCATATGATCAACTCTTATCTAGAAAAAAATAGCTTTTATTGACAAATGAGCATCAACTCCATTTGTATCTTCTTAATAAACAAGGTTGAATGTTAAATTTGGGTAAAACACTGTTTATTGGGGAGTTCTGAGGAGGAGGGGTAATATTTAAAGGGGAGTAATTGCTTATGTTTTTCCCCTAAAACCCTTACAGCAAGGTTTCTTTGAGTGTATACATTTAAGTTATTAACTGCATAGAACAACTACTGTTTATTTTTTATGCAGCAGTTTGCATGATTCCAGCCTACTGCAGTCTGCTAAAGCCTGTAAGAGAGCTGAAGACAGTTTGAATGCTCTATGAAATCATTGAAAAAGATTAAGAGAAAGCAACTTCTTGTCATTTCATATAGGAGGCAATTTAAAAAAAAAAATTTAAGAGAGGTGTGACCTCTTTATTTAGTTCATGGGTGTCCCACAGAGTTGGGAAGAGGCAAGTGAACTCATATATTACAGTTATGAGGCCTTAAAAATTGCAGTGATTTTCTGTAATATTTCACATTTCAGTGCCTTGAGACAGATCCAGGTTTAGTACCTTAAAATACATTTACATTGTGTCCTAGAGGTTCTTGCTTTTGCTTTATATGACCAAATCTTCTCATGTCATATTATATAATAGCATTATGTTGTTTTTACAAAGTGCCAAACTTTTCAGAAAAGTAGACATACACCACTATTGAATTGTACAATTTACTACTACAATTGTACTAGCATGTAAGCTATTTCAAACACTAGCTACACACCTGGTGTAATCTCAGTAGTCTTAAATGTGGCTAATGGTTTTTTATCAGCTAGGACAAAA
Source organism: Serilophus lunatus (assembly GCA_013399895.1). Taxonomy (NCBI): domain Eukaryota; kingdom Metazoa; phylum Chordata; class Aves; order Passeriformes; family Eurylaimidae; genus Serilophus; species Serilophus lunatus. The sequence goes on along the minus strand of VXBA01004802.1, from coordinate 317,208 downwards.
AACAGAGTACATTTCAAATCTTGCCAAGACTTTTATTGAAATCACAATGTTTAAATTTATTTCACAAGTGAAAAGCTTAAATGCTGAATGTGATTATACATTATTTTCAATGTTGTTTCTTTAGCAGTATTGCAGTTCATACTCTGAGAGCAAACTAACAGATGAGAATGCTGAAGTATATACCCCATTCTGAATATACATTGATAGTGTTCTTAACTGATTCATCAGTGTTATTTCAGTAGCTTAGTTGTTGAAGTAGACTACTGTTACAAGCTGACTAGAAAATATTTGAAGCCCTACTTCAGAAATGCCAAACATTTCATGTTATGTTTCCCATCTCAATTTTTTATTTCTTCATTCCATCTTTTATTTTATGGTGACTGTCATTTTAGTAGTTGAAGTAGTATTTGAAAAAGCCACTTACATATCATTTTTGTCAAGCATGTACTCTATCCTTAAGTAGCAGGTAAGTTAGCAAATAAGTTTATATCAGGAAATGTTTTACTGGAAAATTAATACGCTGATACATTGTCATAGACAGTTTTATATATACTTTTTATATACTTCAATTTTGCCCGATGCATCCAGTTTAGAGATGATGTACGAGAACTAAAGAACGACCAGGCTGTGCTCCTTATCTTTTTGTGAGATGCACATGGTGCTGCCTGGCTTCACAAGAGCTCTTAAAGCAATTAAAGATCAATGGACAGTTTTGTCCTGATTGCTCTCTGCAAGTTTTGATTTGTTCTTTGCACTCATAGTGCAAAAAGGGTGATGGAAGGCCTGACTCTGTGAAAAACACCCACAGCTGGGAATGATGCAAGAGCTGGAAACTAGCTTTTGATTTACCCTTTGATTTACTGGAATAATTCAAAATTTACCTGTTGATACGTTTTTTAATATTGTCAATTTTCAGAAATTCTAGTCTGAAAGGCACCTCTTATTCCTACAGAGCTTGAATCAGAATTTTTTTACTTTCAAAGTCTTTAAATAGTTATAAAGAAATGTACAGTTCTTCTGTAGATAAAGAATGACTTACAAAACAAAATTAATAATTTAATGATTTTTTCTCTCTGATATCTATACAGTATTCACTTTGATGTAAAACAGAGCTGTCCATGATCTCTTATGTTGTCTTACAAACTCTTCTATAACCACCAACCTAACCTCTCAAAATGGAGATTAAATCCTTTTACATAGAGACAAACGGTTAAAAAAAACAAAACAAAAACCACCCAAACCAAAGAAAAATATATCTCCCTCAAGATCTTAATGAACTCAAATATGTAATTGATTGGACAACATCAGGAAAGATATGCAAAGAGAAATAAAACATAGCTCTGATCCTATCTGTCTATTGAAATATGAAATCACACACTAATTTCCTGAACAGTATTATTTTGGGCACTGTTATGCTCTGTGGCACAGAAGTCCACCAGCCTCCTAGGCTGAATTAGGAGTGTTGTCAGCAACTCGAGGGAAGGTATCTTTCACCTGTGCTCAGCACTGGATTTCTCATGCTCCAATTCTGGGCTGCTTGGTTCAAAACAAACATGAACAGATTGCGGATAGTCCGGATTAGGACAGCAGAGATGTTTCAGACACTGTAGCTTCTGACATACAGAAAGAGGCTGAGAGAGCTGTGACTGATAGCTGGAGAGTCAGCTACAGGAGTTCATCCCAGAGGAGAGGGATGGCTCAGTGTCATTTTCAATGTGAATAAATAGCTGATAGAGGGAATGAAGAGGATAAAACCAAACTCATCTCAGTGGTGCCCACTGACAGGACACATAGCAATGGGCACAAATTAAAACACATGAAATTCCACCTAAACACAAGAAACAGACTTGTTTGTTTGCTTTGTTGTTGTTTGTTTTTTTTTTTTGTTTTATTTAGCTTTGGATTTTTTGGTGTTTTTTCTTTTACTGTGTGAGTGATCAAGCAACTTGCACAGGTTGTACAGGGAAGCTGTTGATTCTTCAACCTTGGTGATATTCCAAACCTGACTAGATATTTCTCTTGTAAACCTGTTCTAGTTGACCCTGCTGTGTACAGGAGCAAGTTGGCCCACAGAGACTGCAGAAGACCCAATGATTCTCGATTCTGTTTCTGTGAATTTCAAATCAGTTATAGACAATAGATATTTCTGCTTTATTTTAAATCTTGATCACTGAAATAGGACCTTTTACATATTCAAGAGCTAAAAGACAGTGAGAACTTGTCCTTTCTATATTTAAAACTAACAAGAATTTATTAGGCTGTTAATATTTCTGACTTAGTTTAATTACATCAATTAAGAGATTACCTGCACTGAAGCACTTATCCATCAGATCTAGCCTAGAGGTGAGAATCAAAGGGAGAGGAAAAAGGAAATAGTCCATTTATTTACAGTTCAAGTTGACACCAGAAATATATTTGTCACTTTTCTCCAATTTTAAATCAATTTTTGAAGTGACTGAAAGTCTGAATAAAACTTTGTAAGTAACTGAAAGTCGCTTTTTCGGAAGAGAAAATGCAAGTAAAGGTCTTACGGAATTTTCAGTCTATTTATGACTTTGCTACAAATGCAGGGGAGGAACATAATTCACGACTTTCCTGCATCAGTCCTTGAATTTTGTTCAGTGCTACAACATTTTGACACCCTAAAAAGAGGGAAGTTCTAAAAGATTAAGAGGGTGATGGTATTACCATAGAAATATGATTTTCTGATATAAACTCATCTGCTAACATACCATAGTCATCCTATAGAGTATTTTCACAAACCAAATATAGACTACTGAGCATAGGGTATATGCTTGATAAAAATGATCTTTAAATACTTTTTTCAAGTACTACTCCAAATACACCAAATAAAAGCTGGAATTAAGGAGAAACAAACAAAAAAGGAGTGAGAAACAATAACAATAAATGTTTGACATTTCTGAAGTAGAGTTTAGAATATTTCCTAGTCAGCTTATAACAATAATCTAGTTCAACATCTAAGGTATTGAAATAACAACGATAAATAAGTAAAGACCAATATCAATGTGTACTTGGAAATGGATATTTACTTCAGTTTTGCATTCTTATCCATTTTTTTGTTCTCAGGCAATGAACTGTACCATATATATTTCAACCCATAAATGGATTTGATTTTTCTGCTGTATTTAAAGACTGAGATCTTTAATGACTTCTGAATTACAGAGCATATTTTGAATTTGTTCAAAGTAACTTAAAATTTCAAGGTTTTTTCATATCAAAATTCTGCTCTCATTTTCCACAAATTGCTCTTCTTATGTTGTCCATTTTCATTGCCTCTTGTAACCTCTGTTTTATCTGTTCCTAAATATCTTAGTGGACTAAAAAATTTTAGATCAGGCATTGTGCCCAGCACTGAAGAAAAAGAAGGAAGTATCAAAGATTCATAGATGTTCATGGTCAAAAGAAACAACAAAAGTCAGAGGGTCCACAAAAGCTTATAAAGTTTAGTCCATAAATTATGCATTTGTCATGGAAATTGGGATGTTAGTCCCCAGTCTCCTCTTATAAGCAAAAGAGAGTGGGTTTTTGATAAAGGGGCAGGGTGAAAGGGAAGACAAAGGGAGGTGGATTAAAGATAGGCCGAAAGTAAGGAAGAAAGGAAGAAAGAGATATCACCACTGTTGTGCATCTCTCCAGAAGCCAGAACAAGGACATTTGTCCCATAAAAGTATTGCTTACAGCCATATGGCCTCCTTCTCCAATCACATCCTGTTCTTTCTCTCAGCATGTTATTGCCAACCATCCTTTGTTGGCTCCCTGGCTATCAATCTATCAATATCTGACACACACACACTAGCTCTCTTATCTTCTAGGCTTCTACAACAGGTAAGAGAGGTGTTACTTTGTTTTTCCAGAGCAGTCAGCTAGTTTTGTGAGTTCCTTCTGAGATAAATTCTAATAGATTGATTGCCCTGTTTTCAGTGACTCACCTTCACTACGTAACACTATCTTTCTAGAATGAAAGTAGCTACATTCAAAGTGTTAACCAGTGTTGGTAGATTCTTCCATTTCAACTTGTTTATTAAAACTTTCTTTTTCAGCTTGATTTTTGTTCCTTCGTTCTGATTTGTTTGATGATTTCCCTCGCCCCTCCTGCCCCCTGAGTTACTTGTCATCCTTGTCTCAATCTACAAACAACTAATAGTCCTGCTTATTATTGATAAATATGGGTGTCTCAAGCACCAGCAGAGACTCGTTATAATGAAAAGAAAAATTTGTTTATTAAAGCAGTCAGGCAGTAAGCAAAAACAGCGCTGGGCGACCGGGGAGTCTCCGCTCCGCCAGGTTCGCACCCTTCTCTTCGAGTCCCTCTGTTTTTATAGTCTTTCACATCTCTTTATTGCAGTGGTTCTGGTGTGATCTGTGCATCAAAGGGGGGCGTAATCCATCCTCGGTGGTCTATGGGAGGCAGGATGTTTTCCTTCTTCACACTTCTTTGTTAACCTTCTCTTGAGCTGGTAAGAGATAGCTGTGAAAGGAAACAACTGCGCAAGCATCTGACTAATTACTACAATTTCTAAGCTTCTTGTTATCTTCTTTGCTAACCTCTCTCTTATCCGTATTGTTTAGTAGTACTCTGCTTCTGTCACCTACTATAGTTGTTTTCCTGCCTTGACATTCCAGTTTTTAGGAACAAACATTAAGTCACTTATCACACTGCTCAATCCCAAATCTCATATCACTAATGGGAAATGTTGTATTTCCCTAATAATTCATTCCTGGATGAAGAGACTGTGGTCATTGTGTAGTCTTAGAGACAGGTGCCATAACTTCCATGAATGGATATAAAAGCACTACAAGGGAACAGAATTCCTGAAATATGCCCTACTGAGAACACATGCAGTATGATACTGTTTCAAGTCCAAAGAATATTTTGTGCTCCAAATGGGAAAGTGTGTTGGACCTAAAGATGACATGATGAAAAAATGATTCTACTGGAATTAAAGGGAATGGGACAATTGGAAAAATGAATGCTGCATAATTGACGTACATATTTTTGAGATTTCATCTTGCCTTACTGACTAGATTGGACAGCAAAAACTATGACTTTTTTTCTATCACCTTAGACGAAAATATTACCTTTAGTAGTCTTTTGGGGAAACAAGTTCTACTCACAGATCATTATGGTATTTGAATACAAACATCTATTTAGCTGATGTAAAGAAAATAAAAACAGCTGTTCAGACTCTTAAAATAAGAAAATTACATAGATGTATTTATATATATATATCTATCTCTATATCTTTAACCATCTGTCTTAGAGTACTGTCTAATGCATTTCTTACTGAAATCTACTGCTTTGTATTATGTTACTTGCTCGTCAACCAGTTCTGAATTGCAGTCTGAATTGCAGTTCAGAGGGGGCTTTAAGTCCTCACGGTGATGTAGTGGTATGTCTATGCTGTAGGTACACATTCAGTAAATCCCACATACTGTGCATATGTAAATATGAATTTCCAGTGCAAATGAGCTGAAGGGCCTTGAACATTGAACAAAGAGATTGAAGAACAAGATAATTTGAAAAACCATTTTTTTTACTTTTTTAGAATCCAAGATGAAAGTCATGGCAAGACTCATACTCTGAAGATATTAACTTTGAGAGCTTTATTCTCACCTATTATATCGAATAGATGCTGTGAAAATTTGCCTAACATTGATGAATACCTCACTTCTGCTGGGTGGAGAATTTTCTTCTTGTCTTCTGGGCAAAACGAGGATCCATCATGTCTGTTTCTGATGAGAGGAATAGATTAAGGATTTTCTGTGATTCTATAATAAGGATTATGAAAGTAGGAAGCAAAACTACATAATATCACAGACTAAAAATGCAATAGGGAAAAAGTGTATTTGATGATTTATGACTGTGTTGAGGAATGCATTTGATGCAGGTGACTCAGTGTGCAAGCTGTAGTGCACACTGAAATAACTTGCCTATTTTTTTCTTTTTATTAATTTTAAGTAACTTTTTAATTGATTATTTTAGATGGTCATAGGTTTGTCCAATTTTACCAATTTTTTGGGTTTCGCACAGACATTTGCTGTTAGTTTGACCTTTAATTCATCAAATTTCTCTGGACAAGACCTGATAAGCTTCCAAGAACAAAGCCTGAGGGCGTTGAAGATTGAATATTTGAGATCTTAAATTTACATATTGGGAGTAACCAGAAGATACAGAGGAGATTAACAAAGACATTACCCTGAAAGTTGCACACTCTCAGTCTGAGGAAGAATGATAAGAGGACAAAAGAATGTGGACCAAAATAGCATTAAGGGTGAAAGATCAATAACCAATGGGAGATAGAATACTAATAAAAGAAGAGAATTAGGTAATTTAGAATATATTACCATTAATGTATTTGTTTGACTAAAAATGTACAAATATGTGAAAAGTCTTGAAAGGGACCTGGAATGATTCACTATATTGGGCACCATAAAACAGGTGTGACCTCAGCAGTGCTGACCACAGGTGAAAGATCATTTTCCTTGACTTGCTAGCAGAATACTTCCTAATGCAACCTGGGAGGCTGATGGACTTCTGTGCAACAAGGGCTTCTTCGCAGTCATTTGATACCTAGCTTGTATTGTATGAGATTATTCTCCCTCATGTGCCTAACTTTTGTTTATTAACTAAATTAACAAAAACTGCCTAATTTGGATTGAATGGTGAAAAAGAATTATTTAGGCTTAAAATCCCTCAATGGTAATTGATTGCTAACAATTTTAAAAAAAATGCAGTATTGCTAATGAAGCAGAATTAAATATGAAAGAGAAAGAAATATTTTTGCCAGAAAGATAAATACCAGATCTTCTATGAATCAGAGATACTCTGAAACTTTAAGGATTAGAATCTATGACTTTGGTTATTTTAACAGTTATTTATTATGGGTTTGTGTGGCCAGGTTCTGGTAGCAAAGAGGCCGTAGGGGTGGCTTATCTAAGAAACTGCTGGAAGCTTCACCCATGTCCAACACAGCCAATACCAGCCGGCTCCAAGACAAACTCACCACTGCCCAAGGCTGAGCTAATCAGAGATGACAATAACGCCTCTGTGATAACATATTTAGG
>VXBA01004802.1:226221-289780 GCA_013399895.1 Serilophus lunatus | reverse complement strand
GGGGTAAAAGGTGTCTTTTATTGTCTCTCACTCTTAGCTCTGATCTTGTTAGTAATAAATTTGACTATTATTCCCACATGGAGTCTTGTTTTGCCTGTGACGGTGATTAAAAAAGAATTTGTTGTACTCCTTATCATGAATAACGAAACCACTCGTTATATTCTCTCTCTCCTCTATAGCTGGGCAAGGGGGAGTGAGAAGGTGGCTGTAGTGGGCCCCTGGGACTCAGCCCGGGTTAAACCACTACACCTGTTAAGAAAAAAAGCTTTGCATTTTTGTAATAAAACTTTTCATATTGGATATTGGATTCCTTGCCATGAGTTCAGAATGTTGTTGTGGTACTTCCTCATTTGCAGGTTACAGACTGCCTTTCTGATTCTAGCATGCTTGCAGTGGACCTCATAATAACATACAGCAGGAAATAAAAACCATTACTTTAATGCTGAACCTCTTCATTATGCCCACTAAAACCTGAAGAGAAAATTCTGATTCCAGTAAAGGCTACCTTCCAATAGATAGCCTTCAAAAATCAAAGTCAAGTCAATGAAAATAAACAAATAAAAGCTAATTTCATCATTGAATTTACTTTTCAAGTGACTTTTCAAGTCACAATTCAATATTTAAACTAACAAAACTTGTTGCAGCAGCATCTGGTAATACAAAATTGCTAAGTTCTATGACATTTTTTTCCCCCTCTAATAATTAGACAGAAAAATTACATTGTCTTGGCACACAATGTAGTAAGCAGAAGAGCCCTGCTTATAGTAGAAACATTTGAGTGGTGTTTTATTTCCACCAAAGATTCACTGAAGATCACAACTAGTATTTTAATTTCCCTTGTGAAAATCATTCAACCTTCCTTTAAAATCAGTAGTTTTAATGATTTGGATTCGTTCCTTTTGTTTACTCTTTATTATAATCAATGGTTCTTACTTTGTCTTTAAAATGAGCAGTATAGGAAATTATATTAGGATGTAGATTCCCCATTCTATCGTATCTTCCTTGATAGTGCAAATTTTCTGCTAATGATGCCAAATACAACAACGTGGATGAGTATCTGACTGTAAGGAATTGCTTAATTTAGTGTAGGCAGGATAAAATGCCACCAGAATAAATCTGGGATCATTAGTCCAATTGCTCTATAGTGATAGCATTTCAGGCAAGGAACTGGATGGGTCTGCAATCTGAATTAAATGAGCTCCACAATCTCCAGAACACAAGGCAGTACAAATGAATATACTTTAAAACTGAATTTTTGTTGATTGTCCACACTTATGTGCAAAGACTGGAAATAACATTTGAAGGCTTTTAGCTTGTTTTTTTCTTTTAGTCACTATAATGTCATATCATTTTCCATATTGCTTCAATACCTGCAGAAAAATTATTAATGAGAATAGGAACCAAACAAGAGGAAAGGCTGTATAAGAAGAGAAAGTGAGCAAGCTAAAGACACCTTGGAAACATAAAGATATGCAAAGTTTGTATATGTGTGCATATATAAATATGTGTATATATATGTATATATACTTTGTACATTTTATATACATGTCTAATACTCCTTTTTATGTAACTGAATTGAAAAACAAGAATTTAGCTCCCATAATGTATTGTGAAATATCTGACCTCCTAAATGAGTTCAAGTGTAACTTACTGTTTCCCATCACAAGGTCACCGGTATATTTAAGAGCCTTGAGAAGAAAAGATAATTGATTGAGCTGATCTATGTGCCTTGCTCATCTCACTAGGCCTATTTCTCATCCGCCCTGGGTTAATCACCAAGTCTACAGCCTGCCGATGTCCTCCACTACATCATAATTAGAATTAGCAGACAGATATGGGGAATGCTGGTGCAATTATTCATATTTTCTTCTGAGGAGCCAGATGTTGCTGGATAGATTTCATTTAATTCTATGACAGTTACAATAATAGTCTCCATGTGCAGAGCTGATAGTGACATCGATAACAGGGTAAGGAAAGTGAAGTGAGGCGTGCTTCTTTGCCAGTTAATTATGATTATTCATTTTTGTTGATCATCTCATCTTATTTGACAATTATGGTAGATTGGAGGAGATTTAATATATCCAAATAAAAACTACTTAAAATATAATTCCACAAAAGTTGTATTATGTTTACTAATATAAAGGCTTTGCCATGTACTTGTTATGGATAGCTAACAGGTTTGATTTTTTTAGGATGTAAAATCTACTTCGATGAATTTCAAGATATCTAGGGGAAAATCACATTTTCAAAAATGCATTTTATATAAGCAAAAGTCTATAATTAAATTTCAGGGGTAATAAAATAAGAAATATAAAAAAATCATTAAATGACTGAAATTTTACTTCCACGAGTGGTGCAGCAAACAAAAAAATCTATCTTGTATTCAAATCCAATTACCGTGTAAGTTTAGGACGATATCTCCCAGGGAAAGGCAAGAACCTTCCTGGAATCAAAAGAAACTTCTCCACTTTATTAAACCCTTCAAATCAAGCAGCATTCAGTCAAAAATGTAGAAAAAAGAAGTAACATTTAATTACTAATATATTTATATATATATATAAAATTCAAAAACAAACAAAACAAAACCAAGCAGTAACACAACAGTAACAAGGAATATCACCCCAACAAACCCTGCATCCCCCACCCTTATGTGTATTTTTCCTTGGTGTGATCACAGCTGTTGGGGAAACAGGCAAGTCCTGCAGGCTCACCATACACAGGGGGCTCCCATGGTTTGCTATGGAGGACGGGCAAGAGTCACTCGTCCAATACAGGAAGAATGGGATATGGGGAGGCACAGATGGGTTGGTTCCGAGTAGGGACTGGAGCAGGCAGGGCTCTCTCTCTCTCTTTCTCTCTCTTTGGGGATGCTCAGAGCCCCCCTGGACGTGGGAGCTGGGCTGGGCAAGGCAAGCAAGAGCAGCAGAGGCGTTTTGGTCACAGCGCAGCAGTCGGAACCTCTCTACTGTTTTCTAGGGCAAGAGGGAGACAGTGGGAAGAAACAGCACCATTGAGGCAGCATCAGGGCCCTCTCCCAGGGGTTGCTGCAGAAAATCAGTGAGCTGGGCTGGTCATCCACAGAGTTTTTCATTGTCCAGAGTGAGGGGAGAGAAAAGGCAGCCGTATTCCACCTTCCAGTTCTCTTGTCTTTGGCACTCGTCAGTGTTACCCACCACACCTCCCACACAACCATCCTAAATTAGGGAATCTCCCTGACACCCAACCATCAGGGGCCATTAGCTCTCAGACCGAAAACAAGGAAATCTTCCACCCCACACCCCTGCTGAGGAATTCTGGTCTCAGGTTTGCTATTATCTCATTGTGTTGATGGGAACATTTTACCTACATGAATCTAAACCAATACAATTATTATATTGCAATATATACTTTAAAATATTTTTGACAATTTAACCTCAGGAAACAGTCTCCATAATATTCATAAAGTGCAAAAAGTGTGATTTACATTCAAAATGAAATAGCAGTAAAATAAAAGCCAACATCTGGCAGAATATCTTTGTCCTTTAAAAATTAAACATCTTATTAAATATTTAATTCAGAGTACTTGGAAATATGAACAGCTGTCTTTAATTGTTATATATTTCATAATTTCTACTTTATAAACTAAACATAACTGTATATATCAATATATGTACACACACATACTCATAGGCACATATATGGAATATGTTGGCATAAATATGTAAGTTAAAGGAAAACATTTGTGAAACATTTTCTCTCTAAAATTATCTGAAGTTACTGAAAATTTTAGTTGATCATATTCATTGCTAAGATTATATGAGTTTATATTAATAAGATTATAACTGTTCCTGAGTTTGGTCTCAAAATGTATCCTGGGTTCCTTTTGTTCTGACTGCACTTTATGTCTGCAATGAACGCAATAGAAAAAAAAAAAAAGGAATTCCGCAATCATATGAAAGACTAAAAATAAACAAAAACAGGTGGGGTTTTTTGAGTTTAGTGGTAGTTAGTGTATTTTTTGTTGTTATTTTCATGTGTTTTTTTCTCATCACTTGGTAAAGAAGAAACCTGTGCTGACTTTGTGGTCAATGACTCTATGTCCATGTGAAGGCCTGTGATACATGGTGTTCCTCAGGGCTCTGTCTCGGAACTGGCGCTCTTCAATGTCTGTATCAATGACTTAGTGGGATTGAGTGCACGCTCAGAAAGTGCAGATGACACAAAGCAGAGTGATGCAGTTGATACAACAGAATGGGATGCCATCTAGAGGGACCTGGACAAATGTGAGAAGTGGGCTTACAGGGACCACACGAAGTTCCACAAGCCTAAATTCTAGGTGCTGCATCTGGACTAGGGCAATCCCAGATGTGAATGCAGACTGGGAGATTAATTCATTAAGAGCAGGCCTGTGGAGAAGGGCACTGGTGTTCGAGTGGATGGAAAGCTGGACATGAGTTAACAGTGTTTGCTAATAGGCCAGAAAGCCAAACACATCCTGGGCTGCATCAAAAAAGGTGTGGCCAGAAGGTCTGTGGAGGTGATTTTCCCCCTCCACTCTACCCTTGTGAGGCACAACCTGTAGCACTGTGTCCCTGTCTGCGGTCCTCGGCACATGGAAGACTTGGTCCTGTTAGAGCATGTCCAGAGGAGGGCCGCAAAGATGATCAGAGAGTTGCCGCACCTCTCCCATGAAAACAGACTCTGAGGGAGCTGGGTTTGTTCAGCGCGGAGAACTGAAGGCTTTGGAGAGACCTCACGGCAGACTTCCAGTATCTTAAGGGAGTTCATGAAAAGGAGGGAGGTGGATTTGTTCGACAGGCAGATAGTGACAGGACAAGGTCTAGTGGAAGGTGTACCCGACTATTACAGATGGGTAGGAACTAGATAATCTTTAAGGTCTCTTCCAACATAAATAATGCTATGGCTCTATGACTAGCTCATGTACAATTGTCTCATTTAATACTATCACTCCTACTCAATTAGTTCTTGATGACTTTTGCTCAATTTATTTACAATAACACTCCAGTAAACAAAAAAATCAGTAGCTGAAAGACAGGAAAAAACCTATGAAATAGAATTATCGTTCAAGAATCTTTTTCCAGAACTCTCTTGCTTCACTTTTTATTAACTATGGTTTTTGTCTAAGTATATACCATATTCAGGTATAAAGTTATAACCCCAACTTTCATTTTCTGTACATTCTTTATTCAGATCACAGTGTTAACTGCCATCACCTGACGACCTGTGAGGACTCTCTTGAGTTATTAATAAATTAACATCACAATGCTATCTCATGGCCTTGGTAAAATAAAATACACTGTACTAGAGTCCCATTGCATATGGCAGTGTAGAACAAAACTAAAATACGTTTTCTAACTCTTATTGCCGAAATTAAAGAGTTAGGGTAATTTCTCAGCATGCACAATGTAGAGTGTAAAAATCAATAGAAAAGTTCTGCTGAATTTTTTGTGATCGAGACTTCTTCAATCCACTTAGATACTTGTATGCCTATGGAAAATAGTTACTGAGTATTTGTTGTGGAAGATATTTAATATGCTATACATGTTTGTTATTCCCCTCATAAACACAAATACACAAATTAATTCCATAAGAAATATAGTTAAATTATGATATAAATTCTATCATAATTCCTATGTGGAAAGTCTAAGGAAACTTGGTTGCTAATCAAATGTTTCTCTTGAAGAATGAGGTCAGAAATCTCAAACTTTGATTACCATTTGATGCTATCTTAAAGAAGGCATGGCAGATCACCTTGAGAGATATTGTAGTTACTATCCACAGAGGCAAATATTTGAAAACAGGGACAGATAAAAGACCGTGTTGTCAATATGTGTGCAGATAGTTCCTTACTGGGCTAGAGAATGCTGTATCAGTCATTAGCAATCTCTCAGATGTAGATTTTTTTTCCCTATCATCACTATTTTGTTTATTGTTTTTTCAAATATTTCTGTGTTTTATCTGATTCTCACATTATAAACTAAACTTTTTAATTCTGCATTTGACCAGCAACTATAAATACAGTCTCATTCTAGACTAGCCATTTTGCACACAGAGGATCATGACATGTAGATGCTGAGTCACTTTATGCTCATTCATGACAGCAGTAAGACAGCCAAAAATCAGCTGATTTTAATAACTTGTTTAAAAAATACTTTTCTACAAAGAGGCTGCCATTTATCCAGTTTTCAGATACCACACACAGAATGGAGGTTCCCCTAGTTTTTGCTGCTGAGATGGGCTAGTCACTTATCTGATACAGGAACAGTAGGAGATGGGAAAAAAAAAACAGACAGGCTGAGCCAGTGGAGGCAGGGTCTCTCTGTCTGTCTTTCCAGGGGCTGCTGCAGGGCCCATCTAGACTAGGGAACTGAGCTGGTGAGGCAGAAGCAGCAGCAAGAGGCAGTCTGGTCCTGGGACAGATGGGAGAAAACAACCCCAGTGAGGCAGCACTGGACCCTCTCCCAGGATACTCCACCCCTTCCCCTGAACAGCAATCAGGGCAGGAATGTGCCTGCCATCAAGGGCTATCAGCTCTTCAGCCAGAAGACAATGGAGATCTCCCACCCCAGCCCTATCGAGGAATTATGTCCTTGGCTTAGTTGGGCTACATTCTCCCTTCCTCAGTATGCCAGCATCATGATGGTAACAGAAAAAATTTCTCAAAAATAAATCAAATCCATGACAATGTTATGGAGAAATGTTTTTACTCAGATAGTATTGAGACACTGGAACAGGTTGCCCAGAACCCATCCTTGGAGATATTCAAGACAAGGTTGGATGGGGCCTGAATGATCTGATCTAGTGGGTGGCATGGGACTTGGCAGTTTATGTTCTTGAAAGTTCCTTTCAGCTCAAGCCATTCTATGATTCTATTGAAGCTTTCTGAGATTTCTCTCTTCCTAATTATTTTTTGTAATTAATAGTAATTTCAAGAGCATATGCCATTTTATGCCAATATTAAGAATAAGAATAGTTGCCATTGAATAGGTCTACTAGTGGCAGTCACAAAGATAGAAAACTGTGATAAATGTGATCATTTAAATCCGAAAATTTACAAACAAACTTCTTTTGAAAGGACCATATTGTCACAACGATTTTACCTTAACTTTGCTCCACAGTTACATTTATTTCTCTGCCTTGAAAACTGCAGTTTTGTGGCAGATCTCTCTGTCTCCATCATGCAGTACCGTTTAATTCAGATGGCTCCCAGAAGCAGAACATTCTATAATCAGCCTGATCTAAACTAATAGAGATAGATATTTCATCTTAATTTTCATACTTCATATGTGCAGCCATTCTATGATAATGGGAAGCTGCTAATGACAATAGAATTTTTTCTTTGTCAAACTACAAAGCTGAATAGGACAAATATATCCTAGCCTTGATCCATCTGATTAAATATAGTAGATAAATATCTAATTTTGATTATACACATGATAAAACTCTCAAGTTATGTAGGCTTTTGTGCACATAGACCTAAGTAGATAATCTGGTTTTCTTAGCAACTTAGCAGTACTTCTAATATCTTAGATAACATTTTACCTTATGTAACTTAACACACATGAAAATGTACTTCTATTGTGTCTACTACTTATAGTTTGGTATATTTCCGTATATGCTTTTTTATATACTGTTTGACACACATGTCAAAAAGAAGAAAGTTAAACAAATCTAGCTTGTCAGATATCTGGGTCACCATATTGTTACAAATAAACAAGCTGCTGCAGCTACCAGATCTCTTTATGAGCTTTTGAAAGTTAATTTCATAATGATATCATTTGTGTAGGGCCCAGATGTCCACCTCTAATCACGCTTAAGAAGAACATAAATATAAAATATTTGTTAGAAAGCTCTACAACAGCCTATATAAATCACCTCCAGACACTAAATACAAAATTAACTGCAGGGAGAACTCTACAGCAGGCAATGATAAATTTGGGGTTGAAATATGTTCTTGACTACCTAAGATGGAGTTCCACTGACCTTAAAGGGCATTTTGCAGGCATCATTCTGCTTTATTGATTTTAATCCAGAGATTCCTTGACCTCTATCTGAAAACGTTTATCAGAAGGCTTATTCACACGAAGCATCTCTTATTTATCAGTGTCTTGCAGAGCAGATATTATTTTTATAATCTGTTGCTAGTTTTTATTTTTGCCTCAGAAAACACATGTAAAAATGCTTGTTAGGTTTGAGTCTCTGGATTAGTCAGTAGATAATAAAATAGTGATGCGGAAGGAGACTTATATATCCTGAAATACAAAGATAGGGTCATATTTAAAAGGGATCCAAAAGTAAACAGATATAGGAATAAACAAGTCAAGCACATTTTTAAAAAAACACCATCAAGTTACAGAAAAGTTACCTGAAGGCATATGTTTATGGGAAAATGATAAGGCATTAGAGTCAGTATGTGATAAATGCAAGTTAGAGTAAAAAGAAACTGCTTTCTTTCTGTGGTGACCAATGACAGAACCTGAGGGAGTGGCCTGAAGTTGTGTCAGTGGAGGTTTAGGGTAGACCCCATCCCTGAAGCCACATATTTAACTGGGAATATTACTTTTAAAAAATATATTTAAGGCTCTAAATTTCACCAATCAAACTTTGGAGAAGCCTTTTTGTTCTTTAATACCTTGAGATTGCATAAAAAGAAAACAAAGCATATATTTCCCTACGAGATTTCTAATAATTTAGTGAGAAAATAAATATTTTGACAAAAGTTACATAGGGATAACATATAAACCAGGCAGAAACATTCCATGAAACACCCAGCAAACATCAACCCAACCAAAATCCAAGTTACCCAAGAAAAGAAAATAATACATAAAATAGATTAAAAGAAGAAGCGAAAGAGAAGAAAAGAGAGAAAGAGTAAAGAAAGAGATTAGAATAGAAAAATACTTATTGCCAGAGTCTCTTGAATGGTGATGGCTGGAGAAGAAAAACAAAATAAATCCATGTACTCCCTTATTTATGCTCTCTGGCCAGCATGGCCATGTTCCACAGGTGAGACCTCCAGTTCACTGACCACTCTGTAGCCCTGGGCAAGAGTGAGAGGCAGTGCTGCCAATCAGGGTCTGGGTCAGGGGCTGCAGGGGGCATGGTGTGGTCAGACTCCCAGGTGGGCCTTTTGGTTGGCAGCCTTGCCATGTGCTTTCTGTAAGCTCGAGGCTGCTATGTGACTTCTGTGGCTGCAGGCCTGGCCCTTTCCTCCCATGCTTAGGAGTTGGCTATGACCCAGTAACAAAATGCTAATAATAACTGATTCAGTGTCTCACAAGTGGTCACAGCCCCAAGCCTGACAGAATTCAAGACGCACTTGGGCGATACTCTGTGGCATATTATGTGACACTTGGGAATGGTCCTGTGCAGGGTTAAGGGTTGGACTTGGCGACCCTCTTGTGGGTCCCTTCCAACAAAGCATATTCTGTGATTCTTTGAAGTCACTGGCCAAATTTTTGAGGGAGTCAATCATGTTATTACAAGGTGTATTTGAGGAAAAGGTACACTCTTATCAGCAGAATATTTTAATATATTTGGGACTGTCTAAAAGTCTTGTTAATTCATTAACTAATTTATCTTTACATACTCAAAAATAATTCATGCATTGAAAGAAGAGGTTTATAATTTGTAGAAATAAATGCTAGCCATGAGATGAGAAAAAGATAGAGAGGGTATTATACATTAAAAATATAATTTGCTGAAAAATGAAAATCATGTTTAATTATGGATTATAGCTAGTGAATCCATTTAAATCAATGACATAAATGATCTAAAATAATGATCTAGTGACCCTACTTTTATGCATTTTATCCATTTGTTCTGAATTCATCAGTATATTATTTGTATAATTGGTAATAAAGAGAGTATTATAATTTCTAAAGAAACTTTCTACAGAAAGGAAAGCATTACATCAGTTTCTAAAGTTTTACACATTTTATTTTAAACAGACTGAAGACCGACCTGTCCTAAGACAAAAAAGTATTTCAAGTAGGGAATATCAATCAATATAATTAATTACCAAGTAGCAAAATTTTGTGTTCCAATTCTGAAAAAAAACAAGAATCAAATAAAAAAATATCTAGGCAAAACACCTTTTCTCCCTTCTTCCTTGTGCCCTGTTCCCCAGCCCTTGGTAAGATGTGAGGCAGTGCAAGAGTTAGTGTTCAGTGCACTGCAGCTTCTACTCTGTTGTTGCTCTGTTCCTCCCTCAGCTACAGTTCCTTTACAGTCACACTTCCTCCTCAGTCTCCTCACTTTCTGCCCTGGGGTGGCTGCTTTTCCTCTTACCCTGCTTGGGGTAGCTATTTTACTTTTCTTCAATGTTTCTTTTTTTCTGGTGTATTTCCTATCTGGACATCTCTATTGTATTGTCTGAGAGTCTCCTTCTACCTATGCCTCTTGAAAAATCAAATCTGAAAAAAAATGTTTTCTTGTTTGGTAAAGGAATTTTTTAATTATAAATGAAAATGGAGCCTCATGAAACACCTGGACATCTGGCCCAACAAACGTAACTTTAACTGCATATTGAAATTATCCTAAACCAAGGGAATTCTACATCCTAAACCATTGGAAAGGTTATTGTGGCCAGGTGTCATGAATTGGCACAGGAATAAGGAGAAGAGCATGGACAGCCTCCAAGCAGGAATGCTGATGAGGGAAGAGAATAGAAATCAGCCTGGAGGACAAATGTCATGACATTTATGAAAAGAACATCATACTACAATAAGGTATCTAGAATCATATGTTTTATGAATATGAGAGCGGAACACAAATTAACAAGTGTAAATAAGAAAACAGTAAGCTGGTTATAAATAAGTCTTGTTTAAAACAGTTAGTGAAGACACAGGAATTATCTTTATATTTGCTTTATTTATCTATTTGCCTTATATTTTCAGCTCTGAATAGTGACTTTCAAAGCTCTGGTTTCAGTGGCCCAAAGTAAAATGTCAGAGAAATGGCCAGATGCAAAGAGTCTTTTCACTGACTCAGTAATTAATGCTGCTTTGAAATCTGAGAGTGTCTCGAATAACACTTTCAGTTTTAATTAAAATACCTGCTTTCTTGTAATTAGAAACTTTACTTCTTTTCCTTTTTTTTTTTTTCAATGTCCAAAATGCTAGGCACATTTTTATTTTCATATTCTGTTTCAGAATGGAAATAACTTTAAAGTTAGTTACTGGTCAGCTATTTTACTTCTTGTTGTATTCCATATTGTCCCTGCTATTGCAATGCTATGTTTTAACTTAATTAGATCTCATAAAAACTACAAAAGAGTGACTTTTAATTGAAGATTTAAGAAAAAAATAATCACTTCATTAAAAATTACCAGAACATTTAAACTGAATAGTTTTATTATTCTTTTTTTGTCCTCCAAAATTTTCTTTTCCAGCCTCCTTTTCTAATTACATTCTCTGCAATCTTCTAGGACACAGTAGTCTCTTGTCAAAAAGATATTTCCACTACTGTTTAACATCCACTAACAAAGTTTTTTCAAGAAGAGTGAAAAAAGAGGCTGACCAATTACCATTTTTTTAAATTCAGGTTGCTAAAACTATTAGATGTTCCTGAGGTTTTGCCATGCGCTTAATTGAACTAATACAATTGATTTGTGGAAAGGGTTTTTTCACTTTCTTTTACAGCCTGTTCACTCAAAATAGTAAGAAAAACCTCCATCATTAATTTAATGGATGGAAATTTTTCCTAGAATAACAGATATCTTATAATTTTATTTTGACAAAGTAAATGAAGACAAACAACTTGTTCCTTGCTCAGCAGTTCATAACAGAGCAGAAAAATGTTTTCTGTGTTGTTAAACTGATATTTTTCTCAACATAACAAATATTTTTATGCATGCATATAATTTGAGATTTGTTTTGCCAGATGATGTGTAGAAAATATTTTTTACACAGATAAAGATGTTGCATATACAGTCCCACCAAGTCTTGAGTAGGGGGGAGAGCCTACTACCTGAAATTGCCTCAAGCAAAGTGCTGTCACAAACTCCAAGGCTTTGATTTGCTCAGAAAGGGTGGAAAGCACAAGGCAAAGAGCGATGGGTAGACATAGAAGGGAGCAACTGAGTCCCATGCTTTTTTCTATGTTACTCAGCAGATCAGAGAATGACAGGGTGTTAGGGGAATGCATTCTGTAACCTTTCAAATGGAATCACAACCATTGCTTTCACATATATTTCTTAGCTCCCCTGATGATTTACTCATTGCCTTGGATATGGAAAGATTACTATGCTTTCTTGGCGTGGGGCCTACTTGTTAAATCCAGGCTAGACTTCAAAGTAAAGAGAGCAGCAAAAGAAGAATAGCACTACTTCCTAAAGTGCCTTGTACCAGTAGGCGCTCCAAGTCTTTCTCCACCATTGCCAGTAACATGCTTAGAGCTTAAAATAGATCTTACTCAGAATCCTTGATGTAATTTTCTGATGGATTTCATCTGTTTAAAAAACTTGCTTCTTTCTGCTGTCCTTGACGTTTTCAGTCTATAGATACTGCTCAACCTGCCTCACACAAGAATAAAAGATTCCCTGGGAGTAATTCAGTCACAGATGGTTGATAGGCTAAGAAGCAACATGAAACACCATGTGATACAGAAATCTTAGATTAAAATACCCATCTTACTCGGAGAAATAACTCCTACTAATGCTAGTAGGACCTGTTTTAATATAACACGCAAGCGCTTCCACTTCTTTTATATTTCCTTCAGAGTTATTTGTTACTGATCAACACTAAAGTATTGTGTCCAGTTGTGTTGTGTGATCCCTTAGAATGGAATCATCTATTTGATGGTGTCAGGGATTGGGACCCTCTGAAACCACAACTGCTCACAAGATATACAGGCCTTGTGTGCATGGTGCTGATCCAGAGGATCCAAGAAAGAAAGACAGACTATATATAAACTGTACAAGGGCCAAAATGAGAAGGTAATGGAGTCTGTCTTTATTGCAAATTCATGTACTTTTGTAGTGCAAGGATTGTTTAGGTTAACATAGCCAATTAGACAAAAGGAATAATGGTCACATGTCATTGTCTCAGAGCTACAAGAAAGTCACGAGATGATGTTTGCATACCTAAGACATTATATCATGGTCTGGACATGCTGCATTAATAATTTCATAATGTTACAAAGTATCATTCCAGTCTTCTTAAAGAACAAGACAAGGGTCACAGAAAAATAAGGTTTACATCTGTGGAAACTGTCCATGTCTGACTTTTCTTGGTTCAAAATTTGTTTAAAGCCATTTATTCTACCAATATTGTAGTTGCTTTGACCAATATGCATAGAAAGTGTGGATTTTTTTCTTTATTTTTTCTTGGACGTTGCTACCTTAGAATTATGTTCTGACACTCAGAAAATGCCATAGTATACGCCTGATTTTTGCAACATAAAACAACATTAAGTTGATCATATGCCTTGTGTGAACCATATGGCTTCCTCATGGAAGACACACTGACTCTCAAGCTGTCTACATGCATGATCTTTTTAGCCACAAATACAATCTTATTTGAACTCTGAAGAATAGATATGCTGATGACATATAAATTTCCAGAGACGTATCATTAAACACTAAGGGTTTTTTAAGAACTGGAGCAGTATGATGCTTTCTGTAAAAGAAAGTGTCTGATCATTGCTCTATACATGATTAATAATCAAAGTTCATTCTCATCTTTTTGTATATAGGGTAGTTATTCTTTAAAAAAAAAATAATTCTTAAAGCCTATGCTAATAGTGCTTCTTAGACATCAAGCATTTTCATAGATCAAATGTTATGAATGCATTCAGATTTCTCTAAAACCTTCACTGGCCACTCAGAATTTGCATTTAGGTTGAATTCATGGTATTCTGCAACCTTGAACTTTTGGACATTTACTCATCTGCTTAGAGGATGTTCAAAGTTTCCAAACATTCAGAAATCCTGGGCATGCAGAGGTCAACTCCACTGAGCATATGGAGTCTGATGTAGATGCATTGTGATGAGCTTGCTGTGAAAGTGCCCTATGTTTTTCTAGTAAATAAAATAGAAATTTTTATTTGTTAGGTTTATTGTTTATGTGCAAGCGTTCTAAGTAGCATATATACAGGAGATGTAGAAAACCTGAAACATGAGTTTGCTATCCTTGACTTATATAGGATATTTTATCTGCAAACTAACAGAAATGTATTATCCGTGAACAGAGCTTAAAAAGTGATTCTGAAGGACGTGAAATTGACGTGTGTTATTTTCTTTAAAACATGGAAATGTCCCAATCTTTTTCTAGTGAAATTTACAAAGCCAAAAAACTTCCCTGCTTCCACTGAAAAAAACCTCCAAGGCTCTTATGTGTAAAAAACAAATCAAAGTTCATATTAAGTAAAAGAACATTCAGAAGAAAATCCATACCCTCCAGATACCACATGTTGCAAACACAAATATTTTATTTTTATTTTATTTTCTACCATGTGTCTGGTTTATATTTTCACCATCATTCTTTCTGAACTTGTATATTTCTCTGAATTTTGTGTGGTACCCCTTCTTCATCCATTCACTGACAGAAATCGTTACTTTTTATTTTTTAGAGTGAGTAGTTTTAACAAAGTAAGGTCATAAATATAGTTTTTACTGCTCAAATAAGTACTTTTTATTGTATTACTTTAATGTGTGTGAAAAAAAAAACAAAACTCCTTGATTATGGTGGCTCAGGGGAGTAAGTGAACCTTGACTTTCTTGCAATCCAATGTTTAAGCTGTACAAATTTATAATTAAAAATATATGCATATAAACTTTATAAGATTTGATTTTTGTCTTCGAGAAATTATCTACAATGCAAACCAGGCCATTATGTATTTTATCCCATTTGTACTCCTAAGTGACTCATAAGGATTTGGGATATCTATGATGAGCACCATGGGGAAAAAAATCTGAATAAAAGTCTGTGTTCTCTGAAGCAAATCTATGGTGTAGACGGACCATTTCTCAGCAAATTAGTGCTAGAGATATACTCTGTTAGTTTCCTTACTCCTGTGGGCAAAGTTATACAGAGTATTGGTATCAATGGGCAAAAAATACAGGAACATCTGTTTGTATCTTAAGACACTTGTTGATGGATACGACAGTATTGTTGTCTCAATGGAGAAAATAATTTATAGCAACAGAGGCTAGAAATTTTACCTGCAATGTATTTTTTCTACATCATTTATACTGTTGGATTTGAAATCTAAGAGGTTTATAGTAAAGTTTTATTTAGACTTTTTATGTGCATCGTGCACATAACCACTTCCTCTATATTCTTTTAGATTGTATGCAATTTATATTCTGTTTTATCTTTATAAACTTACTTTTTTTTTTTTTTCCCATATTATACTTTCTCCATTGAAGTAAACTTCTCCTTCCTTATGATTTAGGTATGTCTTTTATATGCTTCCTTCACCATGAAATCCATTATTCTTTTATTCTCAAAAACAGTGTTGCTATTCAGTATGTAAAAGCAAAAAATACATGAAAATTAAATTTATATATATTTTTTACAGATAGCTCAGTAATTTATTTACAGAACCTCTTTGTATTAAGCCTCGGTCATATCAGGGAAGTAAAGAAGACCTAATTTAAAAGGCATCTAGCTGTTTTCTGTCAGAGCATATGTGAAACCAAACGGAACAAAGAGGTACCAATTACTACCAAATAATCAACTTCCTGATTTATGTGATTGATGAAAGAAGTACCAGCCTCACTGTAAAAATTCCTTGTCTCTCATTCAAATCAACCCTCCTTGTCCGGTCACAACAGATCCTGCTAATAAGTCTGTCCCCATCTTTCTTGTAGGTACGTTTTAAGAAATGAATGGTCACAATAAAGTCCCATCAGAACCTTCTCTTATTCAAGACTGAAAAACCCCCAGCCCTTTTAGCCTTTCCTCATAGGCACTCCAAATTTCCTATCAACTTTGTGGCTCTCTCTGGACACGCTCCAACAGGTCAAGGTCCTTCTTGTGCTGAGGACCCCAGAGCTGGATACAGTACTCCAGGTACTCACAAGAGAGAACAGAGGGGCAGATTCAGCTCCCTTGACCTGCTGGCCACAGTACTTTAGAAGCAGCCCAGGATATAGTTAGCTTTCTGGGCTGTGGGTGCACATTGTTGATCAATTCTGGCCTTTTATTCACCAGTACTTCCAAGTCCTTATCAGAGCTGTTCTTAATCCCTTCATCCTCCAGCCTGTATTGCTACTGGAGGTTGCACTGACCGAAGTGCAGCACCTTGAACTTGGCCTTGTTGAACCTCATGAAGTTCCCAAGGGCCTGCGGAAAATCAATCTTTTAAAAATATTTTCTTTCATGAAAATATACTTGTTTTCTCCATGGAGGTAAACTAGTCGTTCCATGAAAATATAAACAGTCTGTTAGAATATTGCCATTGTGTTCTCAAGGAACTTACAATGAAAAAGACTTAGTTTTACACAAAACCTCATTCATTTAACTTTGTTCAGTTGCAATGTGATCAACTTTTGAAATACTGCATAGAAGACAGTTTAAAGTTCTGATTTTGAAGTCTCTTGAAAGAAAATGAGACAGACACGTTCTAAAGCAGATGGATACAAAGGCAAAAATAGTAATGAAAATATTATCAAGTTAACCCATATATTTTATCAGTAATGTTCAGCCTTTTTCCACATATGAATAGTTGACAATATAGGTTGGTGACCTTGCAAATAGACATAAATTCATTTTGAATAAATATATACACACTGTCAAAATGGAAGTGATTTTATGTTGAGATTCTGACCTAAATGCAGCTTCTTTCTTTGTAATCAGGCAAAAAATAAGAAGCTATTATCATATATATTTTGTTCTTTTGTTAGTTTCCTGAAGTTGTTCTGAAATGATGGCTTTCTTTTGTATTGTTTGTTTATTTTCTGTATTATCTTTTTTTTTCCTGATGCTTTACTTAGTTGCTCAAAAACTAAAATAATGAAAAGGTAAGGAAACTGTTGTTACCAAACAACCTTTTCTTCAAAACTTCTATTAAAAAAAGCATATACTTATTTAGATGAAGAATAGAACAACTCTGATACATCTTCAGTTCCTTTTTGTCCTGGACAGGCATGAATTCCTCCACAGGCACAATAAGCTTCCAAAGCTTCCATGGTGCTGCTAATTTGTCAGCTGCTTCACCAAAATCACAGCTCTGTACAACTCTGCTGATGTCTTTATCTTTGTCTAGATTTTGAGGCAATACTGTGATTTGAAGAAAAATGTTAAGGACTTGCAATTTAAACTTCTGACATGAATAGTGAGAAAGGCTTCTTCTCCACCCTGGACATTATTTCCACTCGTTATATGAAGATTCATACTGTAGACATCTGCTTGGAGAGTCCAAGGCTGCACTATTCTCTTTTGTGATTCATCAGTTACTTTTGAAACCTTTGTGAGAGATCCAGGGAAACACTCGTTAATTTGTGATTGGAGCTCTAGCACAGAGATAAATACATTTTTTTAAAGTGATTGCTAGTTAACTGCCTCATAGTTGAATAACCAGCTAATTACGTTACTTGTTTCAGTTCCATAATGTAGCAAGGAAATATAAAACAATTATTCTAAGGAATAAAATTTGTCTATACACTTTCTGGAAAACAAATTCTTGTGTCATATAGAACTAGCAGCAACCTTGTACTGTATTTATGGTAAAAGTGAGTGCATCTCTAATACTTTGGAAAATATTAAACAGAAATGTAGATCTCTTTTTTTCCCTATCTTATTTAAATACAAATGGTACGTCAATGGCAGCAAAATAATTTCAACTAATTTTTCAAAGAATTTTGGTAAATAATTAGAACTGTGTTTCTTATGTTGAATTCTAATCCTTCATGTAAGAAATTAAATACAACATTATATGTACCTTTTCAAAATTTTTGTTTTGATCTACATTTTGAGAACTTAACAAGTGTTCAGAATATACAGTCAAAATATACATTATTGGGCAGGAGAGAAGAAACACCAATCACATTTACATATATGATATACATTTCTGATAGTTCATATTTCTCTCTGTGTATGTGCAAATATTTGTTTGTCCTGAATGTGGATCAGAACAATGTGAAAGAAAAATAATGTGTGGGTGGAGAATGGACTGAAAGCGACGTTGAGGTGAAAAACTTGTGTGAGCTGGTGCACAAAAAGGTCAACATATGAGCCAACAATGCACATTTGCGACCCAAAAAGCCAAACACATCAAAAGAAATGTGAACAGGAGGTGATTCTTCCCTTGTACTCTGCCATCATAGACCCTGCCTGGAGTACTGCATCCAGGTCTGAGGCGCAGTATAAGAAGGACGGGGACTTGCTGGAGCAAGTCCAGAGGACGGCCACAAGGAGGATCAGGGGGTTGGAGAACTTCTATGAAGACAGGTTTAGAGAGCTGGAGTTGTTCAACCTAGAGGGAAAAGTCTCTATGGAGACCGTGTAGTACCTAGAGGAGACGGAGGAACCTGGTCTAGTGGAAGTCCCTGCTCCTAGCAGGAAATTTGGAAGAAGATGATTATTTAAGATCCCTTACCAGAAACTTTTCTATGAATTTGTGATACTGTGAAACACAGAAACACAAACAAAACACACTTGGAATCATAATTGTGGACAATCATATGTTAGGTGAGTCTCTATGATGCAATCATCTTTGGCCTATGTTCTCCAGTGTGATTATGGCAGTAGGATAAATGCACCAAATGATACGTTTTTACCATCCTTCAGATTGAGGAAAAACACATTATTTAGTAACATTCTAAACCAGCAGCCATTCAGATCAAGAAGTATGCTATGCTTCAGGCGACTGAAAACTTCTTTATAATCTAGATTTATTGGTAAATCTTCCTTTAGATTGTATCAACCTGAGTTGAGTCCTGTTCTATAGTCGTCAATTTGCATTGGTGATCCACTGTCATTTCACACCAGACTCAACCTTTGATGTGGATTTCCATGACAAAGATGTTCCTGCTTTGAAGAACAGAAATTTTAGTTTCTAAAATCAGATTTCTCTTGAGCATAAAGTGTATTTCCAAAACAGAAACTAGCAACTTGTGTACATTAGACTTTGAGACTGTTCAGGGCTGGCTTTTCTATTCTTTTGCAGGGAAAGTGAGACTCAAATCTTCCAATACTCTAATTGGACTATCTTAGAACATGCTTCTACTTCTTGTTTGTTTGCTTGTTTGTTTCACTTCTCCAATGTCCCATAACGAGTAAATGAATACACAAGAAGGAACCTCAATTAGAAGACAAGATTCCTGAATGCTTGGCAACAAAGGTGAAGAAAACTACTTGAAATATGAAAGATGAATAATTCTGAATTACATTTGATGATTGAATGCTTTTATAGTACTGTCAAAACACTCTAATTTGGAATGCAAGATTCCTATTGATCTTGTTTGAAAGAAAAATCTACCATTGACTCACTCATGCAAATAATAAGCATAGTAGAGTCAATATTGGTGTAAATTTGCATACAGAACAGGGGAAAATGCATCAAGGTTTTGGATAACGTGAATTAATTTTTTTTAACAGGAGCAAAATTTAAGCAATAGCATATGAAACTAAGAGTATTTTTATAGAAGCAAAAGTGCTCTATAAAACATGAATATATTTACAATGAAGTACTATATTGCTCTATTCATCACATTGGAAAACAGAATTCAAGTTAAAGAGTTTTAAAATGTGTAGGGTAAAAGAAGTTTGTAACAGAATAAGAAAAAGTTTTTCTCATATTAGTTTTTGCCCCTACAGGACACTCATATTGCTTACACAAACTAATCTGCAGCATGTGTAATTTAATGACAGATCTTAAGCCTCTTGGTTTCTATTTTTCTGCTTCAATTTCTGAATAGTTTAGTCATCTTTGTGTCTGAAGAAAATACATTGCAGTATATACTGCAATATCACCTTCTACAGAGACGGAGATCAGACTACTGTTTAGGTATTGAAACATACATATTTTTATACATTTAGTACAATTTGTGAGACTTAATATTCATGTTTTCTTACAAATATTTATTCTACAAAAGAACAAAATTGTTATAAGAAAAGCTGCCCAGAGTAGTTTCTTAATGTGAAATCTTAACTTACATAAAACAAGTAAAACAAGACATAAGAGAAGTTCACATTTTAATCCTTTATATCCCAATATAGGCTGCGACAAGGGATGTTTAGGCTGGATATTAAGAAAAACTTTTTCACAGAGAGAATGATCTCCCATTGGAATGGGCTTCCCAGGGAGGTGGCGGAGTCGCTGTCCTTGAATGTGTTTAAGGAAAGGTTGGATGGCGTACTTAGTGAAATGGTTTAGATGACGGGATGGTGTTGGGTAGGTTGATAAGTTAGGTGATAGGTTGGACTTGATGGTCTCTATGTTCTTTCCCAACCTTGTTAATTCTCTGTAATTCTGTGTATGTGAGTGTGATGAACCAAACAACAGAACAGGAGATACGCAAAAGTGTAGATACACAAAAAAATATACTGACTTTGTAAATATTTCCATTTGCAACTTTAAATGTAAAAGACCTGCTATTTCTCAAGGTGGTGAGGAAAAATAAAATAATAGAGCTAAATCATGTCAACAATAAGCTTTACAGTAATTCTCTGAACATAAATCAGTAGTATGGCAGAAATAGTAACAAAGTGGCTTGGTGTGCATGTACTGGCTATTCATACTACTGTGTTCATGTTTTTCTATATGTTTCTTTACTTCTGTCAACATTTTTAGCCTTTAAATCTCAAAATATATTTTAGAATAAACATAGTACTACCCTTTGTGTAATATGTTGTGTTAAATTCAACACTCACAGGGAGTTATGAATCTGAGTTTGCCTGTCAGATAAGACTTTTCAATGGATTAAGTATGGAGTTATTCTCATACAGGAATTAAAAAAAAATTTATAGAACATCTTCCATATAATTTATAAAGATTGCTAAGTAACTCCATCATACTCAATGTCAATTACTGGATACTATGTACATGGCAAGAAGTGTCAGATTGCATCCATTGCCAGACTTCTATGTAAAAAGTATGGCTTTGAAGTCAAGATAAAAGGAGATTCATAGTACCTTTATGTTTAACATTTTTGTTTCTTAAGAAGACTTGTAGTCTACAAAATCAGTATTATCTGCACTAGCAAAAGCAAGATCTTTGAAAGTATTTATATTGAATATAGAGATAACATTTAGATTCATCTGTTTCAATGCTGGTTTCCTTTCTGAGTTTTAGAAGGAATACAGCAAGAATATTCAGTATTCTGCAGCATTTTCCCTACCTCTGTCTAATTGCATTAAAATGAGTGCAGGATCTCAACTCTGGAATAGGAGCGGTGAATACTGAGTTTCATTATGCTAGAAATCTTAATTTAAGCTCACTTTTATTCTTGGTTTACCATATAAAAATGTTCTCCGGCAAGCTGAGCTGACGAGATAATGCAGAATGGAATGTTAGTTATCATCCACCGAGTACATAAACACAGAACAAAAGTAAATAACTGTCATCCCAAAATTAACATACTCTTCCCTAAAGAACTGCTGTTCATAAACATCTAATTAATTCAATAAAGGTATGACTAGGTGTATTCAATACAGGAGACAGCTTGTTTATTTTTTTCTCTTATGGAGAAAGTTATGGAGGGGAAGCAATTGCAGTGGTAGAACTTCTGAAAATTTGTAAAATTCATGTTTTGAAGTTACTAGAATTTTAGATCATATTTAATTTTTTAATGTGTGAAACCTAAATTTATTAATATAGTTTCCACACCGTGTGTACTTTCTCAGCATCTCAGTATGTTACATTTTACATCTTCTTAACATGCTGAATAAGATAACTGCTAAACTGATAATGGTATGTCATTCATTTAAATCTCTACATAACTTTGCATGTTTGTTTTATGTTCTTTGACTTGCCCAAGGAGTCATTTAAGTGATCACTTATATAGACATGGACCAGTATTATTTCCTCAAAGCCAGCACCATTTTCTGTAAGTATGACTGATTCTTACAGTACTGATAAAACAAGGATTCCTTATTTTATAATTATGCTTTTTAAAGACTTAAAATAAATATCTAAATTTCCACTTTTGAAATTTGAAAAAAAAACCCAAACCAACAACCAAACTTTAAAACAATGTCACAGCTGTTCCAAAAGAAGAATCTTAATGCTGTACAGGACTGATTATTTTTGAAATTATCTTGGTGTCAGATCCTCTTGAAAAACAGGGTCTTGAAAAGGTGATATTTTTACTTTTCATCCAATGAAAACAAATACTGAAGCTTTCTATGTGAAACAGTAGAGATACATAATGCGTCGTACTTGTTATCAAGTTGCTGAATTTCTCCATTTGGAAAGGAGTGATCTTGGTTTGAGAATTAAGGTGCAATAATTGTATTGCACAGAACTGCATGTATCTGTTATCCAGTGATTAAGATAATTAGATAGCTAATTTACTTAAATTTGTTGCTCAGATGAGATATTATGAATAGCATCATTGCTTTACTAAAAAAATTAGTAAAGCAGTTAATTTTAACAAGGTGGAAGAACTGAGAAACAGAATAATGTCATGGTAACTAATCAACAGCAGCTACTGCTACCATGTAATGTACTCTTGCTTTACATTAACTTTCTCTTTACACTAAATGAAATAAAGCCCTTGCAACATTGTGAATGCAAATATGCAAATATTTGTTATTTTTAAAAAAATATAAACCCTAAAAATAACATGGAGAAGCTTATCGTAAATCATTTCTTGCTTCACTGTTTGTGAGGAATGGGGTATTTAAGGGTAAAATTCTCCTAATGAGTGACAGTGGGAACAGGAGAAAGGAGGGAAATTAGAGGTGATAGGAGGAAATGAGGGAATACAATGACATATTCTAGAACTTTTATAGTGATATGATTTAGTTATTTCCTGCAAACCTGAAAAAATTAATTAAGGTTGATTTTCTTGATTTGCTTAGTGTGTTTAACTCCCATTTTTTCTCACTATGCTCAACATGTAGTCTGATTGCCATTGAAATATGGAAATACAGAGTACTAATACTTATACTAAAATAATTCAATTTCTTACATAGGTGTCTTCGTCTGAAAGTACACAGGCATGGTTAATATACAAAGAATATAGATAACATAAATCATAGGTAAGCCTAAATGTGCATTTATATACAAAAGCGGCCCTTTAAAATTATCATAACTGCCTAAAGCATGTTTAGATGATTGCTTTTATCTGTTTACTAATTTTTTCAATGGGGTGACTCACATAGGTTCACTGTGGGAAATCTTTACAATAGCTTTCAAGTATTATATGAGTCAGAGGTTCTTATTTTCTGCTTCATGGTGTGTGGTAAGAGCTACAATAACAATAATCTAGAGGTAATTACTATCTCTAAATTACTTCAGTTGGGCTTTCTCTGCAATTTTACACACTAATTTCTCAACAGGCAGTGCACAGAATCTGTTTCAAAGGGGGAAAAACAGCTTTAGAAGAATTGAAATTTTTTTGTTTCTTTCAAAAGAAATCAATAGGTTTGGCATGTGAACAAGTTAAGTATTTTCTGTGTGTGAAAGACATATCCAATTATTTTGTGTGTATTGAAAAAAAGACAATTCTGTATAAGTCATGTGATGTTCTGTTTGCTTGGGTAATGATCATGTTTCATCTGTTCATAGCTGTGACAAATGCATCTGCAAAGCTTTGTAAATAAGTATTAACAAATCTATTTGAGTTTTCAAATAAGCATGATATATAAACAACTAGGAGGAAATATCTCTGGTGAAACAAAAGTATATACAACATATACAAATTATACATGTGTCTAAGTAGTGATAAGAAGCTGATATTTCCATAATCAGCAGGTATTAGGAGTGTATTCCTTTTATGGATAAACAAGAAGCTTTTGAGAAATAGTGAAGAAATCATTTGTACTTCTCAACTTATAAAATGGATGTATCATTAATAATAGTGCACTTGCCACGGCAATAGTAATCATTCCTTTTAGACTACTTGGATTATAGTCTTTAATGAGGGAATTTCATTCTATGTAGACCTATGGAAGCCCCTCCATACAGAAAAAATAGAGTAATTTCTTGCTGGTAGAATCTGGTCAAGATGTAGTTTTATCATTATTGCCTTAATACCTGTCCTACTGTTTCCATCCCTGCTGGCAATAAGATCTTAACAATGGTCTTAAATCTTCATTGCTCCACAATTTTTTGTGAAAAAAATCTGACTGTAATCATCCTGCAACAAAGAAGAAGGACTAAAACACACTGCTTAAGTTTTTTTCTGCATAGTTCCTGATAGGCTAATAATGTAAGAACCTTATTCAACTACTTCCCATGTATTCTATGAATATGCATTAAAGAAGATTATTATTCTCAGTTTCAATTAGTACAATAAAGAGCATTGCTGAGGGCCACCCAATATTGGCTACAAGTGGAAAATATATATCCTTTTCAGTAATGTTATTGTCCAAAGCGTCCCTTTGTCCTAAATGGCACACACTAAAAGCATAGGAACAACCTAATTTGCCATAGCCATACCTCACTGACAGAGTTTACAATTGTCAGACATTTGACATCGGTTTGGAGCTTACTGGTATGTTTTATCATAGATAAACTTGGCATCCTTAAGATGGACAGGTAAGAATTTGAAAAGAGTTGCTTTAAGTATCTATAAATCAAGGTCATCAGCTGTTCTCGTTCACAGACTCACACAGAAGCACCTTATCAGTTGGGTTGGAAAAGACTTCTGAGATAATCAAGGTCGACCTTTGAACTAAAACCACCTTTGTCTACTAGACCATGGCCCTCATTTCCACATCCAATCTCTTCTTAAATACCTCTGGAGATGGCAAGTCCACCACCTCCCTGGGCAGCCCATTCCAATGCCCAATCACACTCTCTGTAGATTACTTCCTCCTAATGTCTAACCTAAACCTCCCCTAGTGCAGCTTAATATTGTTCCCTCTTGTCCTACTGCTGGTTGCCTGGGAGAAGAGTCTGATCCCCACCTGGCTACAATCTTCTTTCAAGATGTTGTAGAGAGCAATAACGTCTCCACTAAGCCTCCTCTTCTCCAGGCTAAACAAACCCAGCTCCCACAGCCACTTCTTATAGGACTTGTGATCCAGTCCCTTCACCATCCTCATTGCCCTTCTTTGGACACACTCCAGCTCCTCAGCATCCTTCCTAAAGTGAGGGGCCCAGAACAAGATACAGGTGCTGCCTAACCAGTGCTGGGTACAGAGGAAGAATCACTTCGCTAGTCCTGTTGGCCACACTATCCTTATTACAGGCCAGGATACCGTTGGCCTTCTTGGCCACCTGGTCACACTGCTGGCTCATATTCATCGTGTTGTCAATGTGTAGCCCCAGGTCTCTTTCCAATTGGCTGCTCTTCAGTTACGCTGTCCTCAGCTTTTAGTGCTGCATGGGGTTGTAGTGGTCCAGTGACCAAGTACAGTTTAGTGTTCTTACAACTTAGCTGAAAATATTGAAAATTTCAGAATTTTTTTACTTTTTTTTACATTTTTGTTGTCAACTAACTATATAATTCTAAATATTGATATTTTCTTGGGGGACCCCCCACAAATCTTCAGCAACTTTAGTAAAAACTTTTACTTAAACAGTGTTAAAATCACTAAATTAAAAATGTTAGTGGGAAATCAGGTATCTGCAACTATCAGAGTTGTAAATAAAATATTATAAAAGTTAGGAAAATTCTTTAGTGATGCAGCAGACATTGTACTATATACTTACATTTTCTTTCCATCACCTCTTCAAATACAAAATCAATGTCACACCTCCTGTTTCACAAAATATTAAATTATTTTCATTAAAAATAGTAACTAAAAAAGTATTATAAGCTCAGAATAGTAGTCTTTCTACTGAGAATAATCTACATTTATTTATGTAGCATAAATTTATATCTTGAGCTTCCAGCTCTACAGATCTAAAGTTGTAATGTCTAATATTTTTCTGTAACAAATATATAAAGCCAGGGGAATGGGCAAAAATAAAAGTTTATTTGCAGGCACAAAATATCTGTTACATTTAGCTGGCAGTAATTTTTAATGCAGTAGCTGATGTCTGACCATGGGGAAAGCATAATCTTTTGAAGAGTTTATTTTTGCAGAAAAAAAGGGTATAAAGCTCTTCATAACTGAGAATATTTCATTCTTTAAGGCAGAGGTTGAATTCATACATTCTTTTTGTCCATGAGCTCACACAGCAGAAGAAGAAAAGGAGGAATTAGAAGTCCATACACAGTTGAAGAGCTATGATCTCACTGGGACTGTTGATGTGGTGGGATAAGTTGCCTGACTGGGTGTTGTAATCAATGGTTACAGGCTTCTCAAGAAGATAGCTTTGGAAATGAGGAGATGAGGCTGTCTTGATGTAGCTTAGTGACACGAATGAACAGACAGGAGAAATGTTCTTCTCGATATAATGGTTGTAAACAATGAAGAACTCACTGGGGATGTGAAGCAAGTGTTATACGACAAATTTTAAAATGTCTCGAGAAGTTACCAAGACAAATAGCAGATTCACGAACACTGGACTTCAAGTGAAGGAAATTTAGCCTTCTTCAGGAAGCTCCTTGACAGAATCCCTTGGGAAGTTTCTCTGAAGGGCAAAGGGTCCAAGCAGAACTAGGTGATCTTTAAAAACAATTTATCTGAGAACAAGAACAGTCCTTTTGAATGTTCAGTTTAATCTAAGAAGCCGAAGACTGGCATGGAGAAACAGATAAGTACATAGAAAATGGAAGTACATAGGAAATGGAAGTGAGAAGGACTATAGAGCCAACACCTAGGAATATAAACAAGGAACTAGGAAGTCAAATCTCACTTGGACTTGAAGCTAGGATGGGATACATGAATCAACAAGAAGAGATTCTGTAAGTTTATCAGCTTTAAAGATAAGCCAACAAAAACCTTAAGAAAATTTTGGTTCATCTCATCTGTAAATCAGAGTACCTGGTGACAAAAGAACGTAGAAAGACAAAGATACTTAGTGGTGTTTACTTGTTATTTTTTTTGGTTACCCCCTTTCTCAGTTTTCTCTGGTCAGTTCTTGCTCTGACTATCCAATTCCAAAAGTTACAACCTTCCAAGTAAAAGGAATAAAGCATCATCTACAATTAAGGATAATACAGCTATGGAATGCTTAAAGCAGCAGGACAAATTAAGGACCATGGACATGGGTGGCCTTTTCCCAGGGATGCTAGGAGACACGATCATTTGGACATTACAAGGCTGCTTTTTTGTGATCTTTGATCACTCATAGGAAACAAAACGTTCCTCAGCACTCAAAAGCCCTAATATCACATTCATCTTCAAGACTGGAAAGTAAGAGGATCTGGACAAATACACGGAAACCAGTTTAATCTCAGACCCAAATTTAAAAAATCAAGAATATGATTGTCCAGAATGGATTGCCCAAGGGAAAATCATGCTTGACCAGCCAGTTTGCCTTCTGCAATGAAACAACTTGTTCAATCAAAGACAAAGAGTGTGAACATTAGATATTTTTTCACAGTTCTGTCTTCTTCAATAATAGTAAAACAAGATACATGAGGAAAAGCTGAAAAAAATGAATTTGTTCATGAGGATAAAGAAGGATCTTACTGCTGTCAAAGGAAGGTGCAGTGATGATGTAATCTGGTGTTACCTCCTGGTACACAAGGAGAGGACAAGGAGAAGCAGACACAGCTTGAAACAATGGAAATTCTGTCCCAATATAAGGAGAAAAAAGTTAACGTGATGGACGTCAAAGACTGGAACAGGTTGCACAGAGACACCGTGGACTCTCTATCCTTGTAGATGTTCAAAACAAGGTGCCGATCAATCTATTGTCAGTAGAAAAACCTTAGCAGAAGGTTGGGCCAGGTGACTTGCACAACAAACCAATGTTCTTTCTTCTTAAATTTGAGTAGCTTAGCTCTTAGTCCACATTCAACAGTTGTGACCAGTCAAAGTATATAGAATTAAATGCAAATGAAGAAATTGTCTAGGTATGTTATGCAGTCTGTATCCTGAGAGATTTTCAAGACCAGACTAGACACAGTTTTAAGCGGTCTCTTATGTCCAGGATGCTGGAATAGTAATATTCTGATGTCCATTCTAGTCTGAATTATCCTACTAATCTTACTATCTTTTGCAGCCAATAGTACAGCCAACTGTATAGAATTTATCAGAAATTCCTTCTCAAATTTTCATTCTATCAAAATGTACAGCGTCTAGCGTTTTTTTAAATCCTCAGGGAAAGCAAACAATCAACCAACCAACAACAACAAACCCAAAAAACCCCAACACTAGCACCACAATAAAATAAAAACCTTCTATACTGCTGCCTCTACTCTTCCTCTTGTTCCTGGAATGGAGCAATTGCTGCAGGCACTCAGCCCATCCATGCCTGCTGCCACCACGTGCCAGCTGTCACAGCTGTGGCAGCCACCAGAGCCAGAGCCATATGGAGTGCCTGCCATCGCAATCCACGGCCACCATTGTGGCCACCTCTGATTAGTAACTGCCACTGCCACCAGAGCCTGCTGCTGCCAGCACCACCTTCCGGCCACAGCTGTAACCACAGTGAAGAAAATTCCACTTTTCTGTTTCCTGAAAGGTGAATGAATTGAGGGTGACATTTTTTTAATGTTGGGGTTTTTTTGGCTGTTTTCTTGTTCTGTTTTGCCCTCCATTTTTAATAAAAAACTGTCATTCATTTTCTACACTCTTGAAGTACAATGTAGAAAATGCTCATTTTCTCCTTCTCGAACGCCGCATAATTTCAATTTTACAGCAATTTATAGGGAGGGATTTCTCTTCCAGGAGATCCTGCCCTCCTGGTAGACGTTGTCTTTAAACTAAGACACACATAAACAAAAATTAAAAGATACAACTGTTTGTTATGTTTCTCTATAGGAAAACTCTGCTCTAGTAAAATTTTATTTCTCAAAAATATCTTTATAACTTTCATTTTTCCTTAGAAGAAGAGAAATAAAGACATCTTTTTTTACAACACAATTAAAATTATTTCCTTTTTATCCTCTCTAATTAACCATATATGTATAGAAATAAATTCCCCGTCTTTGATATCAAATATATGCAATCATGTATTCCATTATGGTAATTGTTACTGTTTTTGAAACAGAAAAGGCTCACATCTATCTTCTCTGCAGAGTAGAATATTACAAAGCAGTGCTGAAAATTCACAGCTCCCAGAGCATAACTGCATGAACAAAATTTACTTGCAAGATTAACAAGGAATTTTACTTAAATTCTTTTCTGGTTTAGGTGTATAGCTGCCACTTGGCATCTTACTGGCTAATAGAAGCCTAAAGCAATGGAAAAAGAAGGGAAAAGTCAATGTGAGTATTATTCCATAGTATGATCAATTATACGGGGGGATATTGAATAGCTGTATTTACTACCAGAGCACAGGAGTACTAGGAAATTTCTTGCTTTATTTTATGAAGCACTGAATTGTTTGAAACAACTCTTACTTCTAGATATCGCCTATAAATCAACACAAGCCAATGGCAGCAAAATGATGGGTATCCACCCATCTAAGAGATTTGATCATAAGACACAAGTTAAAACAGTGACAAGGCAGAGATAAATGTTTGTGTTCAGATTAACATCCCAAGGTCAGAGTGCCTAGGCATATCATTGAGGAATTTCAACCAACACTCTATTAATCCGGAAATGTATAAAACCAAAATAAAGAAGAAATTGAATTTTAATGAATATTTTTATTTTGATTGTCTAAGAAAATATTTATAATAAACTCATCACACAGAGATGGAAATTTGTTCTTGTACAAGGCCCATTTCCTGAAAATATCAGCCTTGTCCTGGGTTTTAATAAAAATTTTAATTTTAATTTGTTTATTTTACAAGGATATTAATAAAGCATTAAATGAAAATGGTGCTGTAAATTCTTTATTTTTTGAATGGAAAAGTAGAACAAAATAATGATATGACAGTCCTGCTTTGCTAATTCTAAGATGATTATGTGTTAATACAGAATCTTGTTAACGTTTAACAAGATCATTTAACATTTTCATTTGTAGAAGTTGCTAACGGAAGATAGTGGGAAAGGCATTAAAAAACAGCAATTAATGTCAAAAGAACATATCAGCTCCCCAAAGCAGAAGGATGTATTAATTATATTTACAATATATGGTAGATTTTCAGTTATAAAAGACATTAAAAATATAATTTTTCCCATTAAAAACATCTGAAAATTAGGGCTTACTTCTGATATTAGATTTTCAATGTGTATTAGTGTAACAGCCGTTTTAACAAAATGCTCAACCATGCAGGCTTGTCTAACTGAGTTCAGGATCAAACCTTTACGGCACATTCTTGTTCTGGCAGATGATCTCTTTCTCTCTCTCTCCCTCTTTCTTTCTCTCTTTCTCTTCTCCACTCTTTTTATTCTGTTTCTCTCTCTCCCTTTCTTTTTCTCTGTGTTTTTTTTTTGTTTTTGTTTTTTTTTTTTTTTCTTTTTAGCAAATGCAGTGTTCTTCCAATTTGTTTTTGTACATTCTGTGAATTACAATATCAAGAAAAAAAATCTGAAATCATAAGTAATTCATCCTTCTCTAAAATAATTCTTAGGAAAATCGATTTTTTCAAGTGCACTGTACTTGACTATTTAAATTCTGTATAATCATCACCCTGATACTTCTGTAAATACAAGCTGAAAAATAATAGTGTTTTTTAAAATTAGAAAAAAACGGAAAGTTCCTTCAGTTGAAGTAATAAATGGCAGTTATTTTAAAATGTAAATACTCATATGTATACATGTATAGATTTACATAAATCCCCCCTTTCCAGATGAATCATCCACTAAACTATTACACATAAAACAATTCTAAACTACTATACTCTTTTCTGGTTTTACAAAATTTAAATGAAGACAAATAGGTGAGTTATATATTGATGCCAGTCTGTCATTCCTACTCCTCTTATACTCACCAATAGTTTTAATCTCAGTTTTCAGAGTCTTGGACAAGCTGAGGTATATGTGTGATGCATGGAAAAATAACCACTATGCAATATATTAAACTCTTACAGCATTCCAGATGAGTGAATAAACTAAAGGAAAAAACAGGTATATTTTAAAATTGACAAACAAGAGAAATTTTGAATTGTTTAAATGATTTATAGTTAAGTAGGCAGGTATTCTCACTTACAGCCACTATTTTGGAGGGGTATTGCAAGAGAAAGGGTTGCTACTGTAGAAACCAGTCCTGTATTGAGATGACTCTTAAACCTGACATAATTTACTGAGATTTATGTCTTCAATTTAAAAACCAAGCAAACTGGACAGCTCCTACCAGCTCATGAGCCTACAACATAGAGGAAGGACATACGGTTAAGCAATATTTGTCTTAAAACACTTGAACTCACTGGGGTCTTTTTAAGTTTGGGGTTTTTTTTCTAGTTAATTTTCACTGTGCAAAATAATAATAATAAAAAAGGATACTTTAGTTGTTGGTTGATTAGTTGATTGGGCTCCACAGCCTTAGAGAACTGAAAGTGTTGTAGAGAAATTCTCTGGAACCCTCTTCAGGCCAATTTTGATGCAATAAAATAGTGCAAGAAGAATTACAAAATAATTATTATTCAGTAACTGTGAAAAATGTGATGAAAAATGTTAACATGATTACAATCTTCATGTCTTCGATTTCATTGTTATTCTAAAAGTATTTCCGAACATTTGGGAACTGCAAAAGAACATGCTGTTCAAAGTTATAAGGAGGGGAAATTGGGTAGGAAACTTGTTTCTAAAAAAAGGATTGGCATGACTTTGTCTGCAGGGAGATCAATGGAATAATGCACTGTATTTAAATGCTTCATCCAAGAAAAAGAGAGTAATATTAATTATAGCCTTTAGCTCTTTTCATGGCAATCCTTTGGTAATTATAGTTCAAGAGAACGAACAGAAGTAATTTAAACATGTATTTCTTCATAAGATACCCAATTTTACTTTCTTCTTAGAAAAGACTGCATTTCAAAGGAAAACTTTGTTTTACCATAGATATGCACTGTTTGGACTGAAATAATTAAATAAAATGTAAAGGTATTTATGAAGTGTATATTATCTTTGCAGCTGCATCCATGGTGGCAAACTAATAGTAGTACATTGAACGACATCACCTTTGATGATACCTGCTGAAGACCATATAATTATTGTTGGTGAATTTTAAAATGAATTTTTATGATGGTTGTGTGTGTGGTTTTTTGGTTATTCTCCCCCCCCCCCTTTTTTGTACATGGAGTGCTATCTTACAATATCAAGTTAAATAATGATGTAGAAACTCAAGACTTTTTTTAGGGAATGCAAAATGACTATATAAGGTGACAACAAAGTCTCAAAGACCAAATTCAAGACAGACAGAAGAAGATTTAAGTTAGGAAATGTATCTAAATTAATGTAAGTTTCCAATTTTTTGTAAGGTATCTTTGCACACAGGCATGTAGAGCACTTCTTTAAAAAGATAGATGGTACATCAGACTGCTAAACACCATCAGGCACCTTGCTTACACAAAACAAAACCAAAAAAATGCATCTCTGAATTTCATTTAAGATCTGAGATATCTAGCTTACCAAATTCACTAAAGTTTATTAAATAAGAATCTTGTAATATAGGATAAAACTTCTGGATGCTCTGGTAATCTTATATTTTTAAAGAGATGATCAGTCCTATAAACAATTCCTCTGTTAGTAATTTGAGCTGCAGTACATGTGGTAGAGTTAAGCTACATTTTGTGGCTTAACCCTTGCAGACAGCTCAGCCCTACACAGCCGCTTGCTCACTTTCAGCAGAACATGGGAGACACTCATGGGTTGAGATGAAGACAGTTTCATAGGTAAAGGAAAGCTGTGTATGCAGACAAGGCAAACCAAGGAATTTATTCACTACTTCCTTTTAGAAGACAGATGTTTAGCCATTTCTGGGAAAAACAAGGATTCATCAGGAGTCATGTTTACATGAGAAGACAAAGGTCATAACTCTGAATTTGTGTATGAATAGAACTTAGATAATATATATTTATATTGTGATACCATCACATCGATTTTTTTTCATCTGGACTAAACTTCTTGCATTCAGTATTATCCTGCTTTTGGGTTTTTTGTTTGTTTGGTTGGTTTTTTTGAGTAAAATGATTCAGAAGTCTGGTGAATAATTTTTTTTTTAAAATCTTTCCACGTTTTTATTCATTCTAGGAAGAGAAGAAAATAAATAAGAATTACAAGAAATAAAAAATTATAATCAACATTTCATCTTTTTGTTTCTTTTCACTCGGTGAAAAAACATGTCATTACCATCTAAAAGTTAGTTTTATATGAGATTAAACTATTATTTGTATAGCTTTTGTAAATTTTTAAGGCCCAAAAAATAACACTCGTTTTTGTTTAATAATTGCTTTGACTATGTGTAAGGACTTAAAGAGAACATTTGCCTGTCTTACACACTGTTGCATAGAAGGACTTTGCCGTGAGATAAGCACAGAAGGGAGTGACAGGATGACACTAAATCCAGGCCTGGCAGAGGCCCAGACATCTGGTTAGCACATCCTGGTTAATGCATCCGGACAAAAATTCCAAACTCTGTAAAGAAGCAACTGCTGGTATATATATAGCATCTGTAAAACAAAGATCGCCCCAAATCATAGGAATGAAAAATGTACAGAGCACAAGGAAAGCAACATAACAACTGTGCTGAAATCAGCTCTGACTGTGTAAAAGTTAATTCTGGAAGGAGGAGATCATGACCACCCACTCAAGACCCATTGACCAAAGAAACCTATGTACTCAA
Organism: Serilophus lunatus; assembly: GCA_013399895.1. NCBI lineage: Eukaryota > Metazoa > Chordata > Aves > Passeriformes > Eurylaimidae > Serilophus > Serilophus lunatus. Next base: position 255,934 of record VXBA01004802.1, on the reverse strand, counting down.
AAGAAAACAAAGATTGAGTGTACTGACTAATTATCATTAGAATCAAGGAAATAATTTAATTAATAAGAGAACTTTGTAACCAATGAACATTAATTCCTTTGTTTGCTAAAATGCATAAATAGTGAAAAGTTTTGTGATTCCCACCACCAAGAAGTGACAATTATAAAACTCAGTTTTCCTGGTTTTATGTTATTGTAACATTTTTTAATGCAGACAAATTTTTTCAGACACACACATTTCAAAAGTACTTAGAGCACTTAAGACATTCTAAAAATGTAATTCTAAAAATGTAATTAAAACGTATGCCAAGAATATTTTTCTGAGACTGAAGATAATTTCTTCCAGCTTTTATAACATCACAGGGTATGATATGAAAGTATATTCCTAAGTGAATGATTTTGTTTCACCTCAATCTGTGAGATATTCAGGGGCTCCCTTACAGAGAACTTTTCTTTTTCCCTCTAGAACTGTAGTAAATCCAATTTTCACTAAGTTTGTTTATATTGTTAATGGTTCAAGGAGCATTCTGAGTAGGTAGGTAGTGAATGATAAGATGAACAAAAAAGCCTTGGAGTTTCTCTGTTCAGTTAGGCATTGATGGAGCTCTCTTTTAAGATGCTATTTTTATACTTGCAACCAAGCTTTAAACCCATTGAACCTGAAACATGGCTTCCCACCCAAGATATTCCTGAAGGTATTGCTACAGTGGCTGAAGTGTCTAATGCAAACTACGAACTATTGTAAATTGAGACTGTAGCAGAAATGTGTGAGATATCTGCAGTTTTTTTACCCACCACCATTAACATGGTATTGATTTGTATTGCAAGCTCTTTTTAATGGACAATGTCTCTCACTCCTTCCTTCCCTGTGCTCAGAGAAGCAGTGTAACGGAAGCTGCAAGGAAAAAGAACAGGAGGCTAGGGAAAAGTTAGAGTTGTAGCTTTGACTACTACTGTCTTTTCTTTCTTTTTTTTTTTTTTTTTTTATTTTTTTTTAAGTTTGTTGTTTTTTTTTTTAATTTTTAGTAAGATGAGTTGTGTCTTCTCTGAATCTGTCCTTATTTTTTCCTTAGTCAGTGATTATAGCTATTAAGTTTGAGTAATAGTTCCTTATTTTGTTTCTGCTTGCTCTAAATAGCCTTTATTTTTAGACACATAAAACTATCTCTAAAATTTCCCTTATTTCCTTCAAGATAAAGATGTACTTTATGAAAATCCTTGTAACTCAACAATTATATCTAAGCTAGTCACTCTTCTCCTGTTTTTAGGTAATGATCATAAACTGGAATGGCCTATACAACGACTCATCTCTTCTAAGTAGATGCCTCTATTGGTCAGACTAACCTTGTAGTATAGTAGCAATACAATATATAATATGTAGTAACTATATTTCTCCCCATTCTTCATAAAAATAGGAATAAAAAATGAAGACCAGCTCAAATGTAGACATTTGTATGTGGTCAAAGGGATTCTGATTCTGCATTATTTGGAAACAAGCGAGTGTGTTTTGAATTTTAGTTTTCCAGCATTCAGAAGTGAATACAGTTCTGCAAACAGTTTGAAAGGAAAAAATATTCAGCAAAAATATAAAATACAGACATTTGCCTAAAACTGATTAAACAAAGATTTTATATTCAACAAGATTAATTAGACCATCCTATACAGAAGTGTATAGAATAGCACAGGCAGACTATAGTGAAAATTAGTTCCTGGACTATGGTTCTAATACTGGAAATCAGACCATTTCAAATTCAATAAGAAAAAGAGTTTTCACTTGGGCTGGGCTAGGGTGTTAGTCATGATTTTACTGCAGTCTCTCATTTACTAATGGAAGAAAAGTAATTTTACCTGTTTGCACAATTTTACCCTTGATTTTTCCACCTGGAATTGATATAGCCTTGAGCCCTTTATTCCTTCTGAAAAACTATCTCTTTTTGGAATGAGTATGTAAAAATATGTCTGAATGCAAACCTTGGCAAAGAAGAAATTTTCAATATGAAAATAAATTGTTAAGAGGGGTGATTTTATGAAGGGGACTATCCTTCAGTGCCATAGTTGCAGTGTAAAAAAGACTGATAATGACATAATGAACAAGAACAGAAGATAAACAGAAAAAAAAAAATGAGAATGAGACAGATATTTTTATCCATTTATTTATTTATTTAATAACTATTATTTAAAAGTTTACAGAACTGCAACTAAGGAAGAAGGAACTGTCAAGAATTGTTTTACAAATCTTTGCATTTTTCATAGCTGTATTTGAAGTTATCAGCTTGAGTATAAACTGACTATAAAGAATATGTGAAAATCAGAAAATAAGTTTAACACTGATTAAATTAACATAGAATGTTCTTTTTTTTATTTAAGTGGAACAATATGTTTTATACTAAACCTATATTTTTATACTAAAAAAATTCTTCCACTCATGTAGAACAAGTATAAAACAATTATGTTTTATAAACAACTTCAATAGTTTTAATTTTCATTATTTAGTGATTGTTTGGTACTTGGAAAGGCTATATATAAACAAGTTTATCTCAGCAAAACAAACAAACAAGAAAATAAAATCCTGGGGTTTGTTGTAAATGTCATCACACAGAAACCAGCATAATGAGTTTATGTTATTTTATTTATTGTTTTTGTCCCCAAGTTATCATCTGTTATGTCCAAGCAGATCCTGGAACACTAGAGATAGCAGTAACATGCATTGAAACTTTTGTCAAACTCCAGAGATATGGCTGAATGCAGTGCAGAAGAGTACTGTAGAAAGTTGGATGGTTTTGAGTACTGGTTTTCTAGTATAGCTAAAGCTTACTATCTATCAAATATACCATAGTGTAAGAACAGATACTAGCTTTGAAATAAAATACCTTAATAAAAGACTAGTCTGTCTTTTTATTATCAAAATGGTGGCTTCTGTAATGCAAGATATGCATGTTCTTGATTACCTATTCCCTCCACTTTATTTTCAGCAAATGACTGAGTTGCTTACATTGACAGTTTTCTAAACAGGCAGAAACATGTTATTGAATATTTAAGATTTTGATTGCTTTTTTCTGTGACTACTATTTTCTCTCTAAGTATAATTCACTCTTTTCTTTATGTTTAGTAGTGCAGGATAATCAGCTATATCTTTTCATGCTTATAATTCCCTCTGTCTTCAAAAACTATCTTGCATTCTTTGAGTGTATTCAAAACTACATTTTAGTGCACTTTGCAGCCCAGGTGCTGAAGCTTGTCAACAGAGTTGCTATATACTTCTGTAGCTATATTACTGCTCTTTCTTATCTGGAGTCTGTTTTCCTTTGCTCTTGCTACCTTTGATTTAATTTCTTCCCTGACTTGAATTTATCTTACAGAACACAATTTCAATATTATTTTAAAGATGTGAAGAATATGTAGTTGTTTTTATTTTTCAGAGATAAAATTACAAAATAGTTTACAACTAAGCACAATTTTGATGTACAGTAGCTGCCTATTTTTTTCACTCCAAGTATCCCAAGAGATGAAACCAGACCTTAAAAGATAAAAGCGAATTTAGAAATATAATGAAAGTGTTTTTAATATCTTAGCTTTTGCCATAAGCTTTGCTATATAACCATGCAAATTGGCTGTTTCTCTATGTGGCAACAGCATTGTGCATTTTTCCCTCTTGGATAATGTGCTTTCTCCTACTTCAAAGAATCCTAAAATAATTGGATTTGTGTTATATGTAGGAAACCAGGGTGAAATTAATTGAAATTGATGTTAATTGTATTATTTTCTTAATTGCTGAAAATCTGGGTCAACACTAACATGGTCTTCATATAGATTTTAATAGAACTGTGAATTATAAGATATTTTTGGATTTGCTTCAAGCATTAAGTTATTAAAAAAATTTAGTGATTGAATCTCATATGTAATGCCATCTCAGTGAGTAGCATTTCATGACTGGATATTAACTTTGGAAGTCTACAAGACATGCATGGCTTGTTGTTCTAATGAAGGAACTTAAAATGTGTTTTCTAGCAGACTTACCTAGCTTCAGATGGACAAACTTGTTATAGATAAAGAAAGAGAGGGCATGGTTCAGTTGTTAACATAAAAGTGTCTAGTGACATTTCCTTAGGGTATTCTGTATGGTATCCAATTGCTGGTGTAGAAGATCAGATATTGCCCTAAAGACCTGTGTCACACCTCTCAGCTCTGTGTGAAAGTTTCCATTGCCTTAGGGCATCTGAAATGGCATTATCCATCCATGTCTAATGGAGAGGAGAAGTTGTATAGGAGATTTCAATTACTCCAAGTAATGTAAGTGAATATTGGTGCAAGATACAAACAACAAATTAGATGCCATCAATAAACTGATTTTTGGAAATATTAATCAGAGTATTTTTTCCTGTCTATGCACAGGATTGAGATACAATGTCAGTAAAAAAAAAAAAAGAAAAGAAAAGAAAAGTGTAATAATGACCATGGAAATATCATGTTTTGCTCATGATTTACTCAGATGTAAAATTCTCATAGAAGAAAAATAGTACATGTGAGACCCTCAACAGTGAAGGTCAACAGAAAAAGCTACAGAAGGACAGTATAATTATTTCAAAGGATAATGTAAAAAAGATACTAAAAGAGTAAAAAAATATTCATATGTCATGAAGGTTTTTTAAGGATATATTTCTAAATTTCCAGAAAAAAATACATTATTTATTCTGTTTTATATGGCTTTATATATTGATCAAAAAGTAACTTGAAGTAGATGAATAAAGAATAGAGCAGATGTGGAAAAGTATCAAAAAGAAATTATCAGAGAAAAATTGGCTATCTTAAAAAAAAAATATATATATATATATTTCCAAAGGAAAAGGTCTCTTCAAATGAAGAGAGCATGAAGAGAGCATGAACTCTAGAACTGTAAACATATATCTTTAGCAATGTATGCACTATTACCTCATTTATACTTTATATAAGTACTTCAGTAAAGCAGATGTTAAAAGATTTTGATAAATGTCTGTCCAAATAGTTTGTATGAGACAGAAGAAAAGTTTCAAAGATTCTGTTCTGCTTAAAAATTACCAAGGTGCAAAAGGAAATTTAAAAAAGGATATGTCATTTCAAGTTCAAAGAATTTGCATATGAAATTTTGGATGCACTAATGAATAAGAAAATTATCACTTCATTTGGCTTAAGTATAAGAAGTAGAAGAAAGCAATAAATTTGTTTGTATTTCTAAAGGATTCCAGGCATGATGTAAGGTACAGGCTGTAACTGACTAACAGAAATTTTAATAAAGAATATGCTTTGTACAGACTATTTAGCTGTAAAAAAGGATAGGTATCTCAAAAGTTTTGGAGCTTCTTCTAGGATATAAAAGGATTCATAAGGGAAAACCAGCAAAAACTAACTACTGGAACTACATGACCATCATTGTTACTTCAATCCTTAGGAAGGTAATGGAGAAAATAGTTCTGAAAACCATTTCCAAACATATCAAGGTGTGGTGGTTTGAACCACTTTTTATCATCTACGGGGCATGCACAATAAAGATGACGGAAGACTGAACAAAATTAGCAGCAGGAGAACAGTTTATTACAGGGTGTTTAAAATAGGGAACAAGGGATAACCCAAGGGGCTCCAAAATTTACACAGAGGAACACTCAACACGCAGAAAACACAAAAGGGAAAAAAGGGACAAAAACAAAAAGGGAACTGCTCTCCCAGCTATATGACTAGCTGAGAAAACAGGGGGAGGGAAGCCATCTCTCTCCCTCCCTCTCTGCTGGTATCTCTCTCTGGCCCCTCAAAGTTCTCTGAAAAACACAAAAAGAAGTGAAAAGCAATCCCCTCCCACCACCTTCAGGAAGTAGCTACTTGCTTTCAAGCTGGGAATCACTTTGGTGCTGAGAGAAATGAGTGGAGTCAAGTTGCAGGACCTGAGACCAAGGAGGTGGGGAGCTGTGTGCTTTGCCCCTGGACTGGAAGCTGAAGAGAGAGGAGGGCTTCTGTGCTCGGCTTTTTAAGCCCTCTAGTTCTCATTCGAATCTTGCTGTCTTCTTCCTGGCCAAACTGTCTCTTCATTGGCCAACAAGGCCAAGCCCCACCTCACTTCTGGCGTTTTCACTCTAGGCACAATGGCGGTTCCTGCCAAAAACCACCCGCCCGGGGCCCGAGGCGCCATCTTTGTTTTCATAGTCGCAGCATTTCAGGGATGCCCCGGCAGCAGTACGGTGCGAGCGCTGGGCCCCTGCCACTGCCCACAAGCAGCCGCTGCGCTCAGGTTCCTGCCATGCTGGCACCCACAGCGTGTCTCTGCTCGCAAGCCGGGAGCCGCTAGGACCGCACTTGCTGAGCTGCCCTGCCGCACGGCCGCGGGCATGCCGGGGCTCTCAGCCACTTGCGCCGGGACCAAGGGAGTACCGCAAACCCCGCGCGGCGCGAGATGGTTCCAGGACTGCATGCCAGCGGCTGCGAATCAGCACCGCGGCGCAACCTGCGCGCGCCGCCGCCTCCCTGTCGTGCGGGGAGAGGCACCGGCACTGACTGCCCCGGCCCCGGGAGAGAGCAGGCAGGAGCGAGGGCCCTCCCGACCCCAGCTCAGCCCAGGAAACAGCGGGGGNGGGAGCAGCCCGCCGAGAGCAGCCCCCTCACCATCCTCCCCCGGCTCCGCGGAGAGCGGGTAGGAGTGGGAGCCATCCCTTAAGAGAAAACAGGATTTTACACAGACAGGTGAGTGGGCTCTTCTTACACTCCCTCCCCTTCCTCAAAGCCCAAGGACCCCCACATGCCCACTCCTGAGACCCAAAGCCCCTCAAACCCCCACACAAGGACAAGAATGTGACTGGTACTGGTGCAATGCTTCTTGGGTCTTGGGTCCAAGTCTGGAGTACCTACTGAAAAGGAGACATTCACATGCTGGACCAAGTCCACAGAAGCGTCCCCGAGATGATTTGGTGTGTGAAATATCTCTCATACATGGAGAGCCTTAAAGATCTTCGACTTTGGGTCTTGGGAAGAGAAAGCTAAGGGGGATTAATGTGTTTCAGTACCTGATGAGAAGGTGTGAAGAACACAGAACTAGACTCTTCTTAGATGTAACAGGATGAGACATAATGGGCAGAACCTGAAACATGAGAAATTTTGTGTCACTACAAGAAAATATTGTCTTTTTTTCAGGATGGTCAAACATTGGAATGCAGGTAGGAATTTGTTGTTCGTCGGCAATTCTGAAGGATTCAATTCAGAATGACACATTTATTTTTCAATTCTGTTGTGCTTATACAACCTTTTTATTCAAAATTTATAATGGAAGATGTCATTAATAATTCCCTAAAACTGCTATGCTTTAAAAGTTAATAATATCTGCATCCTCTTTTTTATGTTTTTCTCACTTGTTTCTCTAGGTCCACTAGATGGCCATACCTCTCTGAAGCAGGGATGTGGTGTGGTATCACAATGAGTTGTCAACACCCCAAGTTTTCAATGGGAGGAGTCTGGTGTTCAGGGGGACCCCGATGCTCACTTAAAATCTGAATACATTACTGCAGCCTCCATCAGCCATTATTAGGCCGTAACTGTTTCTGGGTTTCTCATGCCTGGTACTGTACATGGTATTCACAGATTTTTCAGCTGTAGCATGATTGTGGTGACCACTAGAGGATATCTAAAATCAAGTCAGACCAAGACAAACCTTGACCCTTAAACCCTTAAACTCGTCTTACTGCCTTGTAAAGGTTCCTGTAATTTATCCCTAAGGATTGCCTCCAGAAAATAGTTTTCTAATCTGAAGGATCTCAAAAACTACTTACTTAAGAGGCTCAAGGGTCATACCAAAGCTTGAAGCAAACAAACAGACACAGTCTGAATAACAGATTGATCTATTTTAACAAATACATGTGCCGAAAATTTGAGAGGGCCTGCCCTCTCAAATAATATAAGGTTAATAAAATAATAATAATTAATAATAAAAGGTTATTCCTTTTATTCTCTCTGTCCTTCGAAGTACAGAGTCTGCTACACACTGTATCTTGATACTTAATTTATAAACTACAAACTGATACATCTGAAGGAACAAGACTTGTGATCTGAATCTCAGAGGTGATATTTCAAAGAATCACAGAATTAACAAGGTTGGAAAAGACCATTGAGATCATCCAGTCCAACCTGTTGCCTAACACCATCCCATCATATAAATTATGGCACTAAATACCTCATCCAATCTCTTCTTAAATACACTCATGGATGGTCACTCAACCTCCTCCCAGAGCAGCCTTCTGTGAAAAAGTTTTTCCTAACATCCAGTGTAAACCTCCCCTGACACAGCTTAAGACTGTGTCCTCTTTTTCTGTCACTGGTAGCCTGAGAGAATACAGACAAACACCCACCTGGATGCAACCTCCTTGCAGGTAGTTGTAGAGATCAGTAAGGTCTCCCCTGAGCCTCCTCTTCTCCAGGCTAAACAACCCCAGCTCTCTCAGTTTCTCTTCACAGAGCTCGTGCTCCAGCACCTTCACCATCCTCGTTGTCCTTCTCTGGACATGTTCAAGCAGCTCAACATCTTTCTTAAACTGAGGGGCCCAGAACTCAGTACTGGACACAGTACTCAAGCTTCTGCCTAACCAGTGCCAAGTACAGGGGAAGAATAACTTCCCTAGTCCTACTGGTCACACTATTCCTGACACAGGCCAGGACGCCATTGGCCTTCTGGGCCACTTGGGCACATTGTTGTCTTATGTTCAGTTTCCTATCAACCAGTACTCCCAAGTCCCTTTCTGCCTGGCCACTCTCCAGCCACTCTGTCGCCAGTCTATAGCGCTGCATGGGGTTATTGTGACCAAAGTGTAGAACCCGGTACTTAGACTTGTTAAAACTCATGTTATTGGTTTCAGCCCACATCTTAACATAAGAAAGTCTGGTAGAAAAGCTTAGTTCCCACTGCTGGCCTTGGCATTAGGGAAGTTTGTTCTTAGTGTTTATCATTGAGGATTTAAAAACAAAGAGGGTAATTTTTCTCTTGTTTTTCTTTCCCCCCTCAGAACCTTAATTGTTCTGAGTTTTATTTAAAATATTTCAGAGACAAAATCAGTCATAAAGAGTGGGTTCTCTGATGTAGATCAGGATACTGGAGTATAAGCAGCCTCAAGAAAGCAAAACTAGGTTTCTCTGCAATGAAACAGGTAAAAATGGTTCTCTTGAAGATATTTAAGTAAATAAAAAAAAATTACGTCACATTTAAATTAAAAAAATGCTTTGGCTTATTGTTTTCTTTAATTTTTTATTGTACTTCCAGTTGTTTTTCCTATCTGTTCTGTTTGATATTTCTTACTAAGTAGTGGTTTCATATGTCTGGGCACTTCTTCTGCTGAAGTGGATCTAGAAGCTATTACAAAGTTGAGCACAAGTCAATATAATAATGCTGTGGGGAAAAAAAAGAATAATAATTTTTTCTATCTCAAAAACCTACCCTCTAAGAGTAGTCAAATATTTTTTCTCTGCTCCTCTTTTTAATGTTTAGACATCAGATAAATGGGGTTTGAACACTGTATATCTGGAAAATTGGGGGCTAATTCAAGAAATTCTGTAGGGGAAAAAAAAAGCCCCTGAATGATCATAGTTCAGTTCAATACAACCTCAAATTTAAAAGAATTTGTACCAAGGAGATATGCTTATGGGTTAAAAAAAATGCCAAACCTATTTTACAAAAGAAGGCAATAATTGATGCTCTATATTCACCAATAAAACAAGAAATAAATAGGTCTAAATGGCAGCAAAGGATAGCTATGAGGATAAGCTTCACTGTGATAAGAATATTACTGCAGCCTGCCCTCATCTTGTTTGGGTGCTGTGGATCTGCACCTCTGTTGTAAGTGTTCATTGTCCCGCCCTGCTGTCACCGCCAGCTTGTCTTCTTACAGAGTAGTTCAACCCTGACATCTCCATTGAAGGATGTCCTAGAGAAAGAAGATAATTTTTTTTTTGTAAAATTGACACATATGTAGTTTAATTTTTTTGTGGTGTGTAGAGGACCAGGCTTAAGCATGTTTTTTCTCAGACATTATGAGTATTGCTTAAGGAAAGTGGTGATCAGAGGAGAGGGTACCATGGAGGTTGGGCATCATTCTTCTCTATCTTGAAACTCATGGTCAGTTCGCCCTTCCTTAAGGCTGTGGTGGTTCCTCTAGATAGCAGCCTTCTCCATGGTATCAGCTGCTCCCTACAACTGGTTATTACCTTTGAACTTGCTGAGGATTTCTGTCCTACCTTTTTGCTCTTTAACAATATTATCTAGTTAACAGAGCACATTTTCTCTTCCTAGAGAAAAGGATGAGGCATGATTGGGTCTAGCTATTTCTTTGTCAGCTATTTCTGATCACTTTCTTGTCCTTCTTGTAACTGGACATGGCCTACAGAGGGGTCTGGCAGATTGATGGGCCTTTAGTTCCCTAAGATTTTCTTCTTACCCTTCTTAAAGAATAAGAGTGGAGATTTGTCTTTTTAGATATCTCTCTGTTCATACTTAAAATAATGTAGAACCAAACTGCTGCAGTCGCAGCTATGGAATGTTTCTATGCAGTATTCTGCCCACAATGGCAAAAGTGATTTATAGGAACAAAAATAATTCAGCTTCTCTAAGTTTCCATGTTTCACCCTGTTGTTTTTCATTTATAAAAACTGTAACAACTTTAGTGTCTTGTTATTCTTGTAATTTCTAATTATTTGGAGACAAAATACTCTGTGTTCTGATAGCCACGTGACTGCTGCACTCTGCATGGGAAGAATCTTCTGTTCACAACTCTTTTTTAGGATATCGTCAGTTTCAGCCTTTTTTTGTTTTCACATCATCAATAATCAACCTTACCTCTGCATACAATAACATCAGCAAGAGTACAACTTTCAGATTCTTTCAGACTGCTGTCATATTCCTGAGAGAACAAATTTACCATATACAAAAAAATCATAATTAGCAAAGACAGTGATCAGAATTCATTCTCACTTGTACTGAAAATCCAAAGCCAGCTGAAATGAGTTGAAATGTGATCACCTGACTCAGAACATCATTCTCAGATGGTAATAGAATATATCAATTTGAACTCTGAATCATAATTCTTTGAGTTTATGTTGTTACATTTGAAAAATCACTGACCTCTGCCAGTATAGCTGATGCTATACTGTGTTTAATTATGACTACAAATTTCAATGATCGGATTAAGTGATTCTTTTTCTCTCTCTTAAAAAAAAAAAAAAAAAAAAAAAATGTAAAATAAACCAATGAGAGGGTAAAATACACATGAATCTAAAATCTAAGAAATACAAGGTAGAGAGAAATTTTCCAGCTTAAGGACTGATGTGAGTCTGACCTCATATTAGCTTTACCTTACTAAACACATAAGGAGAGCACTTAATTCAGAAGAAATACATAAAACTAGCCAAGTCCAGCACTCATTAATCCTCTTAGAAAGAAGTGATTTAGTAAGGACTTTAAGGTTTTCTGGGTTTTTTTTAAAATCCTTGGAAAACTCCAATATTAATTTTTATATGCAAAATATAAAGCCCCAGAATTTGTCTGTATGCATATCATGTGCCTGTACCTCTGCCTGATTATCAAAAGTAATTGAGAGTTCTCATCAGTTAATTTTCCCCATAGCATGCCTCATAGTGCTGTGCTTTGTATTGGTAGCTGGAAATGTGTTTGTAACACTTCTGTGGTTTTGCTACTGCTGAGCAGCACTGGCACAGCATTGGCCCTGTCTCTCCAACATTCTTCCCCCACAAGAGTAGGCTGGAGGTGGGTAAGATCTTGATGAGGAACATATCCAGAAGAGCTGCCCAAAAGTGACCATAGGGATATTCCATATCGTATGTCATCCGCTCAGTAATAAAACCTATGAGAAAGGAGGAAAAAGGCTGTGGTGGAGGCAGGGGTGGGTGGGACAAATTCCTTATTTGTTATTTACAATATTTGCTCTCCTGAGAAACCACTACATGTGCTGAAGCCCTGCTTCCCTGCAAGTGATCAGGCATTACTTCCTGATGGGAAGAATGGAATGAAATATTTTGATTTTATTGTCCTTTGCTTATGCACTCATGACTTTCACTTCCAAGTTATTAAACTGGCTTTATCTTGACCCACAAGGGGGTTTTTTATGTTGTTTTTTTCCCCTGGCCTGCTGAGGTAGGGAGTGACAGAGCAGCTTGGTGGGTGCCTAGCATCCAGTCAAGGTCAGATAGCCAAACTGGATGAAAGGAAAATGGTATTTTTTGAATATGCAGCATGTAGAGTTAGAGACTGATAATATTTCTAGTGGTACTGCAGATTTTCAGGTAAGTCAGTTGTACTAGCACCTATCATTTTTATCAAGTGTACATAAGGCATAAATTTTCTGATTCAATTCTATGTTAGAGTTTAATTTATTCCTCTCAGGCTTTATGTATTGGCCAGGCAGGGAAGCTAGTGCAGTTAGTAGAAAGAGGTCAAATATTTGAGGCAATCCTGAAGTCAATCCTGCGCAAGGAAGAGAAATTACAAAATTAAGAGAGGCAAAGAATAGTGCTGTACCTTTGAATATGGATCCGGGGCCTATAAAGTCCCTGTGTAAATTCGTATAATTCTGACATTTGGTTTAGAACTTTTAGAAGGGCCTGAATTTTCCATGATTCAGTAAATTCTAATGTGGACTGATGTAATTATTCTCCAAAGAACAAAGAAGATACCATAACTGACAATAATTTTTCTGGTCCTACTAATGAAAGAAAACTAATACAAAACTTAATGATAATGGAATTTTCAGTACGTTTCAGATAATTATAAGTGTAAAATTGCAAAAGCAGCATTGGATATAGGAAACCATTTACAGTTTTGCCACAGATATGTATCTGATTTCATTCTTCTATTGATATTTTTATTCTATATATAAACCCTAAAAATATAGGTATGTCTTATGATCACAATGGTGATAAATATTTCATATATATTTGCCTTTTAATTCAGTCAAAATCCCTGATTCAAAGACCTATGTTAAACAAAGCAAAATAATAGGTAGACTACAAACATTAATAAAACTATGCTTCTGGGTTAAAAAGTTTAAAAATTTTGTTTAGTCAACCTAGTTTCAAACTTCCACTTTCTACTACAGGAAACAGCAGAAAATGAATGGTGTTATGACATATCTGAGAAATCACTTCTTAGTACCTTGCCATCAGAAAATCTAACAACTAATTCAGTTTAGCATTAATTTCAAAGCTATGTTTTGAGTTCTAAAAGTGAACTTTCAGAATCTGAGCAAGGATCAATCTGCAATCAGTGAAAGGAAAATAAACACCTAGAGAAGAAATTTCAGGTTGTTATAAGACAGAGAGCTACCATAAATTAGATGTGGAGATATTTATTCCTCTCCCTTGGCTATAATGAGAGTGTTGGACCACCCTAGATAGCAGTTGATAGAGATCTAAATTTAGATGAAATTGCTGTGTTTCTTTTTGTATGCCAGTAAGTTTAAAAGGTTCTTTTCCATTAAACTCAACTAACTTTAAAGCCCATTTCAAGGAATAAAATGCATCTGCTTTTTTGTACTTAATCATACTTGTTGGGGCTAAGAAATTAAATACACATCCAGGACTCTTTTCTGACGCTGAAGCTAGGTACCACAAAAAGGTTCATGCCCACACTATTGAACTCCTGCTGAGTAAGTGTACCCTCAAGACCCTTACCCTTACCCAACAGGGACTGGACTCTCACCCATACAGTAGTGCAGAGTCAGATTGTGCTTGGGGTTGTTCCCACTAGTTAATCAGGTAATCAGTCTTTCCCAGAGCCTACGAACACTCTGTGGCACTGGCTTATTTTATTAAGTTATTAACTTTTTGCCCGTCAATGCACTTTACCGAGGGCATATAAAATACTAAGTTACTGGGACCTTCACAGACTTCATAACTGGAAGGTGTTATTTTGCTATTTGCCCACACTATTTTGTTCAACTTCAGTGAAATGGATAATGTGAAGTGAAATGGATAATGTGAAATGAAATGAATCTGAGTTAGGGACAATAGCAATAAACAAGTGGTTACTTAGTACATGTCATTGTTTTTCAGATGCTTGAAAGGATCACTGGAACACTGTGCAGAGATATTAATTCAGTACTTCAGAGCTCTACAAGGCGGTAACACTGTATTTTTTTTAATCTTAGTTTTGGATTTTAAATCATTGCACTTGTTTTGGGTGGAGTAGAGATATTTTTCTTTACACTGCCTTGTATGGAGCTATGTTTTCAATTTGGGCTGGACTCAAGAGTTGGTAATTTAGAGATGTTTTTGTTATTGTTAAGTAGAACTTGCTCAGAGCCAAGGCCTTTTCTGCTTTCCATGCAGCCACACAGGTAAGGAACTTGGGGGCACATGGGAGGTTGGGAGGAGACACAGCAGGGAAAGGTGACCATAACTATCAAAGGGATATTCTGTCCCATATGACGTCATGCTCAGTACATGAAGTGGGTGGAAGGATGAGGTAGAGGGGTACATTTGAAATGATGGCATTTGTCTTCCTAATGTGTGATTGTGAGAATCTGGGAAAAAAAGTTATTACTGGCTTGAAACAACTCGGTTTATGGGGGAGGCAGATTGGGTTCTGCTGAGGTTGGTGTCTGCCTCCTCCATAACCTTGCTTCCTTGAGAGTCACTGGCACACCAGAAGTACTGCCCCTTCCCCACCCACTGAAGCCTCTGACCCAGACCCCAAATGGTTGTCACATGGGAAGCCCCACATGGTGGGGGGCAGCCACAGGAGTCTAGAGCAAATAAAAGCAACAGCACAAGGCCTCCACATGTCATAGTCCTATTGTACTTGGATTTGAGTTTGTTGGTTTTGCTCTGGATCTAAGGCAGTAGATATAACTTTTTTTCTCTCTCTCTTTCTTTACTTCTTCTAATTTCCTTTACTCGATATTTGAGTAACTCAAACCTGGATGGGTTGGAATTTGCTAAGTCAATGTTTTGTGAAATGCTTTGTGTTGATTGAATGTTTACTTTAATTTTTTGCCAAGTTCTCTTATTTTCTAAAATTTTCCAGTAAAAATGTGTTATTTCACCCTCCAAAACATATCATAGCATT
Source organism: Serilophus lunatus (assembly GCA_013399895.1). Classification (NCBI taxonomy): domain Eukaryota; kingdom Metazoa; phylum Chordata; class Aves; order Passeriformes; family Eurylaimidae; genus Serilophus; species Serilophus lunatus. Next base: position 240,856 of record VXBA01004802.1, on the reverse strand, counting down.
TTTCCTGTGCATAGACTCAAGGTATGAAAGAAGAAAAGACCCTTTTAATAAATCCATCAGGCAGGTTTTGGAGCTTTGTACTTTCAATTGTAAAGCCCCTTCGATGAGTTTGTGAAGCAAGCTTGTGTTCTTCCTGTGGTAGGACCCTGCTCTCCTGGATCAGGCTGAACACCTGAACTTCCTGTGGGAAGCAATAAATTGCTTTGCTTTGCTTCCATGCATGGCTCTTACTTTACCTATTAAATTGTCTTTATCTCAGCCCACGAGTTTTCTTTTATACTTCTGATTCTCTCCTGATCCTGTTGATGGAGCAGGGAGTGAGTGGCATAGCGGTACATGGTTGCTGGCTGGGGTTTGATCAAGACAATCATAAAGAAAACAAAATTTCAATATGGATCTTTTTTTTCCATTCACTATATATGAATGGTATATGCTAGAGTGACCTTAAATTAGCACTTTAAAGTCGTACTTAAGTGCCATAAGAGATAATTTCAGGGGCAGTAAACAGGAAAATGTTGGTTTCTGGCCAAGGGGAATGATCTCCTGGCACATCAGAGAACAGTGAAAATGAGAAGTGAAAGTGACCAATATTACACTCTGCATACAGATCCCATGAATTGTGCATGCTTCTTGGAAGCAACCACCTGATGGTTACACAATACAAGAAATTCATCACTTTGCAACTTTGCATTTGAATATCATTACATCCCAATGATAAAGACATTAAATTAACTCCTGAACATTCAACCAGCAAGCAAAATATAAGAGAAGTTGTTTTCTACCAAAACAGTGATATGCTTAAATGAATATAATCTATAACTTATTATTTTTTCTTTTAGATGGAACCAAAGACGTATTTCTCACTGATGTACTTTTAGGATTTTTCAATGGAAAATTTCATTTGAGAAGCTTTTCCTTATAACTTTATGATGTCTTAGGAAAGACCTCCAAATATCTTACATTGAAGAACAAGAAGAGACACTGAAGAAGTCACCCCTGAGGTTGGTATCAGAACTCCTCTCTGCTGCAGTACTTTGGGCCATAGTCCAGCAAGGGGAATAAAATCTAGTTTTACAGAGACAAGGGAGAGATCTTTAATGTTTTCTTTGTCTCTGTCTTCAACACAGATTATGGATCAAGAGGGTCTAAGTGTCCCAAGCAGAAGGACCATGACTGCAAAAATATTCAACTTCCAGTTGACCCTGAAATTATGCAGGATCTGCTGCTCCAGCTGGATCCCTACAAATCTAGGGTTCTGGCAGGATTCATCCCAAAATCTTCAAAAAGCTGGCTGATGTCATCACACAACCTCTCAATGGTTTTTGAGCAGTCTGGTGAATCTGGAGAGGTCCCAGCTGGTCGGAAGATGGTGAACATTGTCCCAGTTTTCAAAAAGGGTAAGAAGAAGGACCCCAGAAACTACAGGCTTCTCAGTCTTATTTTAGTGCCTGTTAAAGTTATGGAGAAAATTATTCTGGGAGGTATTGAAAAGCATGTGAAAGACAACACTGTCACTGGTCACAGCCAACATGGCTTCATGAGAAGAAAGTCCTGCTTATGAAACCTGATTTCCCTCTATGACAAGATAAACCATCGTGTTGATCAAGGGAAATCAGCAGATGTAATCTTTTAGACTTCAGTAGAGCTTTTGATACTGTACCTCACAGGATTCTTCCGGACAAAATTTCCAGGATACAGATGGATAAACACATTATGTGGTGGGTAAGCAACTGGCTCATGGGTAGAGAACAGAGGGTAATAATGAATGGGGAAACATCAGATTGGTGATCTGTCACTAGTGGGGTTCTGTAAGGCTCCATCATAGGCCTCGTGCTTTTTGACACCCCCATAAGTTACTTGGATGCAGAAATGGATGATACTAAGCAAGTCTGCAGATGACACAAAACTCGGAGGAGCTATTGACTCCCTAGAAGATAGGGAGTCCCTGCAGAGAGATCTCGAGAAGTTACAGGACTGGGCAATCACCCACCGTATGAAGTTCAACAAGGGAAAGTGCCAGATTCTGCATCTGGGATGAGGCAACTCCAGACATACGTACAGACTGGGGAATGAGATGCTGGAAAGTAGTGCCACTGCAAGGGATCTGGGTGTCCTGGTCAATGGCAAGATGAATATGAGTCAGCAGTGCCCTGGCAGCCAGGACGCCCAACCGTGTCCTGGGGGCATCGGGCAAACCATCACCAGCTGGTCGAGGGAGGAGATTGTCCAGTTCTGCTCTGCACTGGTGTGGCCTCACCTTGAGTATGGTGTGCAGCTTTGGGCACTAAAGTATAAGAAAGATATTAAGCTATTATAGAGAGTTCAAAGGAGGGCAACAAAGATGGTGAAGGGCCTTGAGAGGAACTGTATGAGGAGTGACTGAGGTCACTTGGTGTGTTCAGCCTGGATAAGAGGAGACTGAGGCCTCATTGCAGCCTACAACTTCCTTGTGAGGGGAAGAGGAGGGGCAGGCACCGATTTCTTTTCTGTGTTAATCATTGAGATGATCTGACAGTATGGCCTGAAGTTGTGTCAGGAAATGTTTAGAACATATGTTAGGAAAAGGTTCTTCACTGAGAGGGTAGTTGGGTTCTGGAACAATATCCTGTATTGGGTCTGTCTGAGATGGAGCCCATTTCCCATACAGCAGNGGCAAGATTCTGGGAGGGGACACAAGTGGGCCAGCTGACCCAAACAGACCAAAGGGATATTCCATACCATATGACGTCAGCTCAGGTATAAAAGCTAAGGAGAAGCAGGAAGTGAGGGAGGGCATCCATTGTTTCCAATGGTGGCCCACTGGGAGAACCAATGCACACGTTGAAGTCCTACTTCTCTGGATGTGGCTGGTCATCGCTGCTGATAGGAAGCAGAGATTAGATTTCTGCTTGCACTTTGCTTTTAGTAAACTGCCTTATCCTAACCCACTGTTTACCATCTCATTCTTTTCCCCCTGCCTGGCTGGGAAGGGGAGAGGGGGGGCTAAAGTGACTGTGGGCACCTGGTGGCCAGCCAAGGTTAGCCCGTTACACGTCCTCAGGGAGGTGATCACAGCACCAAACCTGACGGAGTTCAAGAAGTGTTTGGATGATACCCTCACTCTCATGGGAATGGTCCTGTGCGGGGATAAGAATTGGACTTCATGATCCTTGTGAATTCCTTCCACCTAAGCATATTCTGTGATTTTGTGATTCAAATGCATCTGTCAAGAGGATTTGCATCTGAAAATCAATTTAAAACTTCTGAACTGACTATTTAGTGCTGTCATAATTAAAGGGTAGTGGTTTAAACATCAAATATATTCAGTAAACACTCTTGTTCAGTAAACTCTTTGCTTCATACTCTAGTAATTAGAAATAAGACCAAATTATTCTCCAAAGTCCAGAAGTTGCTGGTGTTACCAAAGGTAGGCCAAAGCTAATTTGAAAAAGGATACACATTTTGAGGTGGAGACAGAATGTATTATCAGCTGATTTGCATCCTTTTTAAATCTGTATCTGTGTACTAAGTGCTACAGAATTTACGGAACAAAAGACATTTATGGTTTCATTTATATCATACGTTTAATCTTCATTCTACTGCTTTCTTTGTCCCCATGCTTTTCATTTTCTTTCCTACTAGGCAATGAATTTCCTTTGTCTCATTTAAGTTCATGTGATATTGAGAAAGTAGAAATATTTATTAATAGTGACTAATCCCACAAGAAAAAAAGTAAAAATAAAAAGGTTACACCCCCTCCCCCCCAGCACTAGTAGGAGTTAAGGAAAACCAAAAAGACTGAGAATTCTAGTCTTTTCTATAATATTGAACTTAAATTATAACAGTTGAAACACAATAATTTTATATATATAAGAAAAGATACATATATAGATATATTTAGTCTGAAAAAAAAAAATGCAAAATTAAAAAAATGCCACTTTCTTACAGTTTGTTTCTTTATTTCAGGATAGTCCTAAAACAGAGCCACACTCTTGACAGCAAATTTGTGTTAACCTACAAATTATAACATTTCAGAACGCAATATCAGTAATATTAAATTTCAGCAAGGCTGATACCCAATTAACAGCAAAATCTGCATGAACCATGGCAACAAGAAGATTCCATTGTGAACAAAAATCAATTATTAAAGGAGAAATCTATATAAGAAAGAAGGTTATTCTGGTACTCTTTTCATCAGACTTCAAAGGGACTTTTCTCAAACACATTAAGAATATACTATAATTCAAAGGTTGCATTTATGTTGTGATATTTGCTTTAAGAAATATGTGCACTGTAAGAGTAGCCTTTGTTTTTTTCTGAAGAGAAATAATCATTTCAGCAACAGAAGTTTCCCACAGGCTTTTAAATTTCAAAAGGAAAAAAAAATCCTCCATTTTCTGGAGCAATCTGAAATAAAACAAAGAAATCAGAGTGAAATAAGTGACTAAGCCTATGTGATTGTTGTAAAGATTAAAGATTGGATAAAGACAGCATTATACTGAGCAATGGGAAGGGTACTTGACCATGGATAGGTAGAACCAATAAAAGAATTGCATGACTAATTCTAGTATCTACAGTCTGGAAAAAACCATTTGAAATATTACATATAAAATTATTTTAGTTTAATGAAAAAGTTACAGAATAATTTTATATTCATATATACAGAATATGTATTTCAATATATAATGTAGAGAGAGAATGAAAAAGTGATAACAGAAAACAGTTTAAAGTTGAAGAAAAGAACAAAATTACATCTACTGAGGTAATCAATCAACAGCAGGAATAATTGTGCAGACTTTCAACTACTGACAGACAAGCTCGGGTATTTTTCTAAAAATATATATCTAGTTGAATTACAAATGAGCCAAGAGAAATCTTACATTTTTTATTTTACTGAACTATTTTTTTGCTAGTTTTTTTCATATTACACTCTACAGTGCACACAGTCTTAAACAAGCCAGCAGTCATAAGAAAATTCTCTCTTTCCTTCTTTTTTTCCTCTGAGAGACTGTGTGAAAAGTTAGTGACCGATAAAATATCATTTATTCGTCTTCAAATCAACTGAGTTAATACAATAAATAACATCAGCACAGTCTTCCTTGAAAACTGGTCAAATGGTGTAATCTTTCACAGATATTTAGAATTTCGTTTACACGTATGAATATCCCATCCCAGACAAAGTTGACATTAAATTGGCAATATTTCCTGTAAAATCTCTCTCAGTCACCTCCACCCTGTAATGTAACAGCTTCAAGTGAGTAATTCCTTTTGTTTGTTTGTGTTTGGAAGGTTTCAGAAGGCAAGGTTTGGGAAGGTTTGGGAAGGGAAGGTTTGGGAAAAAGGGGAAAAATAGGGAAAAGGGAAAAAAAAGGGAGAAAGGGAGAAAGAGAGAGAGAAAGAAAGAAAGAAAGAGAGAAAGAAAGAAAGAAAGAAAGAAAGAAAGAAAGAAAGAAAGAAAGAAAGAAAGAAAGAAAGAAAGAAAGAAAGAAAGAAAGAAAGAAAGAAAGAAAGAAAGAAAGAAAGAAAGAAAGAAAGAAAGAAAGAAAGAAAGAAAGAAAGAAAGAAAGAAAGAGTGCAATAAGTATTTCAAAGGTAGTTTTAATAAATAAGCTACTCAGACCTAAACCACAAGTTTCCATATTCTCTGTTTCATAGTGAAAAAAACCATAGTGGGTCAGATTTGTGTGGAGGAGGAGAGGAGGAGGATGGGGAAGGAGACCAAAAACAATTAAAAAAAATCAGTTGTCAAGAAAAAGTGATTGTGCAGAGAGACTCATGAACACGTGGAATTGCCTATGAACCGTAATTGTTGAGTCAAAAAGCTTTGAAAGACTTGCAACAATTAGATGTCTTCCCAATAGAGACATACAATGCTAAAAAGGACTTTGATATTTTGCCACCAATATCTTTATATTTTACGTTGAGTTTTTTTTCTTTTGGCTGTGTAGAGGAATATTTTTCCATCCATTATACATTTTCCAGGGTATTGTAAATAAAAGATTTACAAATTAGAAAATTTCATTAAGAGGAATTTTTTAGAAAAGGAAAAAAATGAGCAAAAAAAAATATCCCAGCATACCAGAGTTTCTGAAAGTTAATTTAAACAGACAATTATATTTTGTATTCTGTGAAAATACGTTATTTCATCGTTCTCCATTGGAAAATAAAATTAAGTGATTTGGAACAATAATGGGATTTTATTTCAATATACCCATCAGTATTAATCTGTATGTTGATACAGATAAATCTCTGAAAAAAAGGAACCACCTTAATTGTCTAACTCATTTATGCCAGTCCCAGAGAAGATAATGAGATGATTAATGTAATTAACATCAGCAGTATTTAGCTTATGTGTTAGAAATATTAATGGTGCTTGGAATGCTTAATGAGCACTCAGTTTTAATTAATATTTTGTAACCCTGACTCCTCTGTTGGTGTAAATCCTTAATGCTTTGCTAAAAATATTAGTACCATGTTCTCCCATCAAACAAAATACTTGAGAAGTAAAAATTAAACTAATTTTATGGAGATGTTGTAGGAAATTAAAAACCTAAAATACATTTTATAAAAAATAAAACATGTAATACCATTAACAATTAATATTGTAACATATATAAAATATTAACATTTGCCTTTTAAAATGTGAAAAAGTTACAGAAATTTAATTGTTTCATTTTATTTCATGAGCTATATCATTTATCCTGTACTTTTTCTTTCAATTATGAAGCTATAATTAATGAAGAGTTCTCATTATAGTCAGTGAATATTATCCATGTATTGTTTAACTCTTCTTTCATTCCAGATAGAAGAATTTAAATAAATTCTTAATAAATGCAGAAACATTTTTTACTTGACTTTCAGCTTTTGTATTTAGCAAACAATTACTCTAATTTCTGACTCATACATATAGTTACGGTATTTACTTCTAATGACTTAAACCATTTTTGCTGGTTACCTTGTGTCGACAGCCACATTCCTACAGGTGACTTTCTACTAAGCTGTAGTACAGTGCTGTATCTTTGAAGGTTAATTTTTAGATTAAAAAGGAAATCAATGAACTGCAGCTGGGATGTAAGTCAAGTCATTTATCTTTTCCACAGCTAAATTCTATTCTTAAAATTCAAGAGACAAGCAATATGCAGAGCAATTTCCATTTTTTCTGGGCAACTCAGGCAACTCCTTATTTTTTCCAAATAAATCCATAAAAATTAGTCCTGATGGAAAATAAAAAAATTGTTTCAAAATGTCTTTTGCAGTGATATCTCTCTCCTTAATCAATATAACCAATATAGCAAGAAAGGATAGGAAGCTTTGTAAAACACCCAAAGAAGTGGGGCCTAAGGAGTGGTGTGAGGGAAGGGACTTCACAAAGAGTAAAGAAAGAGGCTTTGAGGAGAAGAGGATAGCTTCATTTGGTGACACTAAATTATTCAGTGGTCTTGGAGACACCATCAAACATTGGTTTCAGTGTATGAGCAGGAAAAAGAACACCAAGTGAATTAGGTAGGCTAGGCACTGGATGCTGATTTTCCACACTGATAATTGGTTCAATATATTTCAGTTGTTTTTCCGAGAAAATAATTAGACATAGTTCCCTTCAGTTACAGCTTCCAAAAGGCATGTCACTTCAACAGGACTGTCCTACTCACCTCTACATGATCCTTTAACATTAATGCCAGAATGTTTCACACTTTCATATACTCTCACATGCTCTGTATCCATGCCCTAAGACATACAACATGTCTCCTCTTCTTTAGAAGGACTACGTAATGCATACAATGGAAATGTCATGTTTCGGACATTTTGGCCTGAAAAGCTTTAACAGTTATGTTTAGGAAACTCTTGCCTGACAGTATGTCAACATAGAGTCTGACAGCATGTTTTAAAACAAAAATCTTTTTGAGGCAGTAAGAAAGATGAGCAGGAACACACAACATACACCAACTCACCCAATCGCTCATAGCAAATACAGGATCATAAGTAATGCTATGGTTCTGACAGAGTGTCAGGGGCACTTAGTATCCTGGTAATCTGGCAGCAAAAGCCAAACATGCAAATGCCTTTTGAATACACGTAAGAGTTGCACAACCTCCTGACTCCACCAGAGTGATTTGAGGGCATCATACCTTACATGGATAATGAGGATGGCATCCTGTCCATACTAATGCTACCAGTAAAGGGTCAGGGTGGCAGGGTGTTGGCAATTTGTGACAATGATATTGATCAAGGGACAGGGTGTCAGGAGCCAGAGTGTCAGTGCTGCAAGAACTGAAATGAAACTTGGACTAACGTCAACGTATTATGAATGCCTTTAATTATTTAAAAGGATTGAGTTCTACCCAGTCTAAACTTGAGTTTACTCATGAACTTAAATCTGGACCCTCAGATTAATGCCTGCATTTGTTTTATTTAGCAATATAAAATATAGGCATAGCAGATCATAGAGTCATGTTCAAATTTTGTGTCAGTAATCACAGTAGAAACTTTAACCTCAGTCCATGTAACTCAAGAATTGACAAACTCATCAGGCTACAGATATGGTCTACATATATCTTAATTTCTCCCTCTAGAGATTTTCTATTTGATATTAATAATTAAATAGTAATTGCCTGTAAGAAAAAAAGCTTCATATGCACAAGCAAGTAATGTAACAATAACAGGTAGAAATCTGAAAAATTACTCTTTTTTGTGGCCGTGACCATAATCTTGTTGTCTTCTTTCACAGGACTGTTTCATTTGATGTAAGTGGGAACTAAACTTCTACATCATATAGGTAGATTATGAGAAAGCATAACATCAAACAAGTTGCCTGGGTGCAATACAATGATTAACCTTATGGTAGCTAGTTGTACACTTGAAAGTTATATTGAATATATCATCAGAAAAAAGAAATGACAAGCAGCTCCATTACAAGCTGAAGAGAATCTTTTATTCTTATTTGAACATTGCTGACAGCATGAGCTACAAAGAAAATAAGAACTGTGTTTTAGAAAGCATTTTTTATTCTATTTTCATTTTTCATTGAATAGTTTAAAATACGTTTCCATCTCATGTAGTGTGATCAACAAAAATCACCTGGATTTAAGAATCACTTCCTTGTTGTTAAGTTAAACCAGCTCTTCTGAAAATCCATCACAGTATATCAGTTACGCCATGTAAATAGTAATTTTCAAAACATTTTTCTTACCGGAAGAATGAAAGGCAGCTAAGAACAATGACACTAAATGAATTAACTAAGAATCTGTAGAATAGGATAGGCATCTGGAGTGGGACAAGTGGTAGATATTAGCACATCTAGCTATGGACAATTAGAGAAATAGCAGAAATCATTCCAACTGCCTCTTACTAGGTTCCCACTGTGTAAGGTGCAGATCTCCTTGTCACAAGGCATTATGGTTATTACAAATTTATAGGAGAAATAATTCCCTTGATGGCCATTAGAAAATAAAAATATAACTTCAGGGTCCTGAATTTGCAGATTGCTGGAGGGTGACAGAACAATCCAGGAAAATATCACTGCATGTGACTCCTGCTACTGTGCTGCTTCAGAGTAATCTCATTTTAGCTACTGTTGAAGACGAATGCTGGACTGATGGGCCTCTGGGCTGACATGCTGCATAGCTGAGTCATTTGTAGAGAAACAAGAAGTTTTCTGACAGTGTATGCCTGTGGATTCTGAAGACATCAGGGTAGATTAAAGCTACACTCTATTTACAATTAGAGGATAACTGTTCCTTCCTCTGGAAGATTCTTCAAGTTGTCAGCCTAGCCTTCTGCTTGGAAAACCTCTTGCACAATATGTTAAGTGGGTACGTTACCTTACAAAGGCTTTGCAAGTTTTAGTCTGGAAAAGGCAGATACATTGTTTACATTATTGCTGAAATCAGTGAGATCATTCTATGCTCAGCGGCAACAACACGTGTCAGTGCGACAAGCTTTGTTTAATGGTATACCAGTTCCTGCTGTAAATGCTTCCCCCTGAGTTCATTCACTGTTAGTCATGTCTTCCCTATTTAAACAGACCCACATGGAGGATATATATATATTTAGCTCATCCCAACATAGAGTATAAAAACTACACAGCTTGAAAAGGAATTTCGATGAGAGCAAGAAGCTTGAGCTGGTTTCAAGCCATGTGTTCCCTACTGATGACTAGGGTAGCCCAGCATTGTGAGAGTGAGCATATCAGGAAGACCAGCGTTGGAATTCCATTGGTATGATGATTGAATTGTGTATTGCAATTGCTTTATCTTGCTAAGTGTAACATATATTTTATTCTGTCATGTAGTATATTTTGTATTACTCTGCCAAATCAGAAACACTATGTAACATCAGCTGTCTTAAAAATAAGTGAATTTGATATTAAGTAGTACACCCTCCATATGTGAAGCACTTTAAAGAACTTGGTCACAGAGTATTGGATTCCGACATTGATACTGAGGTCTACTACTATTTTTTGCAGTGAACATTTCTAGAACATTGCTTTTTCAGGGCATGACAATAACAAAACAAAAAAATCATGTGTGTATCTGTATATTATCTATATACGAACACATTTATATGCAATACACAGGTACATAATTTTGTGTCCAATGTGTAGGATAGAGGGGAAGAACTAATTCTGACAGAAGAGTAAGAAGACTTAGGGTTTCTGACTTTCTCAGTCTCTGGTTAAAAAAACCAGGGATCTACACTTGGTGTCTTGTTTACTGTAATTTCTGTTCAGAATACTTCTGTACCTAATCATGGTGTGGTAAAGAAAAGCTGATGAGCCATCAAATAAATGAGATATGAGTACATGTATGTGCATCATACAAATAATGGCATTAATATTAACATTTAATTTGTCATATTGACATTGAGAGACTAAGTCTACTTTGCAAAATTAGATGAAAGCTTACAGGGTAAAATCAGTGTTCCCCTGTTACTCAAACAAGGTGATTGAAAACATAGTATGTTTTCCTTACTTCATCTTTTGCAGACTGCTTGTTTGAATTTGTTTGTTGTTTTTTTTCCTTTTATGAATAGCAATATAAATCTTTTTCAGATCACTATGCTCAATGACAGATTTAGCAAAAATTGCCCAGCATTAGTATCTTGTCAGATTACTTATTTACCCTCTGATGTGCACAATTATATAAATAATCTTAAAGCTTTTGAATGTAGTTGAATGTTTGCTACTTTTACCACAGCTTCAAATTTAATACTAATTTGAATGTTGTTTTTCAACACCCATGTTCCAAGATGTCTGTGGGTCATTCTCTTTAGAGCTACATGCCCTGTTAAGATTTCTTGTGTTGACAACAGGGTTGCAAAGCAGCCTTAACACAAAGCAAAGGTTTCCAGGAATACAGTCATAGGACAATTTTTGGTTTTTTTTGTTTGTTTGTTTTGTTGTTTTTTTTTAAGGGACACATGGACATCTGCTGCTCCAACCCCTGCTCAGACCAGGACCTGCTAGAGCAGGCTGCTGAGGACTGCTTTCGGTTGGATTTTGAGTATCTCTGAGGATATATAGGAGAAATTTCAGGAAAAAAAAAGCAAGAAACCCTAAACACACACACCCCTCCCCCGCCAAAAAAACAATCCCCCCAACCAATAGACAAACTAAGGGGACAGATAAAGGAATAGAATATGAATAACAAAATCAAACAAAGGCTAAGTAGCATAAAGCCATTTTTAGTCCTGTACTGAAAGATAAAATGTATCATAGGCCAGATGGATTTTAAGAATTGTATTATCTTTTGTTTATAAAATAACTATTTGAAACTACTGCATCCTCAAGCATAGATGCGTAATGATTATTCACAATGATAGTTTATAATGGATATTCAAAAACATTGCTTAATGAGCAGATGGAAGACAAATAATAAAATATTTCTGCTTTTTTTTTTTTTTTTTTGCGATAGATGAAACAATTACAAAGTGACTTTAGAGATTTGACACATAAACCCTGTATATTTCAGTATTACAAATGCTGTGTTTTATGTGCTGCTGATGCACATCATAAGGTCCCAGAAAACCCTAAACCCCATAAATTAATGCAAAGGGGATAATATTATGTTAACACGAAAAAACCCAAAACCCAAAACAAAACACAAGACACAAAAAAACTTGTCTGCAACACAAAATTACAGAAAAAAAATCATAGTGTATATTTTTTACTGATGTATCATTAAGGTTTTTGAAGTCAGTTCTAACTATCATTTACAACTAATATATTTTTATTAAACCACAAATTTTGGGAGTCATTACAACTCACATTTTTTTATAGCTGATTGTTTTATTTGTTGAAATAAAATAACATGTGCTAACTAACCTAGTTGAATGAGTCACACTCAGACCTGTAATTTTACCTATACCTCACAATTCTTTCAAAGACGCTTTATTATGCAAGGGTTTGGACTTGGTAAAACCATGGAGCAGCCAACGGAAAAAGGCAAGTAGCTCTCAGCATTTCCCAGAGAGAGACTCACCAATATATAAAGCAAAATCTAGATAATTAGACATTCTTCACTGGTTATGTTGAGACTTTGTATAATCAGTGATTCACTGAAAATGAAATGAAATTCAGCCTCAAAATAAAAGATGTAATCCTAAAGGTCTACAAACTTTCTGTACATATATAAGTGAAATGCTAGGGCTACTCAAAATTAGAAATTATATAAATATTAACATTTCATTGGGATATCTGTCTATCATATTCATTGTGACACTATAATCATAAGCTAGTGATTAAATTAGTAGAAATAGGTCATATAGTGAAATGCCTTATTCAGCCTATCAGTATAAAACTGTCTGGCACAGTCTTGATTCCTTCACCAGGAAAAAATTATTTTTGGAAGAACAAGTTGAAGGAAACCATCTGAATGTACCTTGAAGTGTTTATAATTCAAAAATAAGTAAACACAACTTTAAACATTTATGATTAACTATTCATCTTTCTTTTTCTTTTTTTTTTTTTTTTATATTCTTACCTCACACTGCAAGGTATGAAACATAAGATGTAGTACTAGAAAATTATTCTAACTGATTCTAATAAAGTGAAAATCAGTGTGTGAAGGAAGAAAATGCAGGTACCCCTAAAAACGCCAGAGGTGAAAGAATTAAAGAAAAATTATTTCCAAGGGTGAGCATTAAAAATACATACAGATATATATACTGGCCATGAAAGAATGCACTGCTTTTCTTTCTCTGGGCCTTTCCTGGCCCCATCTCGTGGGGCCTCCAAGATTGTCTGTGAAAAAGTTATCTTTTCAAGGAGTTAATTCCTCTGCATGGCAGGAGAAGGAGAAACATCAAGAATCTATGGCAAGAGGTTCCTTCCAGGCAGTAAATGCATTTGTGAGCAACAGAAATTTCTTATTCCCTTGAATTAGGTCTTTTGAAAAAATGTTTCTATACTTACAGAGTGCAAAAAAATGCACAACTCTTTGTAGACTATATGTTTTTTTTAAAATTATATTGGAATATATAAATGCAGTTTTTATCTCTCCACATCAGCATTCTGCCTTCTATAGGAATCTGTCAAGAGATGAACAAAAAGGTTTAACTATCTCATATTGCAGGGTGATGAAAATTCGGGAATATTCCTGTGATTTCCTTGTACAGGTATTAAATTTTTCAGTCTACTCTTCCAATGAATGGAAAGAGTCAAGATGATATTCTTCATCTCTGAACTAAATATCTTGTTTATTTAATATATGCATAATATTCCAGCTGTAATGACAATGGAAATACTCTATGTAATAAAGACTTCCTTTTCTAAAACACCCTTTACAAGGTATGCTTTTTCAGTATTGTACTTAAAAAAGAATTTAACGATATTCCGAGTGGAGAAAAGTGTGATTATTCACAGGATAAATTCAGATATAGATTCAATATTTCTACAAAGACAGAGCCTCTCTACAAACAAGCTAAGTAAATCCAATTTCAATAAATTTTGCAAATTGTCTTCTACAGTAAATTCAAGGTTCCTTGGATCTATTAATATCTTGATTGCTTTTGCTGATTGAAAATTAATAAATGGAATAATATACAAATATTTCTGTGAAATAGAATATAAATATTTATTTATTAGTTCGATTCTCTTGCCATTCTTTCTTCGGTATAATCATGGCTTACATGTAGAAAATGCTTCTTCTGAGATATATTTCTGTGGGTACTACAGCTTTTAAGATGAATATGATTATGATTATGTTAGAGGTGTGACTATAATCTTCAAATCTGCTTCTGTCTCCTTGGGAACCAAAAACTGCAAAACAGAATTCTGTTTTTGTCTTATGCAGGAAAGACACATGGATCCATAGTCACTAAAGTTCTGTCACTAGAACATCTTAAAAGGGCCTTTTTATTGAGTGTGCTCTCTAAATCATCTTTCCCATCAATTTTACAGCCATTTGTAGTCAAAAGTAATGAGTGCCTCTGCTCATAGGTTTCAAAGTAATATATTAGAAAATCAAAGTAAGATTGCACTGAAAGGAAACTTCATTGAACTTCAGAAAGCAATATTGATAGTTTTTTTTTCCTGCTGAGGCAATTACAGTGAACAGCAAAAACTGTTTTTGATGCTATTAGCTGCTGACAATTTAATTATTCTAAGGATTTTCTTAAGAAGTTCCTTCAAAATATTAAAGTGTTGGCCAATACAAAGTTA
>VXBA01004802.1:213448-225710 GCA_013399895.1 Serilophus lunatus | reverse complement strand
TTTTTTTTTTTTTTTTTGGTTTTTGAACAAGACATTATAAATTGCTACTGGTTTACATTTAAAACATAATATGTATGAAAGCTTTAAAACTAGAAATATTTTCTCTGAAGGGAGATGAATTAATAATGCCAATGAAATAGGTCCAGTTTTTAAATATATATGTATATATAAAATATTCAGAAAATTGTTGTCCAGTTGTGTTTGCGATCCCTTAACTGGAATCATCAATTTGATGGCGCCAGGGATCGGGACCCTCTGAAACCACAACTGCCAACAAAACATGCTGGCCTTGTGTGCATGGTTTTGTTAATCAGAGAATCCAGGAAAGAAAGACAGTCTATATACAATATGTACAAGGGCCAAAATTGAGAAGCCTGGAGTCTCATGGAGTCTCCTCTTTATTGCAAATTCATCTGGTTTTTTAGTCCAAAGATTGTTTAGGTTAACAGAGCCAATAGACAAAAGGAAAGGTGGTCATGTGTCACTGTCCCAGAGACACAGGACAGTCACAAGATGATGTTTACATACCTAAGACATTATATCATAGTCTGACACGCTGTAATACAGCCTAACATTCTGCTAAATCTCCCCCTTTTGTCTTTTAGTTAAATGGCACAGAAAAAAACAAAATTCAGCCAAATTTAAAACATCCTTTTTTGGGGTTCTGAATGTCGTATTAAAATTGCCAATGTTGGTTTAAGGATTTTCTGGGTATAAGGAATTTACTAGGTATAATACAAGCCAATTAGAAAGCCAATTAAAAAGCCAATCAAATAAATCAATATTTCTCTTATCACTCCAGGGATTCGTGTTTCTTCCCAAGAGAGATAAGGTCGCATCTCCTGCGGTATTCCACAGGGGTTCTTACTCTTAAAATACCTGCTCGGATGTTTCAAAGCAGGTGCTTCAGTTATCTAAGAGAAGAGCCTTTTTTCCCCTCTCTTAAATAAGTTAAGCACTTAGCCTCATTAACAATAATTATCAAAAACTTAACATTAATTAATAACTTCTAATTAACAATATATCTTATATATATCTATATGGTATACTGTAACAAGAACAAACTTAACAATGCATAATCAGAACAATGCAACTTAACAATATATAATCAAAGAATACAAAATTAAAAGAAAACTACCTATTAACACATTATGCAAATGTGCTAAAGTTATATTATCATTATTATTATTGTTATATCATTATGTGATTTTAACAAATTATATAAATGTGCTAAGATATTATATTATTATAAATTATGATGATATAATATTATTATATATTAATACTTTATTATATATTGATATATCTCAATATAGAGATGAATTATACCATAACAATACATTATTAAGGAAGAGTTGAAAGGAGTGAGTAAGGGGTTGTCAGCCTTGTTAGAGCTTTTAGAAAATCCTAAGTGTCTTTTCAGCATATGATGTCAAAGATTCCTTAATGGTCTCTCAAAAAGGATCTGTATTTAATTAAAGTAAAAAAAAAGGTATTAATTTAAAATTTGGCCTTGTAATGATATATCAATGGTTATTTTCAGCTGTGTTTTGATTTACTTCTTCTAGTTATTTCTACTTATTTTTTAATTTCACCTTCAGTTATCGGAAGCAGAAACACTGCATAAACCATTTCCAGGAAAATGAATCTGTATTTGCATAGAACTTTATCAATTAAATGAACCATACAGAGCTGCAAAGGTCCCAGGAAAGTTATATGATTTGAAATTTTTGTTTGCTTCAGATCTGAAATACGAAAAAGTTGGAAGAATATCCAGGTAGGTGTTTATTGATTACATATATTCCGATGTAGATTTTGCAAAAAGCTTCTTCTCAGAAGCCAGAGTGTAACTATAAGAATGGTCTCGGAAGCTTACAAAATTGTTTACTGTCCTCTTTAACAAGGAAATGCAATTGCAGAAATATCTCTGATGGACTCAGTTGTAAAGTGATAACCTCTACTAGTCATGCCATCCCAGAAAAGCAAAATGGTTTAAAAATTGTGTTTTATCAAATTTTATCTCCTGTGATGCTTCCTTCTTGATCTCAAATAATACAAATTTGTACTGTATTTTTTCAAAAAGCCTGCTTTTTCATCTATCTATGAATGAAATAGCTTGTTGCTGTTGTTTAAGAGCTTGCTGCCCAGCCTAACCATTTTTTGATGGGATTTCTGATCTCCAGACATGCATGTCTTCAATGATAATCTAAGAAAATTATCTAAGCAAACTAGTAAATAATGCAATGTCAAGCTCCTTTGTGTAAAGGTATAACAGCATAATTCTTTGTGAAATGAGTAATGCCTTCCATCATAAAAACAGCAATTCAGTGTTGTCACTGTTAGGAAAACAGGCTCAAAAAATTACTGCACCATTACTATATAACAGCAATCTGTGTTCCAGGCATAGCATGATGCAAGAGTTTCATGAAACATGCATAAATACTAGAGCAACAAAAGGTATTCTGCTAGGGGCTCTCCTAATATAAAATCTATTGCTTCTGCATACCAGCTATTGTAAAAAAAAGAGATCTTAGGCATTGAGTCAGCTGTTGTCTAAGTAAAGAAATACAGAATTTCAAAAGCACTCTCTATATATGGATTTTGTCCGTGAATCACAAGCCTTAGAAAATAAATTTCCTCTCTTTCTGAGCATTGGAAAAAGCCTGATAGGATCTCAGGACCTATAGATAATAACACTTACAAACATAATTTCTTCTCTGATTTTTTTTTGGTTTATTTATTCAGTAGTTATTTAAGGAAAAAGAATTTTTTTTTCTTGTAACATTTGTTTTCAGATTGTCTGCTTAATTTGCCAATTCTTTCACTAAATGTAAATAACAATTGATATGGATCTGTTGAACTGTAAAATATAATAAGTTTTAAATCTAAGTTCTTGTAGCTGAGGAGTTGGTTTGTAATAGCTGAATTTTCTTTTAACTTAAAAACATCACTGCAATAAAGATAGACTTTTACCAGAGGTGAAGAAAATGTGCTAATTAACCTTTCTTTACAATAAAATCCAGATTTATGAAGGCATTAGTATCGCTATGTTGTGTAGATCCAGCAGGGAGAGCAAGAGCTAAAAAAATTGAAAACTGCAGTGGAACTCAGCATTAATTTCAGGGCAGACTTGCAGCTGTGTTAATAGTGGTAAAGAAACTTTAAATTAAATTGATAATCTGCCTTAACATTCGGGTTTATTTGTGATTATTTTTTTTAAATAAGCTGAATTAATTTCCCTTAGGTTGAACAGTCTCAGCTCTCAGACTTTTCTCACTGGAGGAAGGGCTCCAGTCCCTTCATCAACTTTGTGACCCTTTGCTGGAGTCTGCCCAGTTATGACCACATCTCACTTGTACTGAAGACCCCAGAATTGCACACAAGACTCAAGGAATGGCTTCATTACATTAATATCTTTTCTATGAGAATCTTATGGAGATGGTGTCAAAAACTTTACTGATATCAAGGTAGACAAAATCCACTGCTTTCCTTTCAGCTTCCAAGTCAGTCGTTTCATCACAGAAAGCTATCAGGTTGCCTAGGCATAACTGCTTTGGTGAATTCATGCTGATTATACCTGTTGCCTGTTTCCTTCTTGTGCATAGAAATGTATTCTAGGATTAGTTGTTCAATTGCCTTCCTGGAGATCATGTTAAAGTTAAAGAACCTATAGTTCCTTGGGATCTCTTTCTTACTGTTTTTGAGAAGGGGTATTTGATTTCCTTCTATCTTCAGGCAGTTCTCTTTGCTGCAATTGTTCAGAGATTATCAAGAGTGTTCTTGCAATGCCATCAGACAGTTCCATCAGTACGTGTGGGTGTATCCCATCAGGAACTGTGGACTGCATAGCCACTATACATAAATATTCTGCAACCTGACCCTTTTCCATCAAAGTAATGTCTTCCAGTCTTTTAGTGTCAGGTACCTGGAAATCCTGAAGACTGATCTTGTTGGTAAAGACTAAGACAAAGGCAGCAATCAGTATCTCAGCCTTTTCCCATATCCTATGTCATTGTTTTCCATTCAGCAGCATGCCCACATTTCCCTTAGAGTGTTCTGTGTGTCACCTATGTATTTATAGAAGCATTTCTTTTTGCCTTCGACATTGCTGGCCATAATCAATTACAGGTCTCTGGTAAGGAAAGCATGCTATGACAGTGTCTCTGTAATTTTTTCCAGATTACTTTTCCCTGTTTCCACCCTCTGTAAAATTCCTTTTTGGATTTGATTTTTTTCCAGGTTCTCTGTGTCCATCACACAGGTCTCTCAGCTTTTTTTACCTAATTTTTCTACTCTTTTAGATGGAACACTATTGACTTTTAAGGAGGTGACCCTTAAATATCAATGGCTTTCTTAGACACCTCTCTATTTAAGGGCCTTATCCCATGAGAATCTTCCAAGAGGATATCTAGAGAGGAAGCCTCCTCTTCTGAATTCCGGGGTTATCATCTTGCTGTTTGCCCCATTTTGACTTCACAGGATCCAGAACTCATATTTGCAGAAGCCAGCAACAATCACTAACAAATCTTTTCTTGACTATAAGTAAAAAGTACAAATGTTTCTAGACATTAACTATGCAGGTGTCATTATTGTTAATTTACCAGGGTTTTTTAAATATTGTGATTGCTTTAGAGAAATGAAGGGAACACTGTTGAAATATATTCTCTATAGATATTATCTTTATCAACGCTAATAGTAAAGCAAGCATTAAATTTTCCTGTTTTGCAGTTTTAATAGATTAGAGTCGGGGAAACCAGGGAAATTTTCTTCAATGTTTATTACGAATACGTCAATGAGTACCACTGCAGATTTATTAGTGGTTACATTTTTTCAAGGATGGACTCCAAAAATTATATTGTTCCAATATCTGTCTGTGATCCCATCAACTCTGTGTCATGTAGTTTCCGTATTGTTGAGGGTGAACTTGCGGGGCTTTTTTTGAAGGGAGGAAGATAATGACATCATGTGAACTGGTAAAGTATAAGGATGGAAACTTTGAGTGTGTAACAAGTTCAAGAGCACAGTTACTTATCTCAAATACTGTTAAGCCACTGAAGGACTTTGCCACGAAATAAGCAAAGAAGGGAGCAATAGGATGGTGCTTATTCTATGCCTGGCAGAGGCAAGATCTGGTTAGCACGTACTGGTTACTGCACCCAAACAAAAATTCCCACTGTGGCAAACTGTGTAAAGAAGCAACTACTGAGATGCATATCACCAGTTAAACAAAAATCAGCTCAAGTTATGGGACAGGTGGCAATTGCAATCACTAATGACTACTGAAGTCCAGCCTGAATATGCCTTCCTGGAACTTCCTGGAATATGCTTATCTGGCACTTGGACTGTAAAATAAGCCACCACAGTGGGAATTCAAGATAAGATACAGGTGGTTACTATCATCTGGGTATTATCTCAGACCTAGGGTGAAGTTAACAAAGATTGGGGAGAAGAATTTATCACTGATAATGGACAAAAAGAATGCAGAATTCCTGGGCCACAAGGGGAACTAACTCAGGAACTGTGCAGAAATCAGCTCTAACTGAAAAGGTAATTCTGTTAGGGAGAGATCATGGCCACCACTCACTGCCCACTGTCCAAAGAAACCCAGAGACTCAAAAGAAGAGAAAGAATAAGCCTGAGGAACAATTAGCATTAGGAGTGAAGGGGTAATTTAGACAATAGAATAAGAGAACTGTATAGCAAATGAGCATTAATTCCCTTATTTGCTAAAATGTTTAAATAGTGAAAAGTTTTGAATGGCCTTGGGACCCCCATTACCAAGAATCCTAGGGTGAAAAAAGACCAATGAGATGCTGCTGAATCCATTGGTGGTGACAATCTTCTGCTTGATCTCTCCCTCTCTGTCCTCTCTTTTCTATTTCTTTTAATCTCTCTACCTCACATTCAGTGTTAAATAAAATCCTTATTATTGGCTTTGGCATATGGTCTTGTTTGCACCTTAATTCGTGCAGAAGCGTCTCTCAGTAATCAGATCTTAACAGGCTATCATCTGAGTATTTTCTCTTGAACATCCCAGTGAGATGTCATATGCTGGTGCAAAAATAGATTAGAAATATCTGCATATTATCTCAAATGAGATAGGTTGGATGTATCATTGCTCTGCTCTCTGCTGACAGGAGCACTTTCTTAAATCATGCCTTTTGTAATGAACCACTAAAACTGCTTCTGCAGGTGTCATATCACAAGACAAAAAGAGAATTCTAAGAGATGCATTGTTGGATATGGGATCAAAAGCATTTGATTTGAAAGTTCTGTAAAAAAAAAAAATAATCGTTTGCATCCCAATCAGCCATGTTCATTTACTTACAGGTTAAAAATACTAGTTTAACTAAAAAGTTATAGTATAATTGAGTATTTGAAAGCAGACTAAACTAGCAGTACAGACTTAGATGCTTATATCCACAATTCTTATATTCAAAATGTCTTCAAAGGCTGTAATTTTCTCTAGAAAGGAACACCTTAAGTCATAGAAGAATGGAAACAAAGCTTCTTTCAAAGCTTCTTTTTGGACTCTCAGTTTCAAACAATATAATTCATAATGTGACTTTTTTGTTCTCCAATATATATGATGAAAAAGGTGAAACGAGTGTATAAACTTTCACTTTGCCTTTTAGCACCCTTTTCCCCCTTTTTAGATTAGTAATATCTAGTGGGTTTTTGTCCTGCAGTGCACATCTCTTTGTTGTGATACTCTTCAGTATTTAGTAAGATAGGCAGAAGGTTCAAACCAGAAGACTCTTCAGCCCTTCATCAGGAGCAAGTTTTTGGAATTGATACTGATTGGATATGCTGTATACTGAGAAAAATCATTCGAAAACTTTTGTGAACTTTTGTATGACTAGAGTAATTCAAGTTTCACTTAACTGTAAAGAAATAATATAAAAGTGAGTTAAGAATGAGTAGAAATTAGAGGAGAGTCCACTATAACCGGGATCAGTTGGAAGGCCAAATCTGTTGTCTCCTATAGGCATGCCTATTGGGTAAGAACTTTACGACCATTAAATGATTATTTTGAGCTAGTTTTCATTGGTGATCAGAGCTTGTATGTATACTTCTTCAAATTCACTTTTACAGTCTCTTACTATCAACAGCAATCTTCAAACCTTAATTATTCCAATTTTCTATTGTCAGCATTTTTGTTAATAAAGTGTGTTACACCATAAACTGTTTACTATGAGTTCTTCAAGAGTACTGTGAGTTTCCGACAGTGGATAATAGACTTGAGGAAAGTGGAGAGATTCAGGAGGAATTCTCTCTTCCTAAAGTGTAATTAAGGATTTGATTCTGATACTGTTGGTTTATGTCTTTGGACAAGCCAGTTGAAGCATCCTCCTACACAGCAGACTGTCCAGCAGAGTTCCTGTAACAGGTTGCTTTCAGACTGATCAGACACAAGGGTCTCAGCTCCGAGGATGTTGGCAGACCGACTAAACATAAAAGGTTCAGGGAACTCCTTCACTTTTACTTGACACTCCTCTGTGCTTCATATGATGTTCCTAATTTATGCAGCAAATAATTATAATTCAACTATCAAGAAAACAATCTGTAGAAGCTGCTTGCTTCACACATCAATTTTCTTTAAACTACTGCTACTTAAATAATGCATGTTCACTATGGCTTCACTTATTTTTTTATGTTTACACTAGGGATTGTGGTCATGTACCTAAGCCTATTTACTTAAAGCCTACCTGTCAAATATACCTCATTGTGAAGGATGTCCCTTATTTTAGACTCAAACCAGATGTTATGCTAAATTTATTCTTTTAAATTACTTATATCAGAAAAGCTGAATCAGTATATTGAAGTGATTCAAAATGTTATGCTGAGTCTGCTTTCCCAATAGGGACTGTGACAGTGAACCTCGCTACCGGGAGCACATTCAATGTGAATTCTCTTCCTTATCTAGTTTACAACACAAGAACTTTCCCACAGAAGGTATGTGTAAGGAAATAATGGGATTTTTTCAGTGTTAAGTAGATCAAGCAGGCATTTAACTCCACCATCTTGAATACTGGGTTTAATACTTGAATGAATCGTGTATTTCATTATCCCTTTTCTCCCATTTACCTATGGGATAAAATTCATGGATGAATCTTGAAGAAACTCCAAATGCTCTTCCTGTATAGATTTGTATATCATTTTACTATTGGTTTCTTCTTTGAGAATGTAGGACTGACCAGATGATAACACTATCACAGAATCATGGAATCACAGAATCAACAAGGTTGGAAAAGACCATTGAGATCATGCAGTCCAACCTGCTACCTAACTCCATCCCACCATCTAACTCGTGGCACTAAGTACCTCATCCAATCTCTTCTTAAACACATCCAGGGATGGTGACTCAATCACCTCCCAGAGTAGTCCATTCCAATAGGAAATCACTCTCTGAAAAAGTTTTTCCCAACATCCAGTCTAAACCTCCCCTGACTCAGCTTAACACTGTGTCCTCTCGCTCTGTCACTGGCAGCCTGAGAGAAGAGGCCGACACCCACCTGGTTACATCCTCCTTTCAGGTAGTTGTAGAGTTCAACAAGTTGTAGAGTTCCCTCAGCCTCCTCTTCTTCAGTATTCCTAGTATTCAGATATCATATGTTGTGGTTTTAATGTCCCCATTTTCCTTTAAAAAGAATTTAAATAATAATAAATTTAAAGATACCAAACTCAGCCCTTTGTCATTGCATTTCTGCAAATAACCTTGCTATGCTCTATATGACTTTGCATTAGGTCTTGATTCTTTTCCATTGTCTATCATATTTTCAATGTTCAGAAACTGAAAAGACAGTAGTAATGAAAATACTTTATAGAAAGTCCAGAATATTTAAACCATAGCATATTGAGGATTTATTAAATACTTTGTTCTATGTGGGGTTTTTTGTTTTGTTTAAGGTGCAAGTCTAGCATCATTGCAGTATCTGATACCTGTAGCAGCTTGAACACTTTTTATAGCAGCAGCAAGATTAATGTGGTTGTATAATAGCCTCATTAAGTACAAATTTGATTTCTCAGGTGTCTGAAAAGTCCTTGAGGTTTCTGAAAGAGAGAGAGTAGAGAGAGGGTTATTCCTTCTGGAACAAGAACAGGAAAATATATATTGCACAAAGAAGAAAAAGTCCTTTTCCTTCTACTTCTAAGAAAATACAAAAATGCAAACAAAATATCTTTACAAGAAAACATTTTTTTCATTTTTAATGGAGAATATTTAAGATGTCATTGTGAGTCATAGGTATCGGGTTTAGGAAATTTTTCCACCCCATTTGTATGGAGTCAGCAGTAGAATATATAGGTGTTTATATTTTTAATATACAATAGCCATCAATATAAGCTTCTAGTATTTTTTCTGGGTAACAGGCGTTCTCTGTGACAGAGCATGGTTTATGCCCAGAAACCTCAGAGGCATCACTAAATTTAAGGAAAACAAGTAACAAATCATATACTGAAGTGTAATGATTGGTAAATAAAGATTCTTTTTGTTCTCCAGAGGAGGAGAAATTGGCTAACAAGAAACATTAGCTGCCTCATAGTAACATGTACACAATTCTCCCAAAGCATGATCTCTCAATTCATGGAATTTCCTTACCAAATAGGATCTTTAAAGAATTCAATGTGGGAAATAATGTGTTTTTATGGTCACGCTTTGTTATGCTTTGTTTTCTGTTGCTTTAAGTACAGGCTACATATGTTCTACCACGTGATTGGCTTGAGTATTTTCTGCACCACAGAATCTTTTTTCTCCCTTTCAGCTTCTCTAAGCACACATCAGACAGTTTTTCACTTGTTCAGTCCTGCTCAGTAGCCGCAAAAGTAGTTTTTAGATCTGTCCATCACACAAGGCAATCTCTCAGCCTCTGCTATATGCCTGCACATTTTCATCCTGCTTTTCTCTTCTCTACCTTCAGAAAGTTTGCTGGTTTGGTATTTTGTAGCAAATCCACAGATCTTTTTTGGCCTTTCCGTACTGTGCAGCAGAAACAACTGAAAATTTATGTTTACTTCATCTTTTTCCTCATGCCTTCAGTAAATTCTCCACATCTTTTTATTTTTTCCTAGTTATTTTTAATATTACTACAACTGAGAAGACAGATAATAGAAAACAGGAAGTCACATCCTTAATGCAGTACTCTTTTTACCGTTTTACACTAACTAGGGCTTGTTTC
The DNA here is from genome assembly GCA_013399895.1 of Serilophus lunatus. Taxonomy (NCBI): domain Eukaryota; kingdom Metazoa; phylum Chordata; class Aves; order Passeriformes; family Eurylaimidae; genus Serilophus; species Serilophus lunatus. The sequence goes on along the minus strand of VXBA01004802.1, from coordinate 215,532 downwards.
TTATTGATTGCCTGCTCCATTTTCTCTTTGCCATTATTTCCATTACCTTTTTGTCTATGTCTTTCTTACCACAGAAACTTCTGAAATATATTCACCGTCTGTCTCACTGTACTATACTTTTACTCTTGTCTTGTAAGCCAGAGTATGAACATATTCATTCTTCTCCTTTGCATTTTTCCTTTCAGTGCAGACTTAACACACTGTTTTAAAATTATTTTCACTTATGATAGCAGTAAATTACAGGAAAAAAAATCTAGCACAAATAAAAAGCATTTGGTACTCAATGCAGCTGCCCACAGAAAGGCATCTACTGCAATTTGAAATACTTAGAACTGTTTAACCTATACTCCGGTAGCAAGAACTTAAAATTATCATTCATCAACATGGAAGATTCTAATGGTTTTCCTGCATTAATTTTTTTTAAAATAAATCTTAGGAGTATGGTTTTGATCTGAAACAGAAAAAAATGTCCTTCAGTTTATTGGCAAAAAAATGAGAGACTGTGGGATTATCCCTGGACACATGCAGGTTGTTAACAAAAATGCTCTTCAAAATAACATACTGTTATCATGATACTTCATTGTTTCAAGGAATGTGAACAATCTGTTAGTAAGCCTAATTACATAGATTAGCTTTTCTTATGCTTACAAAGTAAAATGTAGAGAACATTCTTTTTTTCTTGTAGAAGAGCCCTTCTCTCAAAAAAACCAGAAAACTCACGAAGATCAAACTGGGTTTTTTTAAATTGTTCAGCAAAATTGTTAGAAACAGGAGACACGGAAGCAATCAAGAAGTCCATGACCAAATCAGCATATATTTTATGCCTAGTTTAGTTTCCACAATCCTGTTCTAATTTTATGACAGCTGGCTTCTCAAACTCTGCAGTGACATTTTGTTAACAACCCATTCATTTCCTGTGGTGAACAGACACAACTTGATATTGTTTAGACTAAAGCATTTCTTATTAATATTACAAAACCTGTCATCTTCCCTTAAATCAATTGCTACTGAGTGGACAATACTTTCACTAGAAATTTTCTAAAAAAGATTTTCTAAAAATGATTTTCTGTAGAAGATATTGCATAGAATAATGTGCAGAATTTCTGTTCTCATAATAGTAACAGAAGATGTTTACAGTTGTTCAAACTCTGTTTTGCTGAAGTAGTCCTGATGGATCTAGATCAATAAAAAGTGTCCAGGAGAGTCCTTCCCCAAAGCTACATGTACTACACTACCCTCTTTTTTTACTACACAATAGGAGCTGCAGCTGGTTTCTAAAATTCTGGTTTCATAACTTAACAAAAGAGGTTTTACTCTTTACAAAAGAGTAAAAAAGTTTTTGAGGTTTGTTACTTTAGCTAGACAATTCTTTTAACGAAATCAAAGAAATTTAAATTCTGGGTTTTTTTCATTAAAATTGTTTGTCTTTTGTTAGTTACCATCAAAACCTACATGATTTTCAACCAGGAAAATTGAGCACTGCAGTCTGCAGCTTTTACAGAGAAAAAACCCACAAACTGAAACAAAGACAACAGTTTCATCATTGCAAGTCTTATCATCCTGTTGAATGTCATTTAAAAGGACTTGAATGAGCACATAGTGTTAATGCAAAATAAACTTTGTTTTACTCAAACTAGGAAAATATTGTCATTTTACATGACAATAAAATTTACCCTTCTCAGACAACTGCAAGAGAAGTGTAGGGAACAGAACAAAGCACTCTATGTAACTTTCGTTGACCTCACCAAAGCCTTTGACCCCGTGAGCAGAAAAGGCCTGTGGCGGCAGATCTTGGAACGATTAGGTTGTCCTCCCAAATTCCTCAAAATTATTATCCTGCTACATGAGAATCAGGGTGGCCAAGTCAGATATGGTGATGCACTCTCTGAGCCCTTCCCAATAGCTAATGGTGTGAAACAAGGTTGCATTCTTGCACCAACTCTATTCACCATTTTCTTCAGCATGATGCTCCAAAGGGCCATGGCAGACCTCGATGAAGATAACAGCATTTACATCCAATATCATACTGATGGGAGCCTATTCAACCTAAGGCGACTGAAGGCCCACACCAAGACCCTAAATCA
>VXBA01004802.1:134787-212808 GCA_013399895.1 Serilophus lunatus | reverse complement strand
TGTCTCGTCACTACCACCTAAGGAGACTTTCCACTGTGCTTTTTGTAACTGGACTTGCCTGTCCCACATTGTCCTTTTTAGCCACCAGCGCGCTTGCAGCAAGTGTGGGAAGAGCCCTTCCCATATCTTCGTTCGTGAAGCCTAGCCATGATGATGATGACAATTTACCCTTCTTACTTCCATGTAAGATAGCCTTGATATGTTTATTCAGAGCAATACAATAATCAGATCATATTTTATACAATTTATACATGTTTGGTCTCTCTTATGTAAGTGCTGTGTTTTATATTTCTAGAATTTTTGCCAGCCACTGCCTTAGATATGGAAAATTGCCAACATAATCTTTGTGAAAACTCTACTTTTCATTCAAAGTTTTTTTTGTAGCTGAGTTGTTTTGATTTTTATCATCTGGGGTGTTTGTGATTGATTCACTTTTAAAAATGCATAATAGTTGCACATGCACAAAATGTACTTATGTTTTCAAATATCTTAAATAGTAGTAGTAGTGATTTCATACATTGTATTGAAAGCAATAATATTTTGCATCTTTCATAGAAGGTCAGATAACACAAAATCATAAATGGCCAGCATAAATAGATTTTAATTTTATGATCTGGTAGAAGGGTAATTTTTTTTATACTGCAAACTCCACTAGCAGTTTCACAAAATTTCTCACAGAGTTGCAAGCACTGTGATGTGTACATTTTTATAACTGTCCTTTCAAAAAGCTATCACTTTATTCTCAGGTGCCACCACCTCACTCAGCATCCATGTCATTACATTTTGCCATTACCTAGGGGATTTTACTGCTGCTGCAAAAATGTAAGTTGCATCTTTATCTCTATACCTGATAAATATGTATACTGACAAGCTGTCTTGCCACACAGCAGATATAATTCCACTTCATTCGCTTTGGTACGGACTATAACTTAAAATATGGCTCAATCATATCAAATATCCATTAAAAGTGAATGTGGGTCAAAAGAGGAACATTACAGATACTTACTATGGGCCAAATATTTCAAAACAGTGAGCAAGAATATGATTAGATTTAACCCTTACAGTACTTTAGGTGAAGATACAAAGCTTAAGTCTTACATTTGAAAGCCTGACTCCTAAGATACAAAAAAGTCTTTTTAACAGTCAGGAGTTTCTGGGTAAGGTCAATTATCAACACTCATTCTTCCAAATAATTGAGCAAAGCTGAGGTAGGCTTGTTTGCTTGTTTACTTGTTGTTTGGGTTTTTTTGTGTGTGTGTATGTTTTGTTTTTTGTTTTTTTTTTTAATCCAGCAGTGAATATCCCTGCTTTTTCATCAACTTCCTTTATGTTAAAGAAAAATTACTTACAAATAGTAAGATAGAGGTCCAGTTCATTTATGTGTGTGAGTAGATTAAAAACCATATTTCAATTTTCCACTTAAATGCCTTAAACAATGGGTAAGCTACTAAGTCTATTTGGATGGTTCCACTTTGAGGAACGTAATTCAAGAATCATTGAGTCATACAAAGAAAACATAAAAACGAGCACAGCTTTGTGGCTTTAGTAGTTATAAACATTACAAAGCTGTGCAGAAGCCTAAATCTAGTGCCAGCTCATGGCATGGGACAACTTCTATGTTTTAACCAGTGGAATTTGTCTGTAAAGCCTATGCTTTTTCTTCCACTTTCATGTTAACTATTCCAATCCCTACATTTTTTCTTACTTTTTCCTTTCTTTATGAATTGTTTTATTTTGTTGAGCCTTATGCAGTAGTTGCAGTAAGACAACTGATAGTTACCTTAAGTATTTTTTTATAACATCCATGACCATGGCAAGTGCAAAATTTCTTCAAACAAGAAAACACAGAAACCATTGTTTCCATCATCTTGCTGAATCTTATAACTAGCGAATTTTTTATAACTAGAATAGAGCAACTACGTTTTATATATATTTACATACACATATATATACTCTAAATAGTTGTTTGCAAAAGTTGCTCATCCTAATATAAATTTTGTAGGTCTGAGCCATGTTAGTTTATTCACAGGACAGCTGAGCACCTAGAAATTCAGAAAAGCTCTTTACATGCAGAAGTACATCTTGAAGAAACTAAGGAAATTTCCAGTTAATGTGTCAGCCAAGTCAACCTTTTTATTTATTCTTCATTGTCAAGTAGCATTTGCTAGAGGACTATCAGGTTTGTAATTTTGAGTGCATGCACCTATGTTCAGCAACAAAATCTAAATTCAGGTCTAAAAAATCCACTGCATCTGAAATCCCTGGTTTTTTTCCACAGCTTTGTATCAATGTGAGGTCATTACTAGCTTTTATATATATATATATATGTGATATCTGCTTATTTTTACCCAATCATATTTGCATATGCTGAAATGTTGCAATACAAAACATTTCAGAATATGCCAATTATGCTACAAAGTAGGTTTAATTAACTTATTATTTGGTGGTGAAATTGAACAAATCAAAAGAAGCTTGTACCAAAAGACGTATCCATAGAGTGCACTCTCTCTAGAAAATAGTTACAGCTGCTATTAAGAGTAAAACAAAAAAATCCAAACCCCTTAATTTTATAATTGCACCATAGTGTTCCTATATGCGATGCCACTACTATATAATTAAAATCCTTTGGTAAAGTTTAAATTAAGACAATGAAACAATTAAAGTGTAGTTTGTACATTAAAAAATCATAGCTTACACTGTTTCTATTAATTGTTTATGTAAGACAGCATAGGGATGCATAAGGCATATGCAGCTTTAGACAAGAACAAGGATTTATGAAGGTATGTGTGTCTGCTTTTGACAGAAATTAAGCACTGCAGAGTATCATGTGGAACAATCAACCTTGACTGAAAATAGAATTAATGCTACATGATATTTTTCATAAGTACCTGAAAGGTTGGGTTTTATAAAAAGATTTCAAATGTGTGTTTTACAAGGTCTGCTTTAGCAGTAATTTCTAGATGTCTGTATAATAAACTTTTCAAATTCAGAAATTCATTTATGTCAATTTCATTACAGTAACATATCACAGAATATGCTGAGTTGGAAAGGACTCACAAGGATCATCAAATCTAACCATTAACCCTGCCCAGGATTATCCTCAAGAGTCACACCATGTGCCCAAGAGTATTGTCCAAGCACTTCTAGAATTCTGTCAGGCTTCATGCTGTGGTCACTTCCCCGGGAAGCCTGTTCCAGCATTCAACCACCCTCTGTGTGAAGAACCTTCTTCTAATATCCAACCTAAAGCTACCCTGACACAACTTCAGGCCATTCCTTTGGGTCCTGTCACTTGTCATCCCGAGAAGGGAACAGTGCCTGCCCCTCCTCTTTCTCTCCTGAGGCAGTTGTAGATCTGATGAGGTCTCCTGTCAGCATCCTCTTCTCTAGGTTGAACACACCAAATGACCTCAGCTGTTCCTCATACAACTTTCCTTTCAAGGCCCTTCATCATCTTTGTTGCCCTCCTTTGGATACTCTATAATAGCTTCATAGCTTCCTTACAGTACAGTGACCAAACTTGCTCGCAATATTCAAGATGAGGCCACACCAGCGCAGAGCAGAGCAGGACAATCTCCTCCCTCGACCAGCTGGAGATGCTTTGCCTGATGTCCCCCAGGGCATGGCTGCCCCTCTTGTCTGCCAGGACACTGCTGACTCATTCAGCTTGTTAACCAGTACTCCCAGGTCCCTTTCATGGCACTGCTTCCCACCAGTCTGTACGTACATCTCGGGTTGTCCCATCCCAGGTGCGAATCTGGTACTTTCCTTTCTTAATCTTCATATAATTAATGGTTGTCCTGTCCTCTGATTTGCTGAGGTCTCTCTGCAGAGCCTCCCTGCATTTGAGGGAGCCAACAGCTCCTCCGAGTTTTGTATCATCTGCAAACCTGCTTAGCTTCCCTTCCAGCTCTGCATCCAAGTAATTTGTAAAGATGTTGAAGCAGACAGGGCCTAAGATGGAGCCCTGATGAACCACACTTGTGACATAAACATATTTAAAAGAGTTAGGCCCTGTAGACTCCCATCCCTTAACAGCGTACAGGACTGAGAAGGTAGTGTGGTGTCACTACATGTTAAACAACTTTTGCTGCTACCTATCTGTGTCTAGTTTTCCCATGCTGCCAGGTGATTGATGCCTTTAGGCAAGTGTGCTGCAATATCTCATTCTTAACATTTGTTGATGAGGAAATGTCTAATAACTGATACATAAATCCCAGAAAAGTATAACGTATGGGATTTCACACACTGAGAGTGCAAAAAATGTTGAACCAGGTAATTAAAAAATAGGTGTAGAAAGTTTACTGAAGCTAATTACACATGGAAATTACAAGACCTGAATCTAGAATTAAATTCTTAAACACTTGTGTTTAGTGCTGCTTAATCAAGTGGATATTTAACTGTGTAATCAATCAGCTTTTGACCTTAAAATTTTGCATACATTTGAAGATGTGTTTTTACAAAACAGCCTATTTGTTTGCCTATCCTTAGCATAGGATCCAAAGACCATGTCTTTTTCTATTAGACTATGTTTGCATGTTGTAAAAGAGGCCAGAACTTTTTTCCCTGTCCCCACTGGTGTGTGAAATGCTGATGCACATCAGTGGGGATAGATTTACTTCTATCTCAGAGCAGGTGGCCTTGACAAGGTTATTTACAACAAGTTTGTTTTACTTCAAACAATGTCTGAACCTCTTCTGGGAGTGTGCTAGCTGGTATGGGACAAAACATGTCAAAAAGCGGGCAAGCAGTCAGAAAGAAATGTGTACCAATTTTTAAGGTCATGACATGTCTTTTAGATTTACTGGGGTAGATGTAGACTGAGAGGCACAATCCTGTGAATCTCCTTTTCTTAAAGAATAATCTTTTCAGCTCTTCAGAATCCTATTGCCTATAAAAGACAGTTGTCTGCCCGAAGAGAAAATAATTTACTTTTAAGATGTGAGCTTTGAGCCAGAGGAACTGCTGTGCCTTTTAATTCACTATCCAGTTTCTTGGAGACCACTATGTCTTGAGCTCATATTTCTTACTTTTTGGGAGAGTAGTTTAAGGCTAACAGTCACCTACAGGTAAGAATACTTATCCAAAATGTCTTTTCTTCGAGACCTCTTTGTGTATCAGTTTTACATGAAACAGCCCTTCCATGTGTTACAGACTGGAATTTATTTCAAACACTTGGCTGGAGATTCGAGCTTCCTCTCCACAGGTTCAGAGTGTTGGTTTTACCTTCGTTTTCTTTGACCCCCGTATAATAAAAGTTCTGTGGGATTAGACCATTACTGAGCAGATTTTTACTTTTATTTTATAAAAAAGTTAACATGAAAGTAAGATTGTCTTTACAGATTAAAAAGTCAAATATTGATAAAAATACTTAGATAAAAATTGATACTTTAATGGAATATATACTTTCCCCAAATTTGAACAGCAAGGAAAAAAGGGTTTTTTGAGGTCTTTGAAAATGGAGTAAAAATTTAGTATCAAAAGAAATATTTATTTCTTATTTTCCCCATTCTTTTATGGGTAACAGATCAGATGAATATTAAAAAAAAAATGAAAAATAATTCCAAAAAAATGCACTAAAAGCTTTAGAATGAAGCAGTTTAACTTCCTGTAATATTTTGCTTATTATTCAAACATGTTGATGACATTGACAAAAAGATCCATTCAGGTTAAGATCTATGCTTATGGATCTGCTACTATTATGAATCTAATACTGTAGTGAGGGTTAATTCGCAAAAAAAAAAAAAAAAATCAAACATATTTTTGTTATGACTTTCAATGCATATTGGAAAAACAGTAGTTGCTTTCTTAAAATTAAAATCTACAAGGTTATAGACAAATCTGCTAGTGGCACTTTATCTTGTAGAGAATTCAAGACAATGGCTACTTCCTGAACTTGCACGAATAGTAGCTTTCCTGGTCTTTCATCAGATATTTTTTGAGAACCTCAGGAATTTTTAAAATTTCATTAGTGTCTATTCTTTCCATCTGTCTTATCATCATCTTCAGTCTCTTTTCTTTGACTCTGAAATGGAATTAATCAACATAGTTTGTCTTTGACTACATACCAAATTTAATGATAGTTAACGTTTGCCAAGATAAATCTGATTCTGAGTCAGTGATAAATGGAACACCTTAACCATCATATTTCTTAGTGAAAATTTTGAACAGTGATTTAAATATGCGCATAGTCTGGAGCAAGTTATATAGTTTTTATTCATAAATAATTTTTTCATATGAAATACACTGCAGCCTATAGTAGAGTAAAAAGGAAGAAAGAATTGATATGATTGCAATTTTTCATTCCTTGTTAGAATTTGGAATATTAATATAGTGGGCAGTATTGATCAAGCATAATTACTTATTTTTGTACTTTAATAATTCAAAGAAAAGAAGTCAGAGATAAAAATCTTCATAAATTCCTATTAATAACAAAAAATCAAACACAAAAAATTGTAAAATCACAGTATTTTCTAATAGATTAAAAAATCTTCAGTTGAACATAAAATTACTGTACATACAGATTTCGGTACATGTGTATTCAGATATGTACAGCTGCATTCATGACATAATTATTTCAAAGAACATAGCTTAACTGAACATTTGACTTTATCAAAGACCAAATTTTGTCAAAATGATGTAGTTTTCTGAACGCAGGAAATGAGTAGACCGTCCATCCAATAACTTATTACTTTATTTTCCATTTTTTAAATTCTTTACCATCATAGAAATTTTAATTGTTCTGTTTGCTTGATACAGACTGAAAAATAAATAAATAATGGAATTAATTATTAAAATGAGAAAGGTATGTTCAGGTTTCACAAATCCTTAGCTATCTTTCAAAGTGAAAAACAAACAACCAAATATTATTTGTGAGTTTCACTAAAGATATGATGCCTAGCAGAAGCATTTGCTGGCTTATTCCACTGCAAAGCCATAATATGTATTGCAGAAGTTCACAATATTTAGTTCAATTTAGCATTATTGGTGCCAATTAAATATTTTTAATTTCCAGGAAAAAAAAATGCATAGAGAAGCCCTCTAGCTTTTTACAATAAGTGGGGGTGAGGGGCTGGGGGTGAAGTGATTTTCTGATTGATTCAGGTAATATGAATAAATTATTAGCCCTTATGGTAGCAGAGAAAATTAATCTTTTGAGCACAATGAAATTAAAAGGTTTTGGCTTGCCTGATCTGAACAAAGTAAGATGAATTTTTAATACAGCAAATTAATTAGGCACATAATGAGGAATAGGATGCATAATAACTCTAATTCTGATAAATAGCAAAATAGTTCAGATCCTCAAGGAAATAAATATCATCCATCACAAACATGCCTTAAATTCTTTTTGTTAGGGAATATTAATGGTAAGAGAGCTTGCATAGAGGAGTTAGATAAATTCTATTTGCTGATTTTGTTCAGTGCAATTACATTACGTATTAACCCTCATCTGTAGCTTTTTGTGAAATTGATTTTAGGACATTATTCATTTCTGAGGGTGCTAATGTACCATAAAGGATTTGCATTACTGTTAAACATACTGTCTATGCCAGGTGTTACATATTATTTGCTTTTGCCCTGAAGATCATTTAACAACTTATAAATCTTTAGGGGCCCATGATGTTTCATTACAATAATTTGCATCTTTAAATAGCTTCTGAACGATGCATTTTAAAAATAAGTAACAATAAACATTTTTTGTTATTAAAGGACATACATCTCCTGTTTTACAGTTGTATTAGCTGCAAATCTCAAGCAGTACTAGTATGGGAAGCAATAAAATTGATTGGGAATATGATAACAACTTTTTTTCTAACCTTTTATAGCATGAAGTTATTTCAATTCTGATTAGTTAATCAGATTAAGAAATTTTCTTTTATGAGAACTCTGCATGAACTTTAAAGAATTATAGAACTATATAACTCTATTTCAATAGAACATTATGGATAACATTACAATTGTGTTTCGAAATCTAGGAACTAATATATTAATAAAATCTTGTATAATCTCATCTCTTCTATAACACATAAAAACAATGGAATTGTTTGACAGATCTGTGATGACTTCCTGTTACTCTTAGTTATCTTTATTTCAGTGAATAGGTCTGTGCACCAGCAGAGGCTACTACAAAGACAGGGGCTTGTCTTTGTTGGTGCATACAGTCTGAACCACCCTGCAAGAGGAAGGCTTTGGGAAGGCTTATGCCTTTCAAAGAGCACTTCAGAATGAAATTAATAGAAAATAGTAGAAACTGGGATTTTATACAAAGAAGGAAGCTTCCTCAGGGAAGCATGAAGAAAACAGGTAATCTTCAGAATTTATGGCAGGACATTGTCTATGGATGCTGAGAGGGATTTTACTTTGCAGCTTATGCTTGATCCTCAACACTTGTCAGCTAGTACCTCCTTCTTACTACTTGCCATATCCTGATGTTTCTGATGTTGTTGTCTTAGTGGTCCGGGTGATTTATATCCCTACTTTGAACTTTTTTCAGCTTCAGCTGAAATTCATGGGAAAGTCCCCACTGTGTCAATTTTGTAGATCTGAGGTCTCTGTTTTCAACAGAGAGTAATGACAAAATCCATCCTGTTTCAATTGTAATTTCTGAGATTTCTTGCAAAGCAATATTATGTCTACACAGATAATGCCCATTTATTGTATATGTTGGCTAATATTTATTTATTAGTAAAATAACTTGAAAATATATGGTAAAAACATACATTGACTTTTAGCAGTCGATGATCTAAGGCAATTATCATAAACTCCATTGTGAAACTTACATTACTTTCCCACACTCTTATTCACTAACAGTAAAAAATAACTGTTTTATCTATATTGTCAGTATTATTTATTTTCTTTATGAAAAACATTCTATGTAGTCACAGTATTAGTATTGATTCTCTCTTTTGTAATTTAAAGTTTGTATTTTCTTAGTAGGAGCTTTCACAAAATTCAGGCTACATCTTTAACTTTCTATTAGAACTTAGAAACTATAGTCTGCATATAAATCATTATTTTCTTTAATAAAAAAAGGTCAACAAAGATAAAAACTGTAGGCCCTCAATACCACTAGGATAACTTCTGTATATAGTCATTGATATGTGTTCTACATAGCATGTGGACAAACAAGGTGATATGGACATAAATCTGAAAGTTTTGAAAAGTAAGATAGATGATGCTTATGAAATTTTAGGATTACCAGTTTGATTTTCATAACAATTGTGGTACATACAATTCCAAGTTATTTGCAGAATGTTTTTTATTGGTAAATATATCTAGCTGTATTTAAAAGTAAGAAAGGGGCTAATGTAAGTTGTTTGTTCATGGTTCATTGTTAACAAAAAACTTCTAAGAAAGCACTATTAGGAAGATTCAGTCTTAAAATAAAGGGAAAAAAAGAAAAAAAAGCCTATTGAAAGCCTTGTCATTATACGGTGTTTAATCCTGTTAGTCAAAGTAATAAAAATGCACAAAACTGCAAAATAACGTCAAGCCGTAAGAAAAGATCTGTTTAGTAAATCCTGCTAATTCTCTGATAATAACCTACTATAGAAGTGGTTTATGCCTTTCATATGCTATCTTTCATATGGTCTATCTGTTCATATTCTAATCACACTAAAGGATAAATCTAGTACACAAAGAAATTGAAAGGTTTTGATAGTTTTTCTCTTTTTGAACCAGACACTAATTTCTTTATTCAATTTGAAACATATTTATGAAGTTGTTTTATACAAGCCTTATTTCTCTTAGTGGAAAAATGTATTTATATAGTAATGATAAATATTAAGGAGGCGATAGATACAATTGTTCAAATATAATTGCCATTATTAGATTTTTTTAATATTTTGTGGTTTTAACTTTTAAGTGTAAAAACATCATCATACGTTTGAAGTTTTGTTCATTTCCATTTAAATTTCCTGTTTATTTAAAAACAGTGATTTCTTAGTACATCTGTAGTGGCACAGGACATATCTGTAACCAGATCTTGACAAACTTAGCTTCTATCTATTTTTCTCTGAACTAAACTCAGTGACTCAGAAGAGAAGCACTTGTTTTTCTTGCCCAGATACAGCTTCTCCAAGGCTGTTGTCTTACAAATATTGAATTTTCAAAAAAGGTATAATTAAAAGATATTCTTAAAGATGTCTGTTCTACGAGTTTCAATATCTAATGAAAAGCCATCCATTTACAGCTAATTAGCTGTGAAATATTACTAATAAACTTTGGCTTAATGGGCTGGTATACGAGCACAGTTTATATTATTTCTTTTGATTGTATTCTGTTTTTTCTTTCCTGAGTTTGTTCCATTTTGACTGGGCCAATAACAGATGGTCTCAGCTATTCTTTTTTTTTTTTTCTTCCTTTCTTTTCAATATCTCTCTCTTCAGTAATTTATATGCATTCCTTATCTATTTTCTAGCTTTATTTCTGTCCAACTTTTCTTTCTTCTTATCACTTTCCTTGTCTTTCTCCAGAAATCTGACTTCAGATGAGATTTATCTCATTTTTATTTGTCCGAAAATTTAGACATTTAGCAAATAGTCATGACTGGATAGTTAAGGAAAACAGTCAAGGAAAACAGATGTCATCTGAAACAGATGACAGAGGGTACCATACTCAAGTGAATGTCTGAAAACCTGACACATTTATCTTTCTTTCCTGTGTGGCGAATGTATGCTTATATCAAGGAGCTAGAGATAACTGTGATGGAGTGCTTAGAAGACTGAAAAACTTGGTCAGTTTTAAACTTTAAAACAAAATTTCATTAGCAAAATATTTCTTTCAAATGCTTGGTGAAAGGTCTATAAAACAAGTCCTGTGAGGACCAGCTGATGGAGCTGGGATTGTTTATCCTGGATATAAAAGAAGGCTGAGGGGAGACCTTATAAATCTCTAAAAATACCTGAAAGAATATTGTAGAGAGGTGAGTGTTGGTCTCTTTTCCAAAGTAGCAAACAACAGGTTGAGAAGAAATGGCCTCAAGTTATGCCAGGGAAAGTTTAGAGTGAGTATTAGGAATAATTTCTTTACTGAAGTGGTGGTCAGGCATTGCACCAGATTGCCCCAGGAAGTGATGGAATCACTATTCATGGTGTGATGAATCCCATGATTGGTGTGAGGTTATCTATGGCTACAGATTCTTCAGAAGGAACAGGCAAGGAATGAGAGGCAGAGGCATTGCCCTCTACATCAAGAAACAGTGCAAAGAGCTGTCTGAACAGCCATGAACAGATTGAAAGCTTATGGGTAAGAATTAGAGACCGAGGGAACAAAGGGATCAATGTAGCTGGTGCCCACTACAATCTGCCCAATATTATTGCTGAAGCAATGCGCTCATAGACAGTCATAATGCTGGGAGACTTCAATCAACCTGATACCTGCTGAAAAAGTAGCAGAGCAAGTCCTGGAATGCATGGAGAAAAACTTCATAAACATGGTAACAGATGGCCCAACAGGAGAGGATGTGATACTGTACCTGATGGTCACCAGTGCAAGTGAGCTAATTGGCGATGACAGAGTCGGACGCAGCCTGGGCTGCAGTCATCATACACTGCTGTAGTTTACAATCCTGACGAACATGGATCAGTCATGGGGTAAACTCAGGATCCTGAATTTTGAGAGAGCAAACTTCCACAAATATGATTAGAGGGATGGAACATCTCTGCTGTGACAAAAGGCCGAGAGAGTTGAGGATTTTCATCCTGGAGAAGAGAAAGCTCCAGGGAGACCTTATTGTGTACTTTCAGTACTTACAGGAGACTTATAATAAAAAAAGATGGGGACAAATATTTTATCAGGATCTGTTGAGGTAGGATGAGGGGTGATGATTTTTAAAATAAGAGGACAGATTTATGCCTGATGTAAGGAAGAAATTTTTTTACTATGAAGGTGGTGAAACACTGGAATGCCCCATCCCTGGAATCATTCCAGATCAGGTTGAATGGGGCTGTGAGCAACCTGACCTAGCTAAAGATGTTCTTACTCACTGAATGAGGGTTGGGCTAGATGGTCATTAAAGGTCCCTTCCAACACAAACTATTTTATGATTCTATGATTTTATTCTAAAATATCAATTCTTGCGCATCCAGATGAGGTTCAAAAAATTAGACAGAAACAAGACTAGAATGCTCATAATAAGAAGACTGAATATCTTTAAGGAGAAAAGGCTGGGTATGAGACATGAAAATCACAGATCATAACATGATATCCGTGGTGTTTCACCCAAGAGAAATCTAACAAGCTTAGGGACGTGAATTCCCATTGAAACAAAAGGGACATAGCAAATCTATTTAGCATTCTTAAGATCAGACATATCCTTGGAGACTCAATTTTTGATTACCTATAACATATAGACATTTCTCTTTTTCTCATGCTGTCTTTGTTGGACAATTTCTCAAATAGGGGCAGCTGTTGGGACATATTTTTACATTAGTTGTGCATAATCTTTAGACCTATTTGAACAAATAGAATTAAAGAATATAATAAAAATGCTCTATTTTCTTTGACAATCTTAATTACTCTAATAATTCATTACCGGTTGCCCACAATCAGAAAACAGCAGAAGATACTATGTCTAGTAATTAGTGTCTACAAGTCTTAGGCAGGATGTGAATTAAAATGATTAGATGAATTATCACTGGGATTACAAAACAGACTTGACAAAGTAGCAATTTGGATTTTCCTTGATCTTTATGATTCCATAATTGCATTTAGTCTTTTTTGACCCTTTTTTTCCTGCATTGATGATGTCTTAAGGGTCATTTAACTGCATGGTTAGTTTTCCCTGGAAAGCGAGAGCAATCTTCTCTGTCCCTTTTGTAACAAGTTGCTCCTTCAGTCTTGCTAATTAAACTCAAGTTTGTAGTCTGACTATGTTGGGATAGCAATTCTCCATTTCAATACATACTTTCTTCTAGACTTTCTACAACTACCCATCTCAATAACATAAGTCTAAAGATTTAGTCACTGCAGGTCTGCAGGATTCATGAAAAAGTGTTGCAAACCATGGCAGATGTAATTCCGGAAGAGTATGGAGTGCTCCTCTGTCCTTCTCAAACACTGAGCTTGCCCACTTAATAGATAACGTTAAAAGTATGCTTGGGATGGAGTAGATCCCTCAAGTTATATTCTCTCATGTTAGGAATAATGTTTTGCTTAAATATTGTTAGGAAGATGTTAAATATCATGAAAATAAACTTGCTTCCCAGGAAGTTGAAGTCCTATTTTACCACGCAGAAGGCATTTAATGCTCATCAGAATTCAGACTCAAGATACTACTGGTTTTCTGTACTAGTTTCATTGCTAGCTTTACTTTGACAATTAAAAATAATGAAGAACTAATATAAGATATATGCAAATGTCACAAGAAAATGAGGTATTAACTTATGACTAGTACTATAATGGGAGAATTAACTAAGTTGGTAAAGTTTTATTCAAAATTATTCAATAATGAACAATCTTTTTACACAGTGCATGAGTTCCCAGTGACTGAAAATGATAAATGATATTTCATTCTGCTATTCAGTTGATGATAGTGTGCTATTCGGATAGGAATAACTTTATCTAACCATTATGTTTTAAAATTCTTTGTGTTGTTTATCTATTATTTAGTAATAGTTTCTGAATAGCATGCAAGAGTTGCTGAAGTCAATATTTTTCCCAAATGCAAAGAATATGCAAAGTCATTCACATTTTTTTGTTCAAGGAGTAAAATATAATTTTAAAACATTGATCCAGATATTTCAGTTCAAATCCTTCAGTGAAATTATTACAGATATAGAGTAATGCGTTCATTTTTTTATGCCCTTTAAGGTATACATGTTTTAGCTACTGTTAGCTGACAATGAAATATAACTGGAAGGCAAAACCTATGCTATGTGATCCAAATTTCCACTATGTAAATCAGAAGAATTCTTAGAATTCAAATTATCTGTGCAGAACTATGCAATCTAAGGATGTGACTTATATAATTTTTACAACAAGTAATTGATACAGCTATATTTTTTGTTTATTTATTGAAGTCTCTGATTTGTCTGATATTTAAAATATTTAAGTTAGAGTTAATCATAAATTTGAATAGGCTTTTTACCTACCATCCATTCCAATTACTATTGATTTCCTTACATCAATTCCTCTAACCTCAGGTATCTAGTAGTCCACTGACTTCGAGAAGAATAATATCTTTTTCATATGTTAATTCCAGACCCTCATAAAAAACAGTGGTTACAGTATTTCAGTGTATCAGATCTATGTCCAAACATTATTTTTCCGAAGGTATCTCTCTGATTGTCAATCATATGGACACACATATTCCTTTTATTTCCCTTTCTAAATTGTATTCATTCTCTGTGTGTGTCTAAGAAAGATGATTCCTTCCTTCCTCCATTTTGAATTTTGAAATGTTTGTTTTCCTCTGAAATGTTAACTTAGTGTATATTTTGTGACAAGTCAGTACCTTTTTCTTTCCTCCGTCCCCATTCAGTTCACCTAAACACACACATTCAGTAACTACATATATTAATGGTTTGTAGATTTTTCATCTAATTTAGAAACCCTGAAAAAAAATAAAATTTCAAGGCATAAGAGAAATAACAAATCTCCTCATTATCTTTCAAGAGAATGCCTAAATTTTATTTGCTTAGAAGTTCTTGTTTTATTTTTTCCTTAGTGCTACAATATAAATTAGAACAAAGGCTTCAGAAAGGTTAATTAGATAGTATTAAATAACAGCTTAATATATCTTCTACTTTGCCCCATTTAATTTTAGCTACCTGCAAATTAGGCCTGTAAGCCTATGTTTGTACTGATAAATTATTTTTGAGCAGTCTTGGGAATCTGGAGAGGTCCCAACTGACTGGAAGCTGGCAAACATTGTCCTGATTTTCAGGAAGGGTAAGAAGGAGGACCCCAGAAACTACAGGCCTATTTCAGTGCCTGGTGAGGCTATGGAGAAGATTATTCTGGGAAGTGTTGAAAAGCACCTGAAAATTTACTCAGTCACCAGTCATAGCCAGCACAACTTCATTAGAGGAAGTACCTACTAATCAAACCTGATTGCCTTTTATGAGAATGTAACCCATCTAGTTATCAAAGGAAGTCAGTGGATGTAATCTTTAGGGAGTTTAGTAAAGCTTTTGATACCTTCTCTCATAGTATCCTTCTGGATAAAATTTTCAGCCACAGCTGGCTAAACATATCATGTTGTGATTGAGCAATTGGTTCATGGGTTGAGCACAGAGGGTAATAGTGAATGGGGTAATATAAATCCAGCATCTTCCGCTGGTGAGGATTCCACAGGCCTCCATTTTATGCCCTGTTGTGGGGTAATAGATAACATCACAAAAGGAGAGAGAAGCTTTTGACAGTTTTCTTTAAGACCACAGCACCTGAGGTGACTTTCCCAGGAAACTGATAACCCTCTGTGTGAGACCGGATTAACCAATGAATGAAATAGTATGGAATTATTGCCAGCCTTTCTTCCAAGACATCCTGGAGGCATGAAGCCAGACCCCTGTCTCATCCTTTTTCTATCCCAAAGCAATAGTCTAACACTCAAAAAATTAGTTTATTTCCCCGACTGTCACTGTCCTGTCCAGGCCTAAGTGTTGGGCTTGATGTTCCATGTGGGTCCCTTCCAATTCAGCATATTCTCTGAAATTAAGGACGGCCTGCCAATCCCTAGACCTAAGATCAAATGTCAAAAGTTCAGTATCCATGATACCTAAATCCAATACTCTTTGTGTCATATTTTCATGATGACGTATAAATGGAATAATCGAAAAGAGAATCAAGAAATTATTCAAGAGTTAAACAATATGAAAAATAAGTGGTCAGTGTTGGAATGCACTCCCTATTGTGCTTTTTTTCCTTTGCTGGTATGCATCTTATGTTTAAATCTATTATCCAAACTCCCTCTGCTATTAAGGTAGATATATAGATATTGTATGGTTTGGTGTTTTTTGAGATATATAAAAGAGTTGGTATTTGTTAAAGGAAAAGAAAACCTAGTTTTGGCTTGAAGACTCAGGAGCTACATCACTTCCTGTCAGGCTGAGATTGAGCATAGGTTGACCAAGTGTTGGCCAAACACACACAATAGAGACCCAGTAGGACACAAACACAGGTGAACTGCACTTTTACAGTCATATGCACAAACACAAACAACACTCAAATAAATACCAGCAAGAGAAATGGCCCAATCCTGTTCCTCCTCAGGGCTATTGAGTTGCTTATTGAAACTTACACACTTACCACTAATTCATATGACCAGGCATTTATGGGTCCTTCAAACACTGACTTTAAGGTCATTCAGTTTCCGAGTCCAGAGCTTGGGCATTTCATCTGGCCTTCAGCTTAAACATGCTGGTCTCCAAGACTAAAAGGTAAGGAGTAGAAGTTTAAAAGTGAACCATTTACTGTGCCCCCCACGCCAACAGAATAGAAAGTAAGGTCACATAGAAAGTAGTTAGGAATATAATTTAATGAGAGGATATTATGGATTATGACAATCAGGTACATTAGAATCTTTCTTAAGGTCATCTTCCATAAAATGCTTTATTAAATGTAAGTATTTGACTGACACATTATTCTGTATCTTTGCAGTGATGACCAACATTCACCTGAAACCTCTTGTTTTATACAGTGTTTGTACACTTTTAAGGTGTCCACTGACTTAACATTTGGTATGGGAATAGCAATGATGTCCTTGACTATCCTTAATTAAGATCAACTTCTGTATCACAAAAAACATCATTGTGAGAATAACCTTCAATTTCCTATATGTGAGTGATTGCACTGAAAATTCTCTTACAGGTGAATTTCCCCTTCTGTTAAAATGAGGTTGACTGCCCTATGGATAAGGTGCAATGCTCATCTGAATCTCAGGGACTTTTACATATTACTTCTAATATGGATGATCTTAGGCCTTCTCGCAAGATGGAATGTTGTAATACACAGTTACGCAACATACATAATCAAAGTCTGTTGTGGCTTCCCGGGTCCCCCCAATGACACACAACCACACACATGTAGTGTCAAAGGAGAAATCCGTTTATTGTTTATAAGAATACTTTTTTATAGTCTACATATAGTTTATACTTTTCTAACCACTGAGAAGCAATTCTCATATCGCTTCTCTCTCGTCCAATCAGACACTGCCGTGTTGTACAAGCATCTTCCTTACATGGCATGGTCAGTTCTTTCACTTTCAGTTCAGCTCCTTCTTCAGCTCCTGGGCCTAGATTCCACCTGTCATCTGTGACTTACAAAAAACATTTGCTGGCATTTCCCTACAGTCTGTCTCTAGTCAACATATCTTAAAGCACGAAGGAGCAGGGCAGACAGATGGTCCTAGCTGTCAGTTCTGTCAGTTAATTGTAAGTAATATTATCAAAGTTGCTTTCAGGACCATGTGTCAAATTTACCTAAATGACTGCTTCAAGGGGCAACTCATGTCCCTTAATAATCAAGAAGTAGAAAACATACTTTACAACTGAAAACTTTAAGATAAGCCATGTGATATGGAACACAGTATCTAGTTTAAATGCAAACATACAGTTTTCTTGTAAATTGTATAGAAGTAGAATCACAGAAAAAAAAAATTTGGAAGTGAAGGTCCTTTTCTATTTGATTATTTCAACTCTCAGAAAATGTGGACTATTTAAAAGTCGAGGCTCACTTGTAAAATCAGTATTTCTGTTTTTTTATAAAATATATTACAAGATTTTTCTTCTGCTGATCTTTCAGGTATATAAATCTTTTTTTTCCATCTGACATACTTAAATATCATAATAGTTGATTATTAGAACAAAAATGCTATAAAAATATCTGTCAACAATGCATAATCAATGCACCACTGTTTTCCTAGTGATGCAGTGGTACAGGACATCATCAGGATGAAGGACAGAGGGAACAGAAGGCCAAAATGGATCTTTTTCAACACTTTCATAAATATGATTCCTTCTTAAATATTAGTTGAAGATGTGAACCTTCTGTTTGTACATGTATATAAATATTTAAAAAAGTAAAATCTCTTTTTTGGAAAAGATGAGATTCATTCATTTAAAATAACTGACATCTTTTTATGCAAAAAAAATCATAGCTTTTCTAAGAAGTATCTTTTACTGCACTAAGTGTAGCTCACTCTGAATCTCTTTTACCACTGGTGGTTGTCATGTTGGCAGAATTAATTTAAGTTTACGATAAATGCATCTCAAATACTCTTTCTTCATGAGACAATACTTGTCTATCCTACTATCAAATCATATGATTCAGTCAATCCTGAAATAGAATAAAATCATTCTTCATTCCCTTCCTACTCTTTATTTTATCATAACAAGCCTAACATATGTAAGCATTTTCACCCAAGGATATGGAGCCAGTGACTGGCAAAAAGCCTTAAAAGAGTAAAAGAACAGTTTCTTCACTTCAACATAAATAGGAGCAACTAAAGCAAAAAAAATACTGAGTGAAATTATTAAAAAAAAAAAAATCATCCAGTTACATACACAGCCTCTGGACACTTGCCTTTTAGATTTTTTTTTTCTCATCTGAGTTAGTCATATTTCTGTTTGGAATTAAAAAAAACCAATCCACATTTTTTTCTGTAACAGCATCTCATTAATTCTGACTTTTTTTCTCTGTCACATATACACTCATTAATTAATTCACATCTGCATACATATTAGTTTCTGTACTTCATCTTTCCTAATTCAGAAATTTAAAGGTTATGCAGTTTCTTTTGATACTAGTTTTAGTCTTGAGAAAAGAAAATCCTGTTTTCCAGATGAAACTAGACAGGGTATATTCAAAATAACAGTTTTAATAAGGTAGCTTGTCTTATCTCTGTTGTTGAGTCTTTTCTTTTTTGACTTACAGGTTGTACTTAAATTAATTATATGTACTCAAAATATCAATCCTTTAAACAAAGACATATAAACTATCAATTTTTAGTTTCTTTTATAAAGAAAGTTATTTCATGCATTTCTTCTCCCAAATGACTGACTTGATGGAAAACACAACTGGCACTTACTGCTTTTAGTACTATTTTTCCTACTTTTGAAGGTACACTTTCTAACAAGGTTATTTCCATATCTTTCTTACCTGCTTATTCATTATATTTACTTAAAGCCAGCCTAGCATAGCCTGAAATGAAACATAAAAGGTATTGTGAGGTTTTGTCTCTCCATGTCCACTGAATTTTGTATCAAAATTTGGCCACTTTAATCCAATTTTTGTCTTCACAGACTCAGAATTAGTCACTTAGTTGTTATTACTGCACTGTACTTACATAACTACACTTTGCAAGTGTATAACTGGTACTTGTAATGGTATTGAAAATGCAATTTTGTTGGAAAAACTCATAAGTTTTGGCCAGGGATAAAATTTTGAATTCTTTTTCTTGCTTGTTTTTAAAACAACAAGAAAAAAACCCCAAAACCCCTCTAACAACAGCAACAAAAAGCCAAATGAAATCAAACAACCAAGCATGTTTAAAATAAGCTTAAAATTATTTTCTTTCATTTGGCATTTTTATTTAAAAAGGAAAAAGAAGTTTTATTTCTGATTTTTTTCTGTAGAAAAACAAGAAACATTCTTTACACTTTCAACTGTCAGAATGAAACTTTCATTGGCAAGGTCAAACTATAGTAAATATATTATGAATCTTGAAAAACAGGATATTAAAATTCAATTTGCAAAATACAAGTGTATTATCACTTATCTCTATTACAAAACATTTTTTATTAACAGGTTAAAATAAGATGAAAAGAAGTTCAGAGGCATAACCATGTAATTATACTATGGTAGATGTGTTTTTGAAAGATTATGACTTTGTTTTACACATTTAGATAGCTTATGATTGTCAATGTTTCACAATCCTGTAGTTTGTACTCCATACTAAGCACCTTTGTGGGCCATTTCCAAGAGAAACAATATAAAGCATAATTTATTCAAATTCATTATTCTGGAATACTTAATAAAGATACTAAGGGCAAAGCAAATTTCATCCCTTAATTATTCCTTGTTCTGAGCTACATATTCAGACGTTAGATGTGCACCAAATAGGTTATTTTAGATTCCAAAACCTTGATAAATGTTCAGATTTAATAATTTAACCTTCTTCTCTTTAGATTTTAGATCTTTAGATTTTAGTTAGCAAAATATATGGATAACACAGTGATTAGCCACGTGACATATAAAATGACAGTATGGCACACTCCTTATTATAATAGTTATTGGTTATTGTCGAACTCCTATTGCATAACTTTAGACATCAACAGTTTGATTGTCTATGTTGTAACTAACCATCTAGACACTATTTACATTGAAATACCAGATCATGGGACCAATTAGCAATGACAATGCACATGTGGATCCACCCATAGCCAAGCGGTCTGTGGCCTCTCACAAGAGGTCAATCCACACAAATTTATGGCCTTGGACAGAATCTACAGGGTTTAAGAAAAGAGGTTGATACTGTTGCAAGGCCTATAATATTTGAAGTGTCCAGGAAGTCAGGGAACATCATGACAAAAAGAGGGAAAATTTAATCTAAAATAAGGGCCCAAAAGAAGACATAGGAAACTACAGGCCCACTAGGTTTACTTCATTCCCTTGAAAAGTATTGTAATGGGCTCTCCTAGAAAGTGTTCCAAATCAAATGATGCCGGCAATTGGAAAAAGCAAGCATCAATTTACTAAAGGCAAATTATGCCTCTCTAACCTGACCTGTTAACATAGAAGAGCAAGGATGTTGTTTACATCGAGTTCAGCAAAGTGCTCAATTCTGCTCCTCACTGCCTTGTCCTGGAAAAATTATCAAGATACAGATTGGATGGGTAATATGTGATATGGGTGAGAAATTGATTAAGTTTAAGACTCTGCACCTGGGATGTCCTAAGCAAAGACCCCAACTAGGATCTGTATGTTTGAGAAGCAGTCTTGCTGCGAGGGACCTAGTGGTCCTGATGAAGGAGAAGCTGATCATGAGTCAGCAGTGCACTGCTGCAGCAACAAAGGCAAATGCAGGGGTATTATGATCAGAAATAGAGATTCAGCACTTGCCAGGTCACACCTGAATTACTGTTTCCAGTTCTGGTCTCCCCAGTTCAATAAAGGTGCAGACAGACTGAAGAAAGTCCAAAGGAGGGCCAACAAGATTGACAAATGGTTGGAAACCTGTCTTGTAAGGAAAGCCTGAAGTAGCTATGTCATATCAGCTTGTAGAGGAGGAAGTTCAAGGGAAAACAGTACTTAAACTTTGATACGAAGAGGATGGAGGCTCTCTTTTTACAATGAGATGCATAGACAGTACAATTAGTAATAAGTTGCACTGGATGAGGTTTCATCTTGATACAAGAAAAAAATATTTTACAGTGAGATCAGTCATGTACTTGAACAACTTTCCAAGGGATGTTACAGAGTTCCCATCACAGTGAGTTTTCAAGATGCAAGTGGACAGGGAGTTAGATAATCTCATATTGGCTCCTTTTCCAAGAAATTTTTGGACAGATGGACGTTCAAGGTCCCTTCCAACTTGGGCTGTTCTATGTTTCTGTGATTCAGTGAAGTAGAAATCAAAAAGAACCAGACATTTCTAGAAAATTAATTCCATTCAAAGGGAGAGTTCTGATTAAATTACTTCACTTATGTGCTTATTTCTTATAATTAGTCACTTAAAGGGTTTTTTCAGATTTGAGATTTATTTGTTTTTAATTTCTGGAGATGTTTACTCTTGTGGTACTAAACTCCTTTACACTTTTTTTTTTTTAGTGACTAAATAGGAGAATCCTAAAGGAACTTCTTAAGCTGACTGCATGCTTACTTTTGAGAGCCTGACTGGCCATGCAGATTTCATTAAAATATGTTTTCTGTAAACCCACACCAAGTCATCTTGTGGGATATTGTGGGAACAAGTTAACTTGGCTGCACCAGCTGCCTGGCTGACTACAACAAAAAAGGAAAAGTTGTGAGAATCCTAATCAGCTGAATGGCAACAGCAGATGCTGTTTTACAAAGAGCATAATAAAAGCGGATGCAGACCAGGGGTGCAGTAGGTAATCCCCAAATCAACTTCTGTGTGTGCAATCTCATTCATCACTGATAGACAACTAATGATGTTGCCAATTAATGTTGCCAATAATTAATTACCCCAATAATTAGTGACCCTTGTATAACAACACTGAAAAGCCTGAGCCTCCCCTGGCTGCTGCTCCAAGGAGTATCAGAGTATTGTGTGTCCTATGTCTTTGTGCCAGTCTTGTGCATGTGTCTGATACCTTAGCGTTCCCCAGGTGGACCTGCTTTTGTGTAGGCAGATGGAGTTAGGCTTTGCTTGCCTGCAGGTAGATATCATAGGCATCTACATTTGCTCGATTCTCAGGCTGAATATGGCCCATACAAATCCATCACAACCAACTTCAGATGTATGTATAATATTTATGCATTTATTTATTTTTTATTTATCTACCTTTTTCCTAGGCCCTTTGAAAATTTCCATAGTGTTATTTCAGTTTTAAATTTATAAAAATAAATGAAAGCATGCACAGGTAGTGCATGCAGTATATGTTGAAAGAGTAGTACTTGAAGACTATGTTTACTAAGGAATATTTAGTTAATTGCTTCAGTTCATATATTTAGGAATTAAAAAAACAATCAATTTGTTATGGTGATAGTAGTGATTATTATAATGCCACGAAGAAGGACATAAATGCTCAAATAGTAGAATTCTGAATAGAACTAGAAAGGTAATTAATTTTCTTTAAAAAGAGTTTTCAGAGAATTTTTTTCTATTTGGTTTATTTTATATTATGTTACCTGTTTGTTTTTTTATTTTTGTGATGAAACAAGGGAAAATTTGAGATGGTTTACTGAGCAGGTGCAGTGAAAATTGAAATATAATGATATTTAATAATATGACATGATGCTACTTTGAGATTTTCCCAGATGTTGCTGAGACATTTAGTTTAACAAATTCTCTTGTGCTGATGCCTGTAGTATTAAGTTTTGGACAATCACAATATTTGCCATTTGTCCAGTTCCTTATGAGAACATTTAAAGTAGAATCAAAGGGGTAAAGAATACATTAGATAAAATATAGCATACAGAAACAAGAATAAAAAAAAAATAATCACTAGTAAAATATCAAGAAGATGAAGGAATTAAGATTATAGAATAAAGTGAGCAAAACTTGCAGGAAACTCTTTTCTGATGGCACAAAAGGTATATTGCTTAAAAACCATTTAATGGGAACTGTACATATGTGAATCTGTTTTATGGATGTGAATTCTGAGGCAAGAATAATGTCTTATAGGTCTGATTTTCATCTTATCACTTTGAATACAATGAAAAGATTACTGGAACAGTAAATACATTATTACTTTAATCATTCTTTTGTTTTAATGCAATGTTACTAATACCTGAATGCTAATATGCCTGAAATTACAATGTTAAATGTTGTTGAATAAACCTTGTAATAGTACTGTTATTTACTCTTACAATATCTAAATATTCATTAAATACTATAACAATATGCTTGAAAAAAATCAAAACGTTTTCATTTTTTTAAAAAGTACTTATACAATGAGTTGCAAGCATATAGGTAACTCAAATTCTGGATGCACATAATAATAAGGACTTTCAGGACATGATTACATCCAATCAATTTCAGAAAAGTTTTATCAAGTCAATAACTAACAAGCAACTGGAAATAAGTTTCATCAAGATCTATTGCAATTAATGTTCCACCAGTATGAGTAGCATTCATTATCTAATCAGGTACTTAGTAACCATTCTAGGCATCTCACTTTTGTAACAATAGGAACAGACAGGAACTGTAGCAAACTGCACTGTGCATGTACAAGACTTACCTCCAGAACCATTAATTTGAGAGATCTTCATATATATGTTAGCCCTAGCTATATCATTTTAACGCTGTTATTCCTCAGTTTAGTATCAATTTAAACCACGCTTGGAAAAGTTTTGTGACATTGCCTCTTGGTTTCTCAAAAGAGAAAGTAAGCTTTCAATAGGTTTCACAGGAAAATGAATCAGAACCAAATATTCACATTAAAGTTTAAAGGAATCAAGAGCAAATTATATGTTTCTTTTATTATTTTACTTCAAAGGAAAATCTTCAGCTGATCATAAATAATATAAAATGCAACTTGCAAACAGTGTTAACATATATTCAGCACAGAAGGGGATAAATGTAGAAAAGAAGCATTTCAAAAGCACATATAGAAAATTCCGTAAAACTAAATAATGTCTTTTTCTTACTTTGAAACTTTTAAAGTATTAATTTACTTACTGAAACCAATTTTTTTGTTGCATAAATATTCTCAGATTCTCTGCATTAACTTACATGTCAGTATAATTATGTTATTTAAACATGTCATTAGGTAAAGGCTTTTTTGTAAATATTAACATTGTACTGTAGCAAACATTTGAAATCTTTCTCTAAGAGAAAGTGTCCAAGTCAGTCTAAATGCACTTAGTGAAGGGTCAATAAGTGCTAAGACACTTCTACTAGAAGTTGACTTGGTTAGTCAGTCAGTCAGTCTGTCAGTTAGTTATTCTGAATAGCCCAAACTTCAAGTCAGAAACAGCTGAACACAAGTTCCTGATATTATGAAAAATCTAGTCAGGTCTGAATGCAATTAGTAGTTCAATTGAATGCATTGGATTGACTTTTTTTTTCATTTCAACTACCCTCTTATCCCTGATGGAAAGTTCTTTTCTAGACACAGAAGAATTTTCCTTCAAATATCTTTGAAATATAGGACTATTATGTAAATCCAAAGTAATAAAGAATGAGAAAAGATGCTGGAAAAACATTTAGCACAAAGCCATCTATGGAAATGTATGTGAAAACGTATAGATGAATGATTTATGCTTTAATTGGGAGAGGCAAAAGAGGGAACTTCTATGAAAACCTTAGATATTCATCATTTGATGTAATATTTCTTACATCTCTTGGCAAGAGTGATATTGATTTCTGCCACTAAAATCACAACTTCAGCTGCAAATCACTGTACAACTAATAAGACAAACATTTCAGTGTACATTTTGAAAGCCTTACAAAGTGCAAAAATTTTTTTAATAAAAAATGAAGGCAGTAAACTGATTTTTTTTTCACGAATACATCAATATATGCATTTTTTAATAATACACAAGGGAAATCTCCAGAGGGCAAGTGATGAAAGTTTGTCTTGATTAGTTTCTTTTAATGCATATGTAACAACTTCAGAAAACCAATAATGGTTAAGTACCTGTATATCGTTAGAACCTTGAAACACTTCAGTGGGATGTTTTTCAGCATGTTTTTCTTCAAGAAGAAAAAGAAAGAAAATATTCAACATACAAATTTTTGGGTTGTCCCTAGAAATTTGAAAGAAAACACTAAAAATACAAAAAAATATCTAGTTTCACTCCTATTCAAACAAGCAAATTCTGATAATTTTCTGGATATACAGGAGGTACTTTTAAGAATACAGGATTGATTTACGTTCGTATTTCTCCCCTATAGACAATTTTTTGAAGGGTTGATGACCAGATCTTGCAGAAGAAAGTGCACTGGAATGCCCTTACTGTTTATTTGGCTGCAAATTAAAACTCTAAAATTTAAAGAAAAAAACTGGTCAATGAGCACTTTCAGAATGCTTAGACTATGTGCATTCATTTTCTGAAATGCTCCCTTCTTGCAGATTTTTTTGATTCTACTTCTCTTTCTTTTATCTTGTCTTTTGACTTCAGTATTCTTCCTATCAGGTTGTGGTTTAAACATTAATATTTTCAAGCCTTATTTTTCATACAATCTTCTCCGAAATGAAAAGGAAAAAAGGTTTTAGAGACTATTTAGTTAAATCCACATCCGAGATCTTTCTCCACATTCATTAAGTCAGTGGGATTTCCAACATATGAGGTTCTTACTCTGTTTCTGCAATGTCAATGACTATATATTTTATCTCTACTTTTTCCTCACGTATTTTATCTTACCTTATATCATTAAGCAGCTCCAGTGCCTGTTATGGTCATACTATCATATTGTTATATTTTCATACTGTTACCGTCAGTAACAGTTTTTGACTACAATCAGACTATTGAAATATAGCTTGTATCTGATACTTTAAATTTGGGTAATGTTAATACTTCGTTGCTTTAAACTTTATGAGATTCCACACCCAGTTTTATATGCTGTTGTTTTAAATATTTTCCATAGACTGTTAATTTATCATTCCATTTCTTTTTTTCTCCTTCAGTGGCAATGACACAGTTGTCCTCCTTCAAATTTAATCTCTTTTGTCTTTTAGGTAAAGATAAAGCAATCTTTATTGGGAATCAATTACTTATCACAGAATGCAATCTAAAGAGTTGACTTTACAATAAGTACATTGCCAGTTTTTATTGCTGGTGTCTAAAGCAAACCTATGGAAACTAGGAATAAAAAGCACATTCTGTTACAAGTTCAGAAGAGCAGGGACATAATGAATAGGTCGATAGAATAATCAATAGACTCTGAAAAGGATGAAATAGAGGATAAGTTAGCCTCATGATTAGTAAGCAGTTGGCAGCTCATGGTAGCATCTCTAAACCAAACAGTCAATGGTTTCAAATAATTTTTGAAGGAACCAATCTGATAGCTGAATGAACAGAAATTCATAGAGAATGAAAGTAATGGCTGAAGTGACAGGGGAAATGGGCTAAGAATATTTAACCTTGGATAAAAACCACAGATGATACTTAGATAATAAATACTTTTTTATATCATTGAGAATATGCACAGTGGAGAGTATTTAATCAGATTTTATTATAATAAAAAGTGTAGGCTATGTTTATAATGTGATAAAGTTGATCATTCTAGAAAACACCTACACATACTCAGCAGATCAAATATGAAAATGTAGCTCCACTAACTTAAGTAGAATTCCAGTTAGTTTTTAGGAAAAAAACTGCCATTTTTAAAAATTTCTTTTCTTTACACATTGTCAATTGTTAATTTAGAGATTGAAGCACTGAAAGCTCTTTTTGTTGTTTTTTCTTTTTTTTCCTTTTTTTAAAATATACTTAATACTAAATGTACTTTTATATATATATATATATATATATATATAATATAAATAAGAATAAGTATTTTCATGGTGATTTGGCCATTATTGGTAGGATTTTAAACTCATGTTGAACTGTAATTCCTTCATTATAAAAATGTCTTTCCCTTTTGTACGTGTTACCACTGACCTTTAACTCTTGGAGAATCTCTTTATTCTTCCAAGCATAAAAAGGAAACAGATTTTTTTTGAGTACAGTGAAAGTAATATAGAGGAAAAAATTTGATGTGATTTTTTTTTTTTTGTTAATATTTTACATGGATCACGGTGCAAAAGCACCACACTGCTTCTATTTGATGAAGCATCTTTTTTATGAAAGAGCATAATACATCAGAAAGAAATATTTCTCTCAGTTACATGGCCACTTTCTTTTTATTCAAATGAAATCTTTCATTTGTATTACTCTTCCCCCAAATATAGCACTCTCATGGCTTACATTTCTGTACACAGCACATTAATTCTGCAGATATTAGATCCTTTCATAAACCAGTACTCTCCCTGTTGTGCCCTGCCATGTTGTGCCGTATGTTTGCCTGTTCTCTGGCTTCTTTGCTCTAACATCATTCTGCTTCCATTATTTCCTCTGTATTTCTTTGGCCTTTACACTTTCTTCTTTTGCTGAAGAGAAAGGTTGGTCAATGCTGCAGGTAATTTTAGATTAATTTTTTGAAAACTCAGATCCCATACTCCCATATCAGTTTAATAATTATCTCAAGGCAGCATTATAAGCAGAAAGCATAGTTTTCTGTATACTTTTTTCAGTGCCTATAGTCAGACAAATTTCCAGTCCTTGCTGCATGCCTCTGTCAACAGTTGCAGAACATATGCGCTGGTTTTGGCTGAAGTAGAGTTAATTTCCTTCACAGTGGCTAGCTGTGGGGCTATGTTTTGGATTGGTGCTGATCACAGGGTGGATAATGTAGATGTTTCTGTTATTGTTGAGCAGGGCTTACACAGAGCCTCCTCTCATAGGAGGCTGGGAGGAAATAAAGCTGGGACAGGTGACCCCCAACTGACCAAAGGGATATTCCAGAACATATGACATAATTTTCAGTCTATAAAGGCGGGGGAAGAAGGAAGAAGGAGAAGTGTTTGTAGTGATGACTACAAGTCATGACTTCCCAAGTCATTGTTAAGTGTAATGAAGCCCTGCTCTCATGAAGCTGAGAAGCAGTGCTGCCCATGAGAAGCAGTGAATTCCTTGTTTTGTGTGAGTGGCTTTTGCTGTCTCTGTTAACTCAATTCATGAATTATCTAGATTTCACTCTTCCAATTCTCTCCTTGATCCTGTTGGTGGGGGAGTGAGTGAGCAGATTCATAGGGCTTGGTTGCTGGCTGGGGTTAAACCATGACAACATATTACACCTTTTCCTTTGTGTACTCTTGTTGATCTTTAGACTCACATATAGTGTAGGGAATAGATAACTATGGATCTGCCAAACGTTTCCTCTTTTTGATCACATCAAGATTGTCAGAAATTCTGTGTTCACAGCTTTTGGATGGGATCAAACAGTAAGAATCATTGCTCCTTCATATGACATGCCGTGGTATTATAATTCTATCAGAAAGCAAAAAAAAAAACAAAAAACCACAAAACCCCCCCCAAAAAAACCCCCAAAAAACCCCAACCAACCAAACAAAAACTGGCCCTGTAGAATCTCCTGATTCAGTCAAAGACTCTCAGTAAAACTGGGTAAAGTTTAGAACGGAGGCAACTGGAGTAGACAACTGCTTTCATTCTGTTTTAAGATGTACAGAGGTAACAAAGGAAACCAAACCAAGAGTATCACCAAAAAAATGATAGAAGCAGCATAAGATTTCCACGACACAACAGAGAAATACTGTGACAGATACCCTCTATTTCCTGACTGGAACCATGTAAAGCTTTTGGAGAAGCCACACTTTCTGTACCTGGCCTTCACCAGACACCACTTGTTCTGTTGTGCAGAGCTCACTAAGGCTCACTTCCTGCTGTGTCTAGCTATGACCATGTTCCATACTGTATGTACTATTCCATAGTGCTATGCTTTCATGACAGCTCCTACTTCTCAACAAGTCTAACACTAAATTCATTAAAAAAGAAAATGTGAACTAATTAAAACTAAAGGAGAACTTAGTACCTATTTCAATTCCTTAAACTCATTGCCACCGTATTACTACACTGTTTAGTGATCTTTTGTTAGGCACATAATTACAGTAGTTAGAACAAATTTGGTTAAAAAAAAAGGATATGTTTTTAATAAGGTTTTGTAACAACTTTTGACTCAGTTTTCCCCAGTTAAGTATCACAGTTCAAGGTGCAGTGATCTGACACTCATTCATGTATGCATAAATAATGAATTCAGAACCTAAGGCAAGTGGATAAATCTTCCTGTTGAGGCTTCTAACTCATCCCATCCTGTTCCCCATCAAACTCATGTGAGAAAATTAGTTACTTGATTTACATGTTCCTTGCACATCTGAAATTAAGGTGAAAGCTAGAAATCTAAGTTAAGTAAATTACATCCCATAGTAGAATTCGCAATTATATTCTATTCCAATTAATGTTCACAAGTTATGTCAATGATTTTTTTTGTTGTTTTTTTTTTTTTTTCTTGAGGTCTCAAAGGTTAAATTACTCAGCTGGCTGAACATGAGCCAGCAGTGTGCCTATGTGGCCAAGGAGGCCAATGGCCTCTTGGCTTTTATCAGAAATTGTGAAGCCAGCAGGACCAGGCCAGTGACTGTTATCCTATACTTGGCACTGGTGAGGTCATGTCTCAAATCCTCTGCTCAGTTTTGNGGGGAATCAGCCTCTTCTTCCAGGCAACTAGAGACAGCATGAGATGACATACTCTTAAGCTGCACCACAGGAGGTTCAGGTTGGACATCAGGAAGAATATTTTCATTGAAAAGGTGGTTAAATAGTAGAATAAGCTGCCCAGGGAAGTGGTGTGTCTTGGTTTAAAAGACAATTATACAATTTTAAATCTTAAAGAAAAAAAAAGGTGACAGCAGTATAGGAAGAGGAAAACAGCTCTTTTATTAAATATATATATATATATATATAAATAA
This sequence comes from Serilophus lunatus, assembly GCA_013399895.1. Taxonomy (NCBI): domain Eukaryota; kingdom Metazoa; phylum Chordata; class Aves; order Passeriformes; family Eurylaimidae; genus Serilophus; species Serilophus lunatus. Next base: position 182,650 of record VXBA01004802.1, on the reverse strand, counting down.
CAAACGCACAGAATAACGGTAGTGAAAAAATTAAAGAAAAAAATCCCTTGTTTTAACTCTTAGTCCAGTCCCGTAGTAGTGGCAAGATGGCTGTCATGATGAAGATGGTGGAAGCAATCCTTGCTGGGATGTAACCTAGGCAGTGGCTGTGGGCAGATACATTCTCACTANGGCCAAGGAGGCCAATGGCCTCTTGGCTTTTATCAGAAATTGTGAAGCCAGCAGGACCAGGCCAGTGACTGTTATCCTATACTTGGCACTGGTGAGGTCATGTCTCAAATCCTCTGCTCAGTTTTGGGCATCTTACTACAGAAAAGACATTGAAGTAGTGACGCATGTCCAGAGAAGGGCAATGAAGCTGATAAAGTGTCCAGTAAGTCCAATGAGGAATGGCTGGGGGAGCTGGGGTTGTTCAGCCTGGAGGAAAAGAAGCTCAGAGGAGACTCTACCACCCTGTAGAACTACCTGAAAGGAAGCAGTAGCCAGATGGGGGAATCAGCCTCTTCTTCCAGGCAACTAGAGACAGCATGAGATGACATACTCTTAAGCTGCACCACAGGAGGTTCAGGTTGGACATCAGGAAGAATATTTTCATTGAAAAGGTGGTTAAATAGTAGAATAAGCTGCCCAGGGAAGTGGTGTGTCTTGGTTTAAAAGACAATTATACAATTTTAAATCTTAAAGAAAAAAAAAGGTGACAGCAGTATAGGAAGAGGAAAACAGCTCTTTTATTAAATATATATATATATATATAAATAACAAACGCACAGAATAACGGTAGTGAAAAAATTAAAGAAAAAAATCCCTTGTTTTAACTCTTAGTCCAGTCCCGTAGTAGTGGCAAGATGGCTGTCATGATGAAGATGGTGGAAGCAATCCTTGCTGGGATGTAACCTAGGCAGTGGCTGTGGGCAGATACATTCTCACTAAAGTTCCAAGTTGAAAAGGAAAGAAAGGGAAGAAACTCCATGGTTGGTGGCTCCTTTCTTCCCAAGTGGGGGTTCGAGCTCCCTTTCAACGACAGAGGCTAAGTTGCTCAAGAGAGCACTGTGGCGAGAGGGAGAGAGAACAAGCGTCCCTGCAGCCTTCCACGGCAAGAGCTGCGGAAGAGACTCGAGCACATGTAGGCAAAGCAGTTTCCACTTCTGAATCCCAAGAGCTACCAAGCAGCAGAAGGTCCCATAAGTCCATTAGCTTGCCCTCCCTCTTTCGGCACACCAGCAACCTAGGATCCAGGCCATCCCATCCCATAGCTGCCCCAACACCACGGACCCTGGGCACCACTGGGCTGGGGCACCCCAGTGCCAGTCCAGCACTGCCAGCTGAGGTACAGGCAGCACAGTTCTGGCACAGTCTCAGTGCAGCCCCATCATAGAGTAACGCCATCGCACTTACACACTGGCAGCAAGGGTGTGCTGCCCCGCTCCCCCAGCACATGGTTGCTGCTGCCTTCCCCCTGCTTTCAGTGAGAAATCCCTGCCCAGCACCAGCACCAACCCAGCCCTCGTTCTCTGGGGGCAGCCGCTCCTCAGAGCCAAGCGTGGCTGCAGAGTTGCCGGGGTCTGTGCCTTGGCATGCCTGCCCAGCAGGGGGGTGGGGGGAATGCACTCCCCCCTTCCTTGCCATCTGCAGGGAAAGGGGAAGATCAAAAAAACCCAAAATGAAGCCAAACCCATAACAGGATGAAGTTGCCATTTCTGAAAATGTTCAAGAAACAGAGACGTGACACTTAGTGCTATGGTTTAGTTCACCTGGTGTACAGACAAATGTTGGACTTGATGATCTCGGAGGCCTTTTCCAACCTTAATGGTTTTACGATTCTATATTCTATGATCTTAGCTACTCACACAGACAAAAGTAGGAAGCGTTATTTGACTAACCTTATCAGTTTATTGTCACATTTGTATTTTTCTCCTAAGAATATTAAAATACATCAGAAGTTTTGTGAAATGTGCAGCTATAAGATATATTACTTTGACTACATGTGATCATCTGTATTCAATTAGAAGATCATCTATTAGATCCAATTGCTTAGCTACTGTTTACAGAAAGATAAATGAAAATATTGAAAATGCTATTTTTCCACTTCACACTTCAGTTTCACTAAACTTAGATCCAGTCCAGGCAGTATCTTAAATGATCTAATATTTTTTATATCCAATATTAAATATAATTTCATACATATATAAAATCAGTAGACTTTTACTTGTGGATGTACATGAACATACATATGTCTTTGTATGAATGTGAGTGAGCATTTAGATTTGCATTGATATGGCGGAATTGACAGTCCTTCCTGCAACTTTACAGTTCATTTCCACCACCTGCCCTGTCCAAACACATATGCCTGCTCTTTATAGTAGAATAAAACTTGTATTTTCAACAGTAATATTCAATTTTACCTTCATTGCTAAACTAGATTTTTAATCAGGGCTTAAATGTATACAGCCCTTCAGGTTTTTCAAAGAATGCTTATAAAGTGATATCCTCTCATTACATTATATCCTCTAACACTTTGGCAGGATGGTATTAAATCTGTATGTGAATTCTAAGTTGCTTAAGCAACAACTGTTGTTCTTTTTGTCCCATTATAATGTTTCATGCATTTTTCCTAAAAAGGTTCTATTGATAGGCAAGGAAGTACTTCAAGAAGCTACTGATTTGATACAGATAGGTATTTAATTTAGGACAGTGTCAACTACATTGTTTAATGTAGTTCTCTCTCTGTCTCTCTCTCTCTCTATGTATATATATATACATAGCTAAATTTAATATAGCTGACTATATGTCTCTATATGTCCATATCATGGTCTAATACAAAGTATCAGTATAAAGATATCTCTGCTCTATAAGTCTCCAAGTATAATGTCACAGATATTTTTTTTTCTGAATACAGAAATAGAACTTTCCAAATTTCCCTGGAAATCATGAAGCTGATTCTCTTTTAGCTTTCATGACAATTTTACCGATATTGTGCACAGAGCAGAATTAATAATAGCTTTGAAACATTGATTTTTATAAGTGTCTACACATTCACAGTTCCAGAACTCCTGGATATAACTAACTAGAAAAACATCAATTTTCAGATATTCTGGTAAAATTTCAAATAGTTTTGATAACAGCGTGTTTTCACATGTTTCATGTAAATCTGTTTCTTGACATGGATAGAGTATATTTGTGTTTGTCTAGATAATATTTTTTTTTCAGATACAGCTATAGCAGATTCTTCACTGTTGTTGCTCTCCTGCAGAGAAGTCCACATTTGGCATTTTGTGGTATTGGCGCTCTCTATCAACTTTGTTTCCTCTTGCTGTAGTAGTAAATATGAAAGAAACTACATTCATGAAAGTAGTAGGAGAAGGCATTCTCCACAAAAATGTCTTTTCTATACTGACTTGGTTCTGACATTTGAATATGGGAATCTACCAGAGTAGTTCCTCATGTTATTAGCACTCTTAAGGCAAGTATGTGTTGTGGTTTAACCTCAGTCAGCCACCAGATATGCCAGGGAGCTGCTCACTCAGTTTTATCATGGTTCATTCCTCACTAATGCAATGATCAGTGAGAATATCCCCAGAGGTTCATACTCCCAGGTTTTTAATAGGCACCACAGAAACTCTATCCTCTTTCAAAGTACATAAAAGTTTTGACAGGTCAGGGCCAGATCAATTGGCAGATTCTTAAGTGTTGACTAACCAGGTGGACTTTGCTAAGTATGTATCTCAATGTTTGAAGTTCCCACCACCCCTACCTCTCAGAAAATTAACTCCACTCTGGCCAAAACCAGCTCAGTTTACCGCCATCATTCACCCTTTTTAATCTGTAGTGCAAACGAGAATGTAAAGTATTTTAAATTGCCAATTACATTCTTTGTTTGAGTTTTCCCATAAGAACTTCATACCAAGCGTACTTGTAACAATAATTGCTAAGTTACATGTACTTTATTAGCCTTGAAAGATAATTAAGCTGAATCATTCCCTCTATATGGATAAATATCAGCTAATGAAACCCCAGCTAAAGGTCTCATTACAATAATAATTAAGCCACAATAAACTTCTAAGGAAAAATAACCAAACAAACAAAGAAATAAAAACCCACCAAGATCAAGAAGAAATCCAGTCTAAGGGAAGAAAATATATGTTAGGTTGGATATCAGGAGGAACTTTTTCACAATGAGAGTGATCTCCCACTGGAATGGACTTCCCAGGGAGGTGGTGGAGTCACCATCCCTGGATGTGTTTAAGGATAGGTTAGATGATGAACTTAGTGGTATGGTTTAGTTGGTTTAAATGGTTTAGATGGTATAGATGTTAGACTGATGTTGGGTAGGTTGTTAGCCTAGGTAAAGGTTGGACTTGATGATCTTCATGGTCTTTTCCAACCTTATTAATTCTCTGTGTGTAATTCTTAATACTCTAATAAAAATAGTTCTGCACTCATTTTGTTCCCTGTGTTTACTACCAACTGATTTCTGAGCAGCTATCAGTAAAGTTCACATCAATGCAAGCAGTGTGTATTCAACATCAGGATCGAAGTCAGAAACTGCAGCTATGATACTCTGTCAAAGAAGTGACTGTGAGATGAATTTATAGAGACAGACATGTGAAAAATATCTAGACAATGACTATTCACTAGTACAACCAAAAGCTGAGTTGATAAATACTCGGTATGTTACAGAAAAAACCCTCTGGACAAAAATGAGTCATACTATTGAGTAGAAATGGTAGACAGAGGATATGTGTGTACATTCTATCTATCTATCTATCTATCTATCTATCTATCTATCTATCTATCTATCTATCTATCTATCTATCTATCATCTATCTATCTATCTATCTATCTATCAATCTATCATCTATCTATCTAGTAATTTTTTATTATATATGTATTTACATTTATATAAATCCATTCTACTGTATTCTCTACTTTTCAAAGTTTATGTATAAGAATAAAATATAATAGCTAACTATCTTGTTTACAAAGTTGATGATTCTGTTCAATTGAACAAATAACTATGACCCTGTTTTCATACAATTTGTAGAATAGAAATTTTTCCTAAAATATTTGAGATCTATATTACATTAGAAGGTCTCTGACTCTGAATCTCTTTGAAGTTGTTAAATAATAGGAAGATTATAACAGACTTCAGAAGAAATACTGCTTGCATCAAATCTAACACTTAGCTCTAAAGGGAATAGAATTCAATCTTATGAAAACACAATGAGATAAGCAGCAACAATAACCAAAAACTTGGCTTCTAGCATCCAACGTACAGCAAGATTTATTTTTTTTCCACAATTCTCAAAGGAAGAACATCTCACGTGCTCAAAACAGTGTTCTAGAAAGTCATGGTCCGATTTGTGTGATTCTTGTCCTCACTAAACTCATGCTATCTAATTTTCATTTGCAGAACAGCTTCAGAAGAAAAATAGGTTCAAAATCTACCTATCTCAACATTATGCAAGAAGAGTAATGTTCAACGTAGAGAACTGTTTCGCCTTGGTGCATAATTATTTTTCTTGACATCTAGTAAAACTTCTGTTGACAAGGAGGTAATTTAGCAAACAGCATTTCTGAAAATGTATACCTAGATCAATGTAGGTAGGTTATTTCCATTATAAAACCAATAGATTCATATACAATGATGTTTGTATGACCCCTTGCTCATACAACCAACTGTAATCTTAACTCTAGGCCTGACGTATTCATGATGCTGCCACTGAGGTCACCAATTAAAAGAGCGTCCCTCATTAGACGCATGGAAGCAGCAATGTAATTTCTCTGCTGTAATCCTCTTCAAAACACCATTTCTCGCCCTAGAAGTCTTATTGATATACTGCTTTGACATTATTTATATACTCTATTAGCAACAAATCTATTTATTCTTATATACTTGAACCTTGTGTCCTACTTCTCACTCCAGGTCAAGAACAGTCCCTTGACTACTCTGCTGCATCATGTCTACTGAATACGGTATATCAGGAGTCAATAAAGTAGAAAAGTATTCATATTTCATTTTACCAAATAAAGACCGAAGCTTCCCCATGCAATGCTGAATGTCAAATGAATAATAGCATTTTCTTTGGATTCACAGAGAAGACTGGTACGTATTCAGTACAATCTGCAAACAGTCACATATAACACAGAAATAATATGTGTAAGTGCTGATCTTGCATTCTAATCAAGTTGTTATACAAAACAGGGTTGCCATTTCCTTTGCGACTTATGTATTTGAACAAAAATTATTCTGAATACTGTGCTGCTTACTGAACTCCATAAAGTCACGTTTATTATATGTTCCAAGGGTATTTCTAGTACATTGTGTCCAAAAAGACTTGACATCAGAGATCATTAATCCAAATAACCATAAAGAATTGTTAGGTACTGTGGAAAGATGGCTGGGGGTAAAATTAGGGAAAACTTAGAAGTTATACTCAGATCCTAACAGAAGTTATAACAATAGGGAAATATTAAGGTAAAATGCAGCTACTAGTCCTTGGATGGAATGCGGACAACGTGCTCAAAACTCATTCCACAATGATTCCCCATACAAAAGCAAGCATCTGCTAGGGAGGATGGAAAGGAGGGTGAAGGAGAGTGGAGACACCATAGCCAGGCTCTGTAGAAATCCTTGCATGAAGGAGAACTAAATGGTACTTTGCAGCTAAAGTAAAATGCAGTAAAGTGCATAGCAGAAGTGTGAGAAAATGTCCTGCTGCTGAGCTAACAACTCTGGTGAAATGTCTCTCCTCTGATGAACTTAGTTCATTATAACCTAGGTATAATATTAATGCAAACCTCAACCCTAAAGTTACCCACCTCCAAGGTACAACCACCTCTCATTGGGAATGTAGTCCATATTTTTTTAAACTATTTCTCTAAAAGTGAAGTGAGAGAATTTTATACCAATCAGTAAAAAAGATATTCAAGAGTCTTTCAAAGATTCATTCAAACTCCACTTAAACATAAAGAAATGGTATAAAAGTGAGTTGAGAATGAAGGAAAAGTTAGGGAAGATTCCATTGTAACTGCTGGGATCAGTCAATGACTGAATCTGTCTTCTCCCCCACAGGGCTGCCTGCAAGGTAAGAACCATCCTCTATGCGCACTGAATATTTTTATTGGGGATTGGAGCTTGTCTGTGAATCGCTTTAAATAAGTTTTGCAGTCAGTTTCTATCATAGGCAATCCTTGAACCTTAATCCGCCACAATTTTATAAAATGGAGTGTTACTCCTTAAACTGTTACTGTGAGTCCTTCACAGGCACTAGCAGTCATTGGTAGAAGGCAACATACTCGAATAAAGTGGAAGACCCATTGAAGTATCACATGGTGGGAAGATCTGTTGAACTGTTGGCTTAATCCTCTGCAAAGGGGAGTCAAATTGCCCTCTTATCCAGTGAGACTGTTCGGTGAAGGGTCTCCAGACTGCTTGGGCACAAGGGTCTCAGCTTTCCTGAGTGTGGTGGTTTAGCACCACTATATTAACTAGGGGCACTCTCAGTAGTGACGAGAAGAATGAACAGAATTAACAACAGGAAACAGTTTATTTGTCTGAGACTTAACCAAAGAAAAGCAAACAGTTTATGGGAGTCCCAGGCCTAACACAGAAAAACACCTGACAAAAACCACGCGAAAGGGAAAAAGAAAGAACAAAAAAAGAATAAGGGAACTGCTTTCAAAGGCCAGGCAGGCTGGCCCAGGAGAAGCAGTGGGAAGGGAAAGTCGCCTCCTTCTTTTCTCTCCCTTTCTCTGATGGTAGCCAACTCCCAGCCCTTGAAGTCTCTGAAAAACATAACAGAGTAAAAGGTTCTCCCCCACAGCCCGGGATGTTATTTGGGGAAGCTTCCAACCTGCAGTTGTGCTGGTGTGGCTCCAATGCCGATGGAGTTGGGCTGAGTCAAGCCACGAGGCCTGGGAGTAGGAGAAGGGGAGCCGTGCTGCTGCTCTCCAGCTTTGCAGGAAGCCAAAGAGAGTGAACTTCTGTTTCTTCAGGCTTTTAAGCTCTCCAAGTCCCGCAAGACTCTCGTGGTCCTCTTCACGGCTTCGCCACTTTGGACTGGCCAGAGGTCTAGGCTCCACCTCCTCCTTCGAGGTTCACAGCTCCAACAAAATGGCGGTTCCCGCCAAAATCTGTGAGCCGACAGCTCCCTGGCGCCATCTTTTGCCAGCCGCAGGATGGCTGCCGCCTCCCAGGGCACCCGCTGACCACAGAAACCCACAAAAGGGGTGTCCGGGGCCGACCGGGGCCACAGGAGCTGCCCAAGCAGCCATCGCGCCCGCACTGCCATGGAGGGGCTGCCCCTGGGGGTGGCCGGGACCACCAGGACCCCCCGCTGGGCTCCCTATGGCAGCGCGGGGGCCAGCGTGGCCACCAAATTGCCTCCGCAGCGGTGCAGGGCCGCTCAATGCCTGGAAGAATCTGCGGGCTGCGGCTGCCGCCAGAGCCCACCGCTGACCGCCAGGCACTGGCCACGGTGGCAGGGCGCTTCTGATGTTACTGCCCCGTGGCCACGGACATCGGGGCACCGCCGAGAATCGCCCATGGGCAGTAGTCAACTGGTGCCGGGAGTGCTCCATGCTGGGAGGAACTTGCGGGCTGCAGCTGCCGCCGCCGAGAAGGCATACATACAACAGCAGCTGCCCGGTGCTGGGCTTCGCTCTGCAAGGGACCCGATCCCATAGCAGTGCCATGCCCGCCGGCTTCCTCGTGGCAGCGCAGCACCCGTGCCGGGGTGGGGGAAGGCTTGCTGAGAGAGTAGCCACTGCAAGGCTCGGGAAAAAAAACCAGTGGGCGCCTGTGCAGCGCCATGTGGCGCCACAGAGCCATGACCAGAGCCCGCAGCCCGCCGCCTCTGCCTGGCCCACCCCACAACCCCACACCGGCACCGTGGGCTCCCAGGGACCGGCGCCACACAATCCCGGAGCTGGCCCCCCACGCATCGGGCTCCCGGCCCCGCTCTGCAGGCTCTCTGCCCCGCACAGCCGGACCGGGGCCGCGCCAGAATTAAACCCGCCATGGCGTCTCCCCGGGAAAAGCAATCCATGTTTCGGTTGGTTGGGGAAGGAAGCAAGGGAAGATTATTAAAGGAGAGAAAAAAAAAAACCCAAAGAAAACACAGGGTTTAAAAGGAAACATCCCTTCCCCCCCCCCGCTCCCTCCAAGAACCTCGCATCTCCGTCCCCTCCCTTTCTCAAACCCCCACACTGAGGCTCTGACAGAAAAATCAAACAGTAAGGGTTGAGGAAATCTCCCCATAGTAAGGGTTGAAGAAATCTCCCCTTTTCACGTAACAAGTGCTGAACTTCTCATCTCTCCCAAAGCAGTGAACAGTCTTGGCCTTCCCTAGCACTTAAAAATTAATGTACTTCTAATAACACAGTTGAAATGGTGTCAAGTTCACATTCAGACATCAAATTTATGTATCCTTTAGGTGATTTAGCCGTGTAATCTCACAGTGTAACCAAATGAAGACATTTGGAATCAATAAAAGTAAAGGAAAATCTGAAACTGATTATTGTCATTGTAAATTAGACAACTAAGTGTTGTCATCTGGCTCACTGTCTAGTCTTCACCTCCTGCAAAAACTTAACTCAACTGGCTAAAGGCAGAGCACACATTTCAGTGTTAAATAGTCCACATTGTAGATAGCTGCTTAGATTTATCTTTCTCTGTATAAACATCTAATATAACTTTAGGCACTGTGGAAAAATTCTTTTGGCTTCAAATTTTAACCCAAAAGACACTGATAACCATCAATACAGTCAATATGCATATAAAAGTTGGTTTTTATTTTTTCAGAACAAATGCAAATTTTTGAAGAAACATTATGACATTGTAAAACTTTGATTTATATTATCTAAAGATTCTCTGCTCCCTTTTTACAGTAGTTGACAATGAACTTTGCAGATTGAAAAGGCATCATTCTTTTTAGAAAGAATTTCTAAAAGTGTTTGAGAGCGGGAAGGTATTTGTATTGCACTGGAACAGAATTTATTATTAAGGATTCTCCGTATTAGCTGTCCTGTTAATTCAAATAATTTTCTAACTTTTGGAAAATGTAATTTTCTTTTTCATGTCTCTACAACTTTATAGAAGAACCCATAAAGTGTGAAAAATATATCGTGTCAGCATTTGGGCAGTTATATAAATGCTATAGAAATCAATTGGCATTTTAAAGAAAAATCAGTTGTAAGACAATGGAAGGTAGTGCACATTAAATGCACAGTATAAATTTATATGTCAATGGCTGATTATCTGCAGATCTTTAAAATTTGAATAAGCTGACTTTCACAAAATCACAGGCCAAATTATATACCAAAGTGTGTATTTGCAAAAGAATATTATTTAATTATGCTGCCACACTGACCTGGGTACCTAAATGTTCTTCAAGTTGGTAAAGTAGTTTCTAGACTGTGGTAAAATTTATACAGTAGCTTATTGTTTGCATATGATTAGAGTAGCATGGTCTTGAGTTTCTACACTTGATCTACAACATCCATCCAGGCTCTTCCTCCATGGAGTGGCACAGAAGTCAAAAAGCACAGAAGCAAATAAGAATTAACTTGTGATGGAACACTTATAATACACCATGTGAAAAAGCAGATCTGTATTCAGTCTTGAGATTTCAGTGCTGAAAAGATCTACACAGTCATTTTCTAAAACTTTGTTTAGAAGTGACAGTTAAAACATGAAAGTTTAAAGTGACTGTGGCAAGCTAAGCAAGAGAAATCTGATCTCCTTTTGGCACTTAAATCTTATCAATTTGAATATGCACCAAAAGGGGCTAGGATATTTAGGACAGTCAGTTAGCTCTGTTAAACTGAGATCTGTTAAGTGTCTTGATTCAGCCACAGCAGTTATGTGAAGACTCTGAATGATTGCCCAGGCAAAGGGGAATAGGATTTACACCAATTGCAAGCAAAAGCAGACTGCTCAGACAAGGAAGGACTGATCTCACCTGACATGTAGCAAATGCTTCTTTTTTGAGTCTCTTTGCTATCTCTCAGCTGTTTAGATCAAGACTGTGTCTATTTCTCTCTTTTTATGAAAACATGATGACCTAGCCTAAATTTTTCAGCTGCTTCTGTGTCAGAGTTAAGATGAAACTGATAGTGCAGAAATTAAATGGGCTCAAATGCCAAGATGGCTGATCTTTAATCAGAAATATGCAAAATTTTGCTAATTACATGACTTTCCTGTCTCTTGAGGCATGAAGTCAGGCAGCTTAGTGCAGCACACACAGTTGTGCAGTGCACTTTCCTAGAACTGACCATGACATCCTTTAAACGCCACTTTGGTGCCCTCTTCTACAGCCTTGTCGTTCTGCCTCAGATCCTCTCCCTCTGCTCATAGAGTCTCCTGTCTTCGAGGCCACTCCATCCATATCTGCAATAGTACCTCTCAGAGCTACTCCCCATGTGTCTCACTAGGATAGTCTCTCCACCAAATGTCTCCACAAGACCCTTTGATTATGTGATTTTCTTTATCCCTGACATAAAATTTTATCTCACCTGAGTCAGAGTCTTCAATTAAAATCTTAATTTCATTCTGCTGAAGTGTAATGTTCTGCTTTACTACTGACTAACAATGACTGTCCACACTTGCAATTACTTGTCATTCTTTGTGACATTTTAAATTTTCTTCTTGTTACAAAATTGGATGGAAAACCAAGGGTCAAATTTAGCTAAAAGTTTTCATGGCAGAGCAGTGTGGTTTGAGGATTCAGTCTCTTTTTTTTTTTTTTTTTTCAATTTATTGATGATTTTCCCCATCTAATTTCAGTTACTTGAATAATTTTAGGAATCAAAAGATAGTTGAATATTTCAACTTTGCCACATAGCAGAAGGGGGATAGACCATTATTTAGTTGCCATTGCAGTTCATTATTTAAAATAAATTTTGTAATCTAATTGAGAAATTTAATTACTCTAATTCCACAACAAGTGTTGCCTAATTAATTATAAACTTTTATTTTATGTTCCAATGTGACTCATTTTAAAGAACGAGAAAGATTTGAAGTCTTAAGGGGTTTTTTTTATATTATATAAAATATTATCTTAGATTTACACCTTAAAAACTTAGGAATTTCTTTGTGTCAGAAGATATGGGAAAAATTTTGGAATCTGAATTTAATTTAGTATCAAGGCAATTATATGAAAGATTGAACAAGTGTGTCTTTTAAAATACTTCATTTTTTTAATCAAGGGAATTTTTTTATCAAGATCATCATATACTAAATTATGCTTAGATGCAATTTTAGAAGAGAGAAGAAATATAAACATGATTGATTTACAGGACTTTTTCTCAAGCTCCCACGTCTTATGATGTCTATTTTGAACGATTTTGACCTGATACTGATTTACATTTTTGTTTTTGATATTAACAAATGCGCTTATCCTTCTATTTGGAACACTAGTAGCTTTCCATCTACCAGGAAGAGATAGCAGTCTGCTTTTAAGAAAAAGTAATAATTGCAGTAATTTGAGGAGTTATACCTTGCACTAAAGGCTGTGAATGGAAATGCATTTGTTCAGCTGCATGGATCAGGCCTGATACAAACCTTTTTTTTTAACAGAAAGAAAGTACTTTCTGCTTTTCATTATGTAAGTGGAAACATGTTTGGGGTTTTTTTATATTATTGTTATTATTGGTAGTAATAGGGACTTTTGATCCAAGAAATTAAGTTCTTCTTACATTCCTTTAACAACACTTTTATTCTAGTCAGATGAAAAAATTTAAATAAAAGCACTATAATAATTCTTCTCAGAAATAATTGAGAGAATTGAAGAGAGAATGAAAAGAAAAATTATTATTATAGATTTACAGTACTTAGCAACAAAACTTAATTCAAAATATAATTAATAAATATTCACCTGTGTAATGGTTTGACCCTGGCTGGGTTACAGAGGCATTACTATCACTTCCGATTGGTCCAGCCTTGACCAGCAGCAGGTCTGGCCTGGAGCTGGCTGGCATTGGGTCTGCTGGACATGACGAACCTTCCAGAAGGTTCTTAAAGAAGCCACCCCTGTAGTCCTCCCACTGCCAAAACGCAGTCACAGATATCCAATACACCAATCAAAAAACCTCAACAATCTGTCATTATTCAAATTACTAATAATGAAGCTATTTACATGAGCAGAAGTTAGATGCTCATGCAGAATAACTTTAATAGCTTCATAATATATTTCATGCTCTTAACACATTATAAAACTATTTATATCTGATAGAAAGTGCTATCAGTGTCATATGAAATAAGTTCGAAAATGACTGTCAGGTGATCTTTCTTTGCAGTTCAGTACCCAAAGGATGCATATATTTTCCAATCTTTGGACCTGTGATTAAGAGCTTCACAGTCAAAAAGAATTGTTCCTACATCCAATTAATTACTGCAAAAAAATATTGTGTCTTCTTAAGCTTTCTAGTGCCTTAGGTTTTAATATTTACCATCAGTTATTCATGAGGAATTGTCCATATCTTGGTTCAATCATCTTTGTTTGTTTAACTGCTGAAGGGTTATGAACTGTGAATGTTCTTTTATGAATATATATCATAATCTTCATGTAATGTAAAAATTAACTTCCAGTGCCAAGTTCAAATCTTCTTGACTTTTTCCAGTTCACTGTTATTCTTAGCAATAACTGGCTCTATTTTAACACGTAACAAGAAAATGATTTTCATTCCCTGCTAACCAGAAAATACCTATATTGAAAGTGACCAGAGAAACATTAGAAGCTTTATATTTGGACACCTATATTAGTAAGCGTTTTGTTACAATGCCAACTATTGATTTTTATTGGAGGCAAGTACTCCTGGATGCTTCATGGGACACACACATATAATTATTAAAGAACAGCTTGCTTGGACATCTCATAAGAGAAGAGTTTCCTCATCTAACATAAATTAACTTAAAGCCATTGCCTTAAAATCAGACATCTAATTCATACTGGTCATCTAGTTCTGCATCTGTTGTCAATGTAGTCTATCACTTTAATTTATATTTTCAAAAAGTCTCTGCATAATTGTTTTAAGAGTCTAATTAAGTCACTTTGAACTTAGGAAATTGTTAGCTTGAATTGTTTTTTCGGAGCACAGGATTTGCTTTTACTCTTTTGTTACTCTTAAATAAAATGTCTTGCCTATGCTTAAACCTAAACATCTCTAAACCCTTTGGCTGCTAAATCCCACTAGTCTAAACCCCCTCTTTGTCTCTGTTAGTGTGAGGAACAAAATTACAGGATTGTATAATGAGAAGTTCTTGTGCGAAGCAGTAGTACAGTTATTTCTTCATAAATAAGTAAACTTTGACTGAGGAAAGAAGAAGGAACTTTGTGAAATAAGTTAGTAATTCTCTCACCTTATGCAGAGAAATGGAAAAGATAGTCATGACTGATCCAAATGTATTTAGATATTAAGCATAAAAATAAATTCTTCTCTAATGTGGATTAATCTTTGACAAATATAGCTATCTCTTTTTTCCTCAATAATTGTTGGTCAGCATTTTGCTTTTTTTATAATTTCTTTTTAAATTAAATATTTTATATTTATGTTAGTCAAAAGATTGGCAAAGCATATTGGAATTTTTGTTTTTTGATTAATCTTAAATATTTACACTCTGATCTACACAAAAGTACTGTTTGACAGTGGTGAAAAGAGTGGACTGGTAAGAGTTGCTAGAAAGCATTAAATAGAAAATATGGTTCCACCATGTCTAATGCAACTATCAAGTAATGTCCCTGAATATTGTTATGAATACATCACTTAATGTCTCAAGAGGAATTATTCCATGTATTATTAATATGTACAATGGTATTGTCACTCACCCTCCATTAATTTCAACGTTCTGCACTGTGGTAAATGTGTATATGTGTGTGCATATGTTATTTTCCAGGATCCAATATTTCTTCTTTCTGTAATATTTAAAATCGCATACAAAATAGTGTGTTGGGAAACAGTTAGGCTGTCGGTGTGAATTCTTTCAAAATCTGAGCTTGTTTCTAGACATAATAAATCATAGATGAAAAAGATGCTTAAATAAAATTTATGTTTATTTCCTGGAGAATGATATAGAAATATACTCTCAAACTTGCTTAGAAGATACTTTAGACCCTGAATCTGAAGATCACGAGCATGCATGTATCTACAGCTGCAAATGTCTAGATAAAACACGAAGAAAATGCAAAAGAGACTTAATGGATTCAGTATGCTTAGAACAAGCTGTACTTTGCATTTTAAAACTCTGCTTTGTTATTTCAGTTAATTCACTTAAAATAAAAGGCTTTTGAATAAATTTTCAAGGAGAATATTTTCTAAGAGATAAGAAGACATGGATTTAAATTTTTGCAGGTGCATTCTTCACATCTCGGGGGATTACTGTAGTCGCCAAAACACCTGACTTTTTGTTTAAAAGTATGTATTTCATATCCTACTGAAAGCAGGCATTGTTCAACTAGGAGTGTCAACGACATGGCACCAGATGTAGAACAGGCTATGGAAGAGCCAATTGTATTCAAAGTTGTAGTCAGAACAGTGACCTGTTTTATATATAAGATACATGCAGAATAAACAAGATAAAATTAATATTTATTTGTCTTACACCTGGACATAAGTAAACCAAGCCAGCACATGAAACATTTCATAACTCTGTAACACAAGACATCCCATGTCATCTGCATGCAAAATATTACTGCAAAGGAGACTTGCAGCACAGGACCTCAAGTAGGGTTCAGGAAAATATATGCAAATAGTAAAATCTGTGAAAGAAAATGTAGAGTAAGAAGAAACAGTATTTGACAAGATGGTAACACGTGGAGATACTAGAACGTCATATTTGATGACTTTAGCACCTCTTCTCTATTGAACAGAGATATTAATGAAGAGAGAATCAAGATGGGGTAGAATGAATGTTCCTACTTTGATTCTAGCTTCCATTGTTGAAGAGTTCTCACACATAGCCATTTTGATCTCGGAGACTAAGAGAGCCAAGGGCTGTAGCTGTTTTTTAAACAATCTTTAAGTGATGTGATTATAACTTATAGGAATGAAGAAAAAACTAGTTTGGACAGTATTAAGGACTTCCAGCTAATAATTATCAACCAGAAATCTACACTGTCTTTTAGAAGTAACTATTTCTTATTCGCATTTATTTGGCATTTCAAGACCCTTAAAGGCAATACAGCAAGCTGCTATTTAGTAGTTCTGGTAAAAGATTTGTTCTTATTTTGAAAAATATGTTGATAGATCTCATTTTACCAGGAGAAAATGCAGCTGAAATATACATTGAAACATACTTCTCTGTTTCTGTATCTGAAGGGAAAAACAGCCTAAACAAGTAGAATGCTTTATTGGGAAGCATCAAGAATGATCAAATAAATAGAATACATATGTATTACTCGGTCCTGAGAAAAGCTGAAATAGATTGGATTCTGGACTAACTGAAAGCTGAAAAAAGCTTGAACAAATTTTTTTTGTTGTTGTACTACTTCTGCTGCATTCAGGGAAATAAGATTTGTATAGCCTTTATAATAGGTAGGTAGTATTTCGTCAGAAAAAAAATCTCATCCCAAAGTGAATTCTTTCTGACTGGAACAGGTTGCTAATTCTTTGAGAAAAGGACAAACAATTAAAAAAACCCCAAAACTTCTCTTAGTTAATATTTTTTCCCCGTGTTCTTTTTCTTTCCATATAATTAAAATATCTCTTTTTTATTATTATAAAAAAACGGAGTCTCTATTGTCTTTTACAATGACTCAAGAAATATTATCATGTAGAGTACTATATTTTCTCTTATTATCCTTAAAGGGAATAGAGTACTTGTAATCTCATTATTTCTAAAGGATGGTTGTATGTATATATGTAATATTCATGTGAATTTGACTGAAGTGGAAGAATATATTTAAGTAATCTCTTTTTCTCTGCTATGTGGTTGCAGGATTAGATACATAAAATTTCAATGCCTACACTAGGTCATAAAATACATATGAAAACTTGTAAGCTTTTGCTTTTAACAAGGTTTGAATCAGATAAAAGATTCAAAGTTTCTTATCAGCTTTTTCAATGCACTTGAAATAATTAATGAATTTCCAAGAGAATTCACTTTTTTTGCAGTGATACCTGTTATATAAAAATTTTTTTAAGTCACATTCTTAATGTCAGTCATTAGCCAGATTATGCAGAACTGGAAGCTGATAATGAATACTAATTCTCCTTTTTTTTTTTTTTTTCTGATTACATTTAAATCTCCTGTGTATGTCAATTCACAAAATACATGTAGAAAATTTCCACTTAGGTTCATGATTGTTTCTGCAGCAACAGAAATTGGGATTTTGCTCTCAAAGGATGTTTTAACGTATCATGATTTCAGAGCTAAAGTTTCTGGGCTTCTCAGTATAAGAGAGATATAGAGTTCCTGGAGTGGGTCCAGTGGATGACAATGAGGACGATTAGGGGACTGGAGTATCTCTTTTATGAGGAAAGGCCAAGGAAGCTGGGCCTATTTAGCCCCAAGAAAAGATGGTTAAGAGGGGACCTCATCAATATGTATAAGTGTCTGAAGGGAGAGTGCCAAGAGGATGGAGCCAACCTCTTCTCACTGGTGGCAGGCAATAGTACACAAGGCAACAGGCAGATAGTGATGCACAGGAAGTTCTACCTGAACATGATGAATTTCTTTACTGTATGAGTGACTGTGCAATGGAATAGATTGTCTAGAGGAGTTGTGGAGTCTCCCTCACTGTTGATACTCAAGAACTGTCTGGACGCAATCCTGTGCCATGTGCTCTAGAGTGACCCTGCTGGAGCAGGGGGGTTGGATCTGATGACCCTCTGCGGTCCCTTCCAGACTTACACATTCTGTAATATTAAGGCATTTAATGAACCACCAAAATTAAGAACATAAATACCTATGATTCATTATCTTATTGAAGGACAAATATCAGAATCTCTAGGGAGAAGTTCGGATTTTAGATGCACTAGCTATCTCCACTATTTATATAGACAATAGTGGGAAGAAATGTGATTTAATGAATAACTAAAAATCACAGAGAATCAATCTTAAATCATTATGTTGCTGTTAAAGGAGTTCTGAAATGTCAAACAGAATGGATCACAGAGAAATAGATTGAATACTGTGAAAAACAGTAAAGTAAATGTGAACAGTTAAAAAACAGTTAAAAAGTTATTTTCAAAAATTATGTATTAAATGGTAAATATTGGAAGTCAGGCCATATGGTATCAGGTCACCATCATCGTGGCTAAGCTTCATGAACAAAGATATGGGAAGGACTCTACCCACGCTTGCTGCAAGCACACAGATGGCTAAAAAGGCCGATGCGAGACAGGCAAGTCCAGTTGCAAAAGACACAGTGGAAAGTCTCCTTAGGCAATATTGGCAAGGGACGGTTCTTTCTGTGTTGTCTTTTCTCTTTGAGACTGATTCTATGTGCATTCCCAAAGGAGGTAGCAGCATTATCGATGGAGTGTCTGCATGTCTCTCGATTAGAGGCCAGAGTGGACCACTGATGGCAGTCAATATGACCAACACTGAGATGTTGTTTCAAGGAGTCTTTGTATCTCCTCTTTGGGGCTCCTCTGTTGCAGCAGCCAGTGGCAAGTTCACCATAGAGCACAATCTTAGGGAGGCCATTGCCCTCCATCGTGGAGACGTGCCCTGCCCAGTGCAGCTGCTTCCTCAGCAGCATGGCCTCAATACTGGTGACTCCAGGTACAGTTCTACTAACTGCCTGCTGATTTACAGCTGATATTAGTTTTGTTCAGACTGAGGACACAAGGATTCTAAGCTTAAATGCAGCATTATAGTACTTAAAGGGGGGCTACAAGAAAGATGAAGAGGGACTTTTGACAAGGGTATGTAGTGATAAACAAGGGAAATGTGTAGGACTGGAGATAAAGATGATTTTACTCAGGCTTTCTGACTGAGACCAAAGATGTAATTTGAAGATAGGAAACTGAGGAGGTGGGGCAGTGTTGTTCTGAGCCAACTTCCTGGTCCTTTTTGAGACTTGTGCTCAGTCTCCCTGGCCCCCAGCTCACTTTCTGCAGGAGGGCTCAAAAGATTGACAGTGCATACGTGGACAAAATGGCACAAAAAGTATAGTTTATATGAGAAGTGTGCACCATGTCAACCATAAAAGGAAGTGGATCGAGAACACCCTTGTTCTCCTTTTCCTCTCTTTTTCTTTCTCTTTCGTTGTCTCTCAACCCCAGCTCTGGGGATTGAAATGATCATCCACATAGTGGTATCAAAAGCCTGGTGATATTCTTTATTTTTTTTTCTTTCTTTGCTTCCCCTGTCCAAAGCACGGCTATCATATTCTACCCCATACTCAGCACTGAAGTTTGTTGCAGGAGTGAGTAGCTTATGAATGTGTTTCTAACTTGTTTGCCAGACCTTTGAGTATTTGTGTGTTGTGGCTTCTGAGCCAGCACCTGTGAAAAGTGTAATAGTGGTGTCGTGGCTTTTTAGCCAGCATATTTGGGAAGAGAAATGTTGTGACTTGTTAGCCAGCATCTTTTAGGAATTTGTGATGTGATCTGTACAAAATTGAAGGGCTTGTTAGCCTCCACTCTTGTGGAAGTGTAAGAAATTGTAAGAAATGTAAGGGCTTGTTAGCCAATAACTTTTCAGATTAAAGAGTGGTCTGGTTGCAAAGTGGGCTAATTGTACAATAAAAACACAGGAGGTCCCTGACACGTGGTCTAGTGTCTTTGTTCAGCCTGATGAGAATTTACAATTAAGATCATGCTCCTTTTGATAGGTAGTGACAGAACAATGGCTTTAAATTGAAAGACAATAGTTTTATACTTGATACTAGGAAGACATTTTTTTACCGTGAGGATGATGAGGCACTGGAAGAGGAAGAGTTGTGGATGTACTATTTAAGGCCAGATTGGATAGGGCTTTGAGCAACCTGATCTGTTGAAAGGTGTCCCTGCCTACAGCAGAAGGGTTGAAACTAGATGACCTTTAAGGTCTCTTCCAATCTGATGTGGAATGCAACACTGGAAATATTCTCAATTGAAAATAAAAACAAAAAATCTAAATTATTTTCTTTGGTATTACACTTACTAAGATTATAGTATTCTGTGAGCTTTATTTGTATTCTGTTCTAAGTGCCTTCAATTTTCTTTATCTCATGCAGTGTATCACATACTGCTTATGTGACTGTATGCTCCAAATAGCAAAAGCATATTTGTTTGTGCTTCTCCTTTTTTATAGATAAAGCTTTCCTGGCAATAATAAAATGCCCATTTATTTTTTGTAAGACATTGTTGAAAGTGCTTTTTAGATTCAAAATATCTTTTTCTCAGGACTACTGTGGGGGCTAATACTGAACATTGAACTCAATTTTGAGCAGCTGCAATGAGAACTTAAAAAAAACCCCAACCAAACCTCCACTAATAACAAAAAAAATCCAGTGATATACTTCATTGCAAATAGTTCAGCATTTTCAAATATATATTGTTCACCCAAATGTAATATTCATTCCCCATAATTTTCTTCCCTTTTCAACCTGCTAAATATTAGTAAAATAATAAAGATTTCAATCAATGTATTACTGTACATCTTTCAAACAATTTATTTCAAAAGAGTAAAAGATTCAAAGTGCAGGTCAGGGAGCCATCAAGAACATCCTTTTTCTAGAACTCATGAAAGGCCCAATTTCTGTTGATCCTGAATAGAGTCTAGGTTTACCAGATCAATGCTTATCAAATTACATTATTCTTCATCTTTTATAGTGTTAAATTTTTGCTTCTCAAGACCTTGTATGTACTCAGTCCTCAAAAGGAAGTAGAAGAATATCTGAGTTAAGGCCCTTTCTCCTATGTAGTAATAAAAAGATACTCAGTTAATGATTGGAAAAGGTTATTGGAAATACTGGTAAACAGGCATCATAACTATTCACTAGTATGACAAAGGCTGTCTGTGTTGGTTTCACCACTAGGGTGTGAAACAGTGATGAAAGACCGAAAAGATGCAACAGCAAACACAGATTTATTTTCTATGGGTCTCTATAGAACTATAAAATCCCACCAGGCACCAAACAGATACACACAACAACCCGACGATATTCCGCAAAAATAAAACTGCTCGTCCAAGCAGACTGGTGAGCTCAGGAGCAGAGGGAAGGAAGGGAAAGCTGCCTCAAAGACGGTATCTCCCGGGCCTTGGAACCTCTGAAAGACAAAAACAATGAGATGTACCTTCCCCTCAGGAACTCAAGGGGGAGAGATACCACACTGTTGCAGCTGAATGATGTTCTGTTGTCACTGCTGGGCTCCGGTGCCACTGCGGTGGCACTGTGAGGCCTAGGGACCCAGGAAGGAGCAGCCATGCTTCTCCCAGCACTGATTGAAGCTGGAAAGAAGCAGAACTTCCATGTTCTGTGGCTTTCATGTGCTGCCAATCCCACGTGAACTCAGGGTCCTCTTCTCAGCCAGGCTTTCTTCCCACTGGATGGCTGCGTTGGGCACTGCCTCTTGCTGAGGTCTTGCCATGAGAGAAAGATGGCATTTCCAGTCAAAAAGCCATGTGCTCTGAACTCTGGGGCCAGGCAGCTGCCATTGCCACCAGCTGTGAGGCACTCCCGGGGCCAGTGGCACTGCCCGCAGGGCCTCTTCTGCTTGTAGGGGCGCACTGCCACCATTTGCAGAGGGACTGCCCATGGGGGCAGCTGCCTCTGCATGCTTCCCAGAAGTGCAGGGAGCGGTCGCGGAGCCACCCCTGGTGGGGCTCCTCCCAGCCGCTCACTGGGAGAAACCGCCACTGGGGACTGGCTGTCCCGCTCCACTCCATGGAGGATGAGCCTGCTCTGTCCCTGCATCACCCTGCTGCCGCCCTGCTGTGCAAACTGGGCAGCAGAAGGACAGGGAAACAACAGGAGCTAAGACCAAGCCACTCTCCCCCACCCCACCAAGTGGACTGGGCAGCGGGAGANCCCCCAGGGGGACGGGGCGCCGGGAGCCGTCCTGCCGAGCCACTGAGAGGATAAGCAGGAGAAACCCTGCAGACGCTGGGGCTTTGGTATGTGGGGAAAGGGAACAGCTCCACAAAGTGCTGTGATGTGCTGGGACCCCAACCCCATGTGTTCCCGGTCCTGATGTGCCGCCAGTGTGGGGATTCATGCCACTATTCCCCAGGACAGGTTCGCCCAAGCGAAGGGAACCAATGCCACGGTGAAACCGCGGGAAGAAGCTTGGCTCCAAACTGATTCCCCTGCGACTTCAGCTTTCCTTCATGCTTCTTAAAAAAAAACCTCATGGGTTTACTATTCGAACAAGCAAACACCCCAAACATCCCCCTTCTCCCCAGGAAAACCCCAATATTCAAACCCATTACACTGTCTGAAAACATTCATCATGGGACTATTCTTTTCTAAACTTGATTAACATATTTAGTAAAACACTGGATCATAATATGGAAACCATGACAAAACATGCTTTACATAATAAAAATAAAAACCACAAGCTAAAAGTCCTGTTTCTATTTCTCTGCATAGTTACAAAGAAATTTCCAGAACTCCAGAGAAAATTGATATCATTCCTATATTTTGCTATATTTTAGTAATAAACCACCTTCAGAATGTGGAGCAGGTAATCAAGAAATATTACAGATATAGGTATCCTGTAATAGAATGTTGTATTGCAAATTTATATTATTTTTCTTGGTTTTCATAAGTCAGTAGGAGACTGATTAAATTTTTTCCCCAGGACACATGTTTGTCTTCATTAATTGAAACACAGGATTTGGACTTTTATCCTTTTATTTTGAAGTGGAAACAATCTAAGAGTCTTCATTCTTGTAGGAATTGAAAATGACCCCAAAAAAGTAGTAAAATAATAGTTTTTCAATTTAAAACACTTCTGGTGATCTTTCAGTAGGAGCTGATCATGCCTATTGATAGAATCAGTCAATGGAAATTCATGAGGGAAAAACTATGTCTTCGTTCTTTAAAATTCCCTTCACTTGTTCATATATCAATGTTAGAAAACTGTCATAGTTTCACCAAAGATATTGTTTTAAGAATGAAGATGTTACTAAGTTATTTGGATAATCTCATTTCTAAGAAAAATAATAAAATAAACCACAAAAAACCAAATTGCAGACTCATTAGAAAATAAAAGATCAGTGTGTAGTCAAGATTGTCAATGCAGTCTGTTGGAACAAGATAAAATTAGGACTGAGATTAAAATGCTTGGAGTATAGAGTAGTCATAAGCTCTATTGAGTGGAGTAGTAACTCTTTCTACTCCACATTCCTGACAACATATTTCAGAAGACTAAATAAGAATGAGGGCTAAAATGTTTGTAGTACAGCTGTATTCCTCTGGAAAGTAATTATTTGTATGTGCCTGCTCATCTTATGACTAATCACTATGATACTTACTAACTTCACTCAAGTCTTTCAACTGTATAATGTACCTCTCATACTCATCTTTCCCTGAGAAAATCTTGAATATCATAGGAGTGCTGTAGCCGAGAGTGCCAAAATAGTGATAGATGTCAGGTATTATGTGTGATCTAGAGCATTCATCAAACTAGATGTCTCTTGTGGAAGGCGCAGAGCATCATCTCTGAATCATATGCATTTTGGGCTAGTAGCTGTAGTCTGTTTCTCTCAGGAACAGTGTTTCTGAGAATAAACTGAAACATTTCAGTGAAAAAAAAACTAATCAAAATTTAAGTCGTTTGTAAAATTGAAATATCAGATGTGTGGTAGGCTTGAGAACTATCACATCTGGACTCCTGCATTTTACTACTTCATACGCTCCAATTTAAGTGGCTCCTGGCTCTGTAAAAGTGGTTGAATTTTTTCTAAACTAGCTGTTAAATACAGAAAGATATTACATAGAAAATGAAAATATCAAATGCTATTGTTTCCTAAGGGAACTTTTTCAGGTAAATTGTCTTTGTCTTTAAACAGCTTCTGTCATGCAAGACCATAATGGCTTGTCTGTGGGGCTTTCAATAAAAGACCTATTTAATTCTGAAGAAATTCTGATATCTCTGCATGATTTCAGACCAGTTACCATCCCAGGAAGAGGGAAGATTAAGCCAATTATATGAAGTTCTTAACAGCAAAATTTATGTGATGCTTTGTGCATAGCAGGACTGATACTGAGGACATAATTGGTGCTCTCATATGTAGCATTGATTATCAAACTAAATAAAGTGCACTCTTAACAAGTAACGCAGGTGCTGGTCATTAAATATGGATGGCAAAATGTTAAACTCGTGTCTCATTTTTGAGTCTAATTCATATTGCATATAAAAATCAAGCTGTATTATTATGAATTTTTGCAAAAGAGACACATTAAAATTATTCAGCCTCATTCGAAAAGTAACCAACATCATAGTTGGTAATTTTATTTTATTTTGAATTTTGAAAGTTATTGGAGCATTACTGTAAACCATGTGATTTTCTTTTGGAGGTAAAAATACTGATTTTGTAGGCGTCATTCTTGGAAAATAAGATTTGAAAGTTTTGACCTTAATTATTATCTGTCTTCCATGGAATCTATATCACACAGTAGCTTCTGGCTGTATTTAATCTTTTTAAGGAATTTATTCTGACTGGAAATCTAATGAGATTATGTTGGTTGTGGGTTTTTTTAAAACATTATGCAAAGCTATCCTTAACTAAGAGTGAAAAATTCCAAAGGTCACTCTGTCTTATTAATTTTAAATTGTTACAGTGAGCTGATATTAAAAAATACTAGATGGATTTTTGAATTATATAACTTAACTATGATATGTTGCATTTGTAGGAATGTAGTTAATTCTGCATTCACTTGTAGCCTGAAGCTTGCAGATTTTTCCTAAACTCTTTATTCAGTTACGGCTCAGTTCGGACTGGTGAGGTCACACCTTGATTCCCGTGTTTGGTTTTGGGCCCTTCACCATAAAAAAGACATTGAGGTGGTGAAGGACATTCAAAGAAGAATAAAGCTGATGAAATGCCTGGAGCAGAAATCTTATGAGGAGCATCTGAAGGAGCTGGGGCTGTTTAGCCTGCAGGAGCATTTTATTGCTCTCTACAACTACCTGAATATAGCTTGTATTGAGATGGGGGTTGGTCTCTTCTCCCCAGGTAACAAACAACGGGACAGGAGGAAATGACGCTAAGATGAATCAGATGAGGTTTACATTGGATATGAGGAGAAATTTCCTAACAGAAATTGGAACAGGCTTCCCAGGGATGTGGTTGAGTCACCAATCCTGAAGGTATTTAAAAGACATGTAGATGTGGCACTTCGGGGCATGGTTTAGTGGATGTGATGATGTTAAAGGTATTTTCCAATGTAAATGATTCTATGACCCTATCATTATTTTAGGGAAATAGTTATAACAATGAGGAAGCAAAATAACTAGAATCCACTCTGAAGCTATTAGGTGACATTACCATCACCTGAAAATATTTCTTCTAGTGATTTTTGTAAATTATTATTATTAATCATATATATATATTAATGCTGGAGACTGAAAGATCAACTTAGAATGATGCTATATTGTTGTCACTACTCTATGTAAGGTCTAGTGCACACACTTCAGAAGCTTTGAATAAATTTTTAGGTGTATAGCAAGAAAATATTTTGATTACGCAGGGAAAGGAAAGATATTGATGTCTTTGAAAGCTATCAGAAAAAAAAGACTTTATCTACTTAACTTTCAGGCCTGAGTTTATATATGATAATTCACTTTGTAGAAGTATTCAAAGACTTCTGCCTATCTCTATATATATCATACAGGAACTGTATGATACTTAGTGAGCCCCTTACTCATTTTGAATGTAGATATAGCAGATAGATGGCTTTCCAAGGACCTTAAACTCAATGCATTTTAGATAACAACAGGATGACAAAAAGCCTATAATATATAGTAAAACACATTTTTACAGCACATGTCATCTCAGTTCAGTTCTGCAGGGAATATGGGAAGCTTAATTAGAAACTAGTAATCTAAATGGAGGCATGAAGTAAAAAATATTTTGGAGGGACAGCACGAGAATATGAGCAGTTATACAGACTCTGCCTCTGGGTGGATTATCAAGAAAAGACACAGGCATAGAGTCAAACATTACAGAAAAAATCTTACATTGTAACCCAGGGCACCTTTAAGGAATGCCCTTGTTTCTACATTCCTACCTGATAATGTTACTAGTTGACTGTCTCCACAGTTCTCCTCTAGACAATTTGGAAGATGAAAACTCTAGGCACTATTGCCCCCTTTTGAAAACTTTGTCTTTTCTCCCTGCCTTGTGTCTCCTCAAATCATGTCTGATTATGGCTAGCTTCCCTGATACTTAGCTATTATTGAGAGCAATAAAGAAAGAAGCCATACAGATACTTAATTATCTACACAGCAGGTGTCCAATGAAGAAAGTTAATTCTAACCTTTACCTCTGTGATAAGATAATTAGTTGGGTATAATTGCTGCTAATATAAATATTCACTGATTGCAAACTGTGGTCGAAAAGATGTTTCTCTGAAAAGAAAAAAAAAAAAAAAAAGCTAAATAAAACCAAAATAAAAAAATCAGATCTCATCTGTAACACTACAGGACTGTTGTTGCTGACTTCTAAACAACTATAGATTTTGCTTAAAGAAAAGAAAAAAAATTAGCAAACTCTATCCACTTTTATTATGAAATAATAATAGATGGCCCTACATGGATTAAAAATTCTAGCTATTACTACCAATCTTTACACGTTTAATTTTTAACTAAGTAAAAACAGGTTAGTGCTGTCCCTATCAAATATTATATTCCCATAGAGAAGAAAAAAGAACAATATTGCAGCAACTTTGAGACCAAGTGACTCTATGTCTTTACACAGTGATGAAGAGCAGGGAAATTAGAAAGGCATGTGGGAATGGCTTGTGATGGTGAGGTAAATACAACATCTGCAAGTTAATCATCAGCGACACTTTATGATACTGGCATAACGTCATGTTTTGGTCTCATTATTAAACAATAAGACACTGACACAGTTCACAAAGAAGTTTTGAAAATGTTTGCATTGATTATATAAGCAAGAATCGAACATCTTCTTGCACTGATATATGCGAGGGGACAGAATTTACCATTGTTTACTGTTCATACTTACAATGTTTTATTGTGAAGTAGAAAATAATTGAAAAACAAAGGAACTCAGGAGACTTACCTTTTGCAATGCAGTTTTGTGGCTAGGAGTTAATTGTGAATGGAGTACCCTGTGCACAGATTTGCACAGTTCATGGGGGCTCTGAATCTAACAGAGATCAAATACAGACTGTTTCAGAACAGATGTAACAATAATAATAATAATAAAAGAAATCATTAGCTTCAGTTGGCTTGCCAGTAACCTTTAGAAATATAGTACTTTCAACCAAGACTCTTTTTACAAAACCTGTCAGATTCATCATCCTGAGTGGCAAAAGGGCATTTGTCAGCACCTTGAGAAGCTGTTCAGATCTCTGCAAGATCAAACCTCTATTTTCCATTGTCTTGTTTTCCACACACATTTAACAGAGAGTAGTAACACAAAGACTGGATTTTTTCCTCTCCCTTTATCAGAAGAGTGGACTTCTTTTCCACTCCTTGGCTTCAGCTGTCATTGTTGGTGTTAGAGCAACTTAAAGTGAAGCATACATTTTTTCTTCTTGATTTTTGTTTTAATATGGTAATGCTATGACAAATCAGCTCTAAGGTTGACAGCATAAAAACTCTAGAGCAGTTTAATATTATTTTCTGACAGAGGCATTTGTTAAAAACTAACAGGCATATCTAAAAACAGCAACTTGAATACTGACAGACAAAATACTAGGAACTGGAAACAACATCTAAAAAGAGTCATCTATATTAAAAATTCTCTCAGAAATAAGTCCAGAATTTTTACTGATGAGATGTACATCTACAAACCAGGAAGAACATATAATACTGAAATGGACTGTGGGAGAGAGATGAGATTTAGAGTTATATTCCAGTCTTCCAAACAGTAGTCATGAGCTCAATTTAGTATGACAGCTCTGGTCACTGTGTAAATGTTAGATTTCAATACCCTAAATAATGGTGTACTGATTCAACAATTGCAGGATTATGGAAAAACCCAATATTGATGTGCATTGTCTTTTTTATCTGAAAGTTCCCTAGGCAGTTTTCATGCATTATATACTGAGACTGTCTTCATAGTAACTAGACATGTTTAGAGGAGATCCAGAAAGTTAGTATACCACAGCCTAATTTTGCTGTTGGTTTTTTTTTTCAAAAATTATATTCATGAGAATTTTTAAATATGCATGTATGTATTTTAGTATATTGTTATATAAATACTGATATATCTTTACAGATCTTTACAGTTCTGAAAGTTAATTGGTCTCAGACAGATTAGGTGAACACCAAATACAAACATTTGTCGTTAATAAAATAATTGGCCTTGAATACTTTGAAAAGTTTAAAAAAAAAATTTGTCATGAGGCTGTTAAAAAGAAAGGAAAAAGTAACTGTTAAACCTTATCCTTTATACATTAGTTTCTCCCAGTGCCATTTTTGACTCAAGAGACATTTAATGTTAATATAGCAAAGCTGTGAACACTGAGCTTGTAGTTTCTAGAGCTAGTCATTCCTTACTTGCACAGAATAATAAGATAGTTTTTTAGCTAGAGGTAAAGTATTAAAAAAATATATTTTGCTTTAACTCCGTATAAAAAAATGTTTAGATCTAGTTGCAGTGAATACAAAGTGAAAGTACATCAGGGCTGAATATTATGTAATAATACTGCCAAAAAAAGAATTGCCATTAATTGTCTTAACTGCTTGGCTAGTTCCTATATTCACATTCATATAATATCTGCAATCTAACCAGGGCAAGGACCATGTTTACTCTATAAGTTCTCACACTGTAGTTTAAATAGGAATAAATATAAAGCACACAAGTCAACTGAAACCTGAGTTATGTCCCAGAAAGTATATCCAAACTGATCCAGGTATCAAAACCTTTAATGCACCTCTGAACAAATAAGAACATTCAGTTTCTAGGAGCTAGTAGAAAGCCAATACCTGCAAAATCACTGCTGGAGCTCAGAATAGCACTGGCCTTTCCTACACTCTTTATGACACCATTGCAGCATTTTGGATGAGTTGTCTCAAAGTGAAGGAAATCATTGATGCTGCTGACGAAATGAGGAATTAGTTTCAAAAAGTGGAGTCAGCTGCTTTGCCTGCTCTTCGAAAAGTAGGGAAGGTGTAAAAAAGAGACTATAATCTAAATTTGCTAAAATCAGTGGCATTACTGATTATTTAAAATTAAATATATGCTTATGACTTGGCAAGACAGGACATAAGTTCTTAATTTACTATCTATAAATGAGAACACTGATTGCAATAAAATACATTTATCAGAGGACATATGCATCTCCTTCGACCATTGGCCTGTTTTCCTGGTATCCCATCACATTTACTAAATGATGAAGCAGGTGCTTAGTTCACATTAATCTATTATTAATAAAAGCAGTCATAATAGTTCTAGCATATGTCTAATTCACCCAGGAAAACTGAACCACCAGATTACTAAATAAAAGAATTATAATACTAGTCAACAGTTATTATTTGTGTTATGATTTTGAATTACATAGTTTGCAGAAACTAGCAGAGTAAGCTTTAGAAGTGTATTTTTAGATATGAGAACACAGAAGTGATTTGACCACAAACAAAGCAAAAACTCCTATTCCTGCTAGAACACTCTTAAAATGCCCATAAATATTTCTTTTTTTTTTTTAATTGCAAACATAATCTTTAATATATTTTTTTATGTAAAGCTATACAAAGATCAAAAAAACATTTTATTTTTCTTTAATTCTATATATAGAATGCCTATTGCTCTTTGAAGCTTGAAAGGGAGCCTTCATTCATTGCACATTATTCAATAACCAAATCCTATAAGAATACTCCCTGCTGAGAAGCAAAGTTTGACAGTCGAGGCTAATAAAATCACACTTTTTAATTCAGCTATCTGACCAGATAAATTCTAAGTGCACATTTTAATAGAGCTTAATGAGGTTTCATATTGTTTATATGCTCTGGCCATACCATTGTAATTAGCACCGAGGCATTACTCACTCTTGTCTTCATAAGAGTTTTATTTTAGCTGTTGTAAGAGGTCCTGCTGCTTTTTTTTCTTCACTGCTTTGCTTTAATGAATATTATACGACATAGTAAGCAATTAAGTATATTTGTAGCAGAAACTGAATCACAAAATGTGCATTAACAGTCAGGCTTAAATTCATAAAAGTAGAGAAATGGAAATTAAGGTTGAAATCATACTTAATATACCTCCTTGTGCCTGAAAATGACAGTTTGTATAATATTCAAGTATAATATAGTATATAGTATTCAAGTTCATGTATTCTTTTTATCTCTGTAGCTATACACAATGTGGAGGAATAATGCAATGCTTGCTATATAATTCAGCACTACCTTTCGCTGAGAGTTTTTCAAGATCTCAATATTTTACTAATTACAGTTTTATCTTTTTAAAAGTAACATTAAAAATGTCCATGGACACTACATACACAAATGCATCTTAGCAGCTTCAGCTTAAACTGCGACTTAAATCTTTCCATCAATACATTTTTATATTGGCTATAAATTATCTCAAGGACATTTAATCACAAAGGCACATCTATAATGTACATAAGCAATGTCCACAAAAGCTTTCCAAGCAGATATTAAAAATATATAAGTTTGATGTGTTTTTTTTAAAAAAAATCTATAGTGGAAAATTGTTTTAATTGATGTGAAAAATAGAAATCATTTTCAAGTGTATATTAGCAAAATAATGGTTTTTTTAGGATCTGTGCTAAATTAGACCAAGATCTATTCTACTACATCTGGCCTTGAATAGGAAAAAAAAAAAAAAAAAACACAAAAACTGCATCTTGTTCTAAATTAACTCATTTTTAAGTTAAAATAGATTGAGAAAAAGAGATTGTCCATAATCTCTAATATTGAAACACTTTATATTTAAATTACAAAGTTATGTATATGTATAGGCAACTTATATGCGAAAGCATGCTACAGCAAATTGACAATTGTACCAAAAATTTTCTACATTAAAGTGTCTTGTAAATGCATGTAGCTAAGATGAATATTTACTCTCATTTCCAGATAAATTTCCACCAATAATAAAATAGCACAGAAAGATAATTTAATTGAACAAATAAATGTTATTAATGAACCTATGATTTTTTTAAATTCCAAAATAACCAAATACTATTTCAAATATTCTGAATGCAGGACCTGTTAGATACTCTTTAGTACAATTCAAATAAACTAAATAATATAAATAACTAAATAAATAAACTAAATAGGCAAATAAACTATTTTCATGGTATATTGATTCCCAAATATCTGAGAAACATAAAATGAGAATTAGGAAAGAAACAAAGAAACAAACAAAATTATTCTGAAGAAATTGTGACCATGAAAAGCCCTAGAATAACACAGCAAACCTCAATAATAAAGCAGCATCATTTTATTGGTGTGGAATAGGGAATCTTTTACTTCTGATAAGAGTTATCACTTTTTCTGACAGAACATCAGATCAGACTGCTCTTTGAATCTGTCCAAACTCTTTCTTTGAAGCATTACAAAACTTAACAATGTAAAAACATAGGAATCCATTTTGTATTAAAATATTCACTCAAGTGGTTAATTCTTTATGGAAAGAAACCTCAAAGTTAACAATAAGATGTACCAAAAACAATAAGCTCACAAACCACTTTACCCATTTCACTGTGCATGCTTTTCCCTTATGCTGCCTGAGGAGTTTATTTCTGTCTTCCTAAGCCCTGCCTACAGTCTGGTTTTCACAGAAGTATCTCTTCTTGACCTTGTAGAGGCTTGACCCTGGCTAGATGCCAGGTACCCACTGAAGCCACTCTCTCACTCCTCTCTGCAGCTGGATGGAGAAGAGGTACAAAAGGTTTATGATTTAAGGACCAGGGAGGATCCATTATTGATCATCATCACAGGCAAAACAAACTTGAAATGGGGATATTAATTAAATTTATTACTAATAGAATCAGAACAGGAGAACAAGAAGTAAACTGAATGATAAAAAACACCTTACACACAGAATTACACACACAGAATTAATAAGGTTGGAAGAGACCATGGAGATCAAGTCCAACCTCTACCTAGGTTAACAACCTACCCAACATCAGTCTAACATCTATACCATCTAAACCATTTAAACCATCTAAACCATACCACTAAGTTCATCATCTAACCTATCCTTAAACACATCCAAGGATGGTGACTCCACCCCTCCCTAGGAAGCCCATCCCAGTGGGGGATCACTCTCACTGTGAAAAAGTTTCTCCTGATATCCAATCTAAACCTCCCCTGACGCAGCCTAAGACTGTGTCCTCTCGTTCTGTCATTGGGAGTCTGAGAGAGGAGACCGACCCCCGCCTGACTACAACCTCCTTTCAGGTAGTTATAGACAGCAATAAGGTCACCCCTGAGCCTCCTCTTCTCCAGGCTGAACAATCCCAGCTCCCTCGGCCGTTCCTCATAGGGCTTGTGCTCCAGCCCCTTCACCACCCTCGTTGCCCTTCTCTGGACACATTCCAGCAACTCAACATCTTTCTTAAACTGAGGGGCCTGGAACTGGACACAGTACTCAAGCTGTGGCCTAACCAGTGCCAAATACAAGGGAAGGATAACTTACCTCAACCCTTCCCTCCTTTCCAAATTCTACCTCCTTCCCCCCCAACAGTGAAGGGAGATGGGGAATGGAGATTACATTCAGTTCATCACAGGTTGTTTCTGCCACTGTTCAGAGAATGGAGTCTTTCCCCTCATCCAGCATATCTCCCATGGGAGACAGTCCTTCAAGAACTTCCCCAATGTGAGTCTATTGCATGGGCAACAGTTCTCCATGAACTGGTGCAACATGGGCCTTTTTTCCACAGGGTACAGTCCTGCAGCCTTCTCCAGTGTAGGTATTCCACAGGGACACAGATTCTACCAGGAAAACCTGCTCCAGTATAGGCTTCTCCCTCCGCA
The DNA here is from genome assembly GCA_013399895.1 of Serilophus lunatus. Lineage (NCBI taxonomy): Eukaryota > Metazoa > Chordata > Aves > Passeriformes > Eurylaimidae > Serilophus > Serilophus lunatus. Next base: position 149,584 of record VXBA01004802.1, on the reverse strand, counting down.
GGTCCCTGTCCTATTGTCCTGTGAGGACCCTGCTCCAAAACAAGCCTCCCACAAGGTCACGGCCCCCTGCTCTGGTGCGGGTCTCCTATATAAGCTACAGGTGAATCTCCGCACTCCCACGGATCTCCATTGACTGTAGGGGCACAGCTGCTTCACCACAGTCTTCATCATGGTCCTCATCATCGGTTGCAGGGGGAAAATCAGCTCCAGTGCCTGGAGCATCTCCTCTGTTTCCTTTCCACTGACCTTGGTGTCTGCATTGTTGTTCACATGTTCTCACTTTGCTCTTCCCTGGCTGCAATTTTCATCTGTGCAATAACTTTTTTTTCCTTTTTAAATATGTTATCACAAAGATGTTACTATCATTCCTGATTGACTTGGCCTTGTCAAGGCCAGTGGGTCTGTCCTGGAGCAGGCTGTCGTTGTCTCTTACAGGACATGAAAGAAGCTTCTGTCAGGTTCTCACAGAAAGCATCCCTGTAGCCCCTCCACTACCAAAACTTGGGCAGACAATCCAATACAGATGTATATGTTTAATTACAGGTTCTTTTTCTCTACCTAATAGATTCTTCTACATGGAAACTTCTGTTATTTAGCACATCTGGTTGATCATAAGGGAAGGACCAATTTTGCTCTTCTTCAGTACTATCAAGCTCTCCCCTAGTCACTAATAGTATAAGAAGATGTGGTGGTTTTACCACTAGAGGATGCAACAGTGATGAAAGACTGAATAGAGATGCAACAGCAAACACAGGTTTAGTTTTTATGGGCTCTATAGACTTTATAGAATCTCACTAGGCACTAAGCAAGTACACACAATAGACTCGACAATGTTGTGCAATAAGAATAAAATAAAAACAAATAACAAAGTGCTCTTTCAAGCAGGATGGTAGCTGAGGAGCAGAGGGAAGGAAAGGAAAGATTGTATCTTCCGGGCCTCGGAGTCTCTGAAAGAAAAAAACAGTGAGAAGCACTCTCCCTCTGGAAACTCAAGGGGAAATGATACCACAGTGTTGCAACTGGGTGGTCTTCTGGTGCCAGTGTTGGAGTTCCTATGGTGCTGCATGGTAAGGGAAGCTGAGAGGGACCAGGAGGAATGGCACTTGATGTTATCTGGACCACAATGAGCCAACCAAAGGGACAGGACTTCCAGGGTTCTGGCTTTTATGTGCTGACAACCTCACGAGAACTTAAGATCTTCTTGCCCAGGTTGTCCTCCCATTGGATGGCTGTGTTGGGCACCGCCCTCCTTCTGAGATTTCACCATAAGGCAAGATGGCAGTTCCTGCCTAAAAGCTGTGTGCTCTGGATCTGGGGCCTGGCGGCTGCCACCGCCACCAACTGCAGGGCACTCCCAGGGCCAGCAGCACCACCCACGGGGCCCCTGCCGCTTGTAGGGACCCACCGTGGGCATTGGGGGACCGAGGCCACACCACCCCCGGCAGGGGGGATGCCTGTGGGGGCAGCCGCTGCCACACACTTCCCAGCAGTTCCACGAGGCCGCCAAGAGGATGAGTGGGAGAAACCCCACAGATGCCAGGGCTTTGGTATATGGGGAAAGGAAACATCTCTGTGCCTGCCGCGCCCCTGGTTCCCATGCCAACAGCAGTAAGGGGAAAGGAAAAGCAGCGGGTGCACGGGCTAGGGCTCCATGCCTGAAAGGCTGCCTAGCAGCGGCAAGAAGCAGCAAGTGCATGGGGCCGGGGGCTCGCCTGGATGAGGGAACTGGCGCCGCGGGAAGGAGCCTGGCCTCAAACCAGTCCCAACGCACCTCTCGCCGGTCCTGCTGAGCCTGAGGTCCCCGGAGCTGGGATCGGCTGACCCCACTCTGTTCTCCATTCCTGGGCATTTTGGGGAAAACACAAAAGAAAACTGTTTTAGTGCTTTAACAGACCGACACTTCCCTTACCCTCAGAAAACAGGAAATTTCAACTTCAAACCCATTACAGAAAAGTAAAAGTAATATGCAGTGTCAACAATCCCTTCTGAAAAGATTTCAGTACCATGTGCTGATTTGATGAGTAAACTAAACTTAGACCTTTTTAGTGGACCTGAAAGGATACTTTATGTTCTCAAGTTACTATGTAATTAAGATATGTAAAGTGGTATGATATATACATGTATAGGTATGAGTGTAGAGGTAGATATAGGTGTACATCCACAGATGTCTAATTTATTTTTTTATTTGTTAAATGATATAGCATTAATCTTTGAATTTGTTAGAGCAAAAATGATTCTATTCTAAACTGATAGTTCTACTTTATGTTTTCAATTCTTCCACAGCCAAATGAAAATGTGAACACCATTTTTAAAATATTCTTAACTGTTATAGAATGTTTGCTGCAGTTCAGTAATTCACAGTGTATGGTTATCACATTTTAAATTCTGTACCATATGCTCTAGAACAAGATATACCCTCTTGTCAAACTAGTGTATGAACTAGGATATATAGGACATTACATTTATGAACCTTTCTTTTGTATGTGTGGGTTGAGACTCCTGCTGAATTGTTACTAATCAGACTACTTGGACTATGCATACTATAATCCTGTTTGTAGGTGAAATCAATTTTCATTTTCAGATCTTAGCAGCTTTTATTATAACCCAAAGTAGAGCTCTTAATTCAGAAATAAATTTCTTAAAAGTCTGTCTTAGATAAATTGTGCTAACATATTTTAAAGGGTGGGAAAATAGCTTTTTGTTATATGAGCTTGCTATCATAAGCAAAAAAAGTGTTGCCTTGGGGGTGAAAAAAAAAAAGTCAGACTTTAGAAAGAAAGGAATGATTCCTTAGTACTTTCTATGCTAATTTGCAGTTATGCAAAATTAGATTGATCATCAATAGTCTTAAATATGTTGATAGATTTAATTTTATTCTTGAAAGGACACAAAATGGAACTTTCCCTACTGCAACTGTAGTTTGAAATGAAGGAAACTAGCTATGCGACAGATATGCAACTTCGTGTTAACTAATTACTTGTAATAGAACTTGGACAGGAAAAATAATCTCTTTCCAGAAAGTACTTTTCATAGATCACATTTTTAATATGTAATGACAACAGAAACCTCACCTCACCCTCTAAACGTGTCGCTCCTTGAGAAAACAAAAGCGTCACTGTGTCAAGAGAGTCATTGAACAGCAGTGACAGCAGTTTAGAATAAATACCTATTTCCTCAACCTCCATCTTAGACATCTCAATATTTCCTAAAGCATCAATGAATATACATAAGGAAGAATTAAAAAGTCATTACAAAGCAAAGAAGGGAAAAGAGAGATGAAAAAATTGATCAGATAATATTTTTTTCTTATTTTTAATTTAATATTATCTGACCAAGTCTTAGACATATTCAAAGTACTTTGTCAAATGAAGAATTTATTAGTAACTGTAAAAGCTAATTTTTGACTGCAAAGTAAAAACTTGTATAATGCATCAAATATTTGTATGTTTGCATTACAACCCAACTCAGCAGAGACAAAATGACTTGCTATGTCTATTCAGGTTACTTCAGACTAGCCAATACAAAATAGGCAGGATTAATGTTTCTTGTCAATTAAATGCTTCTCAATTTTGAATTCTCCTGTGGAACAATGTTGCCGCTTTACTTTTTAATATTTATATGCCATGTCAACGTTAACATCAACAACAGCATCCATGCTGTTGGAAGAGAACATTTTGTGATCTTAAGTATTAATTAAACAGATCATTCAAAGCCATGAAATAGGCTATACAGTGTGGAGCCTAAATATCTAAAATACTCCTTTCACTAAGGTAACATTGAGAATTGCTTAATCCTCATAGACAGTTGTAGAAAAGTGATGTTTTATCAGCATGATAGAGCATTGCTGACATGAGCAAAACTCGAAGATTAAGTGACTGGAAGTTGAAATGAGAAAAAGATCAACCTTGAAATAAGGTATATTTTCCTAGCTGTGATGGAAATTAAACACTGGAAAAGCTTCCACAGGAGTCAACGGACTAACCAGTACTTGCACTCTTTAAAATGAGCTTAGCTGTCTTTAAAAGTACAGCATTTTAATCAAGTCTTTCAGATAAACATCATATATGACATGAACTTGAAAAGGAAGCACTGGAGCTGAGCCTTCAGAGTGGTCATCTCTGGCAGTGAAATTTGTGATGGTATAAGACCATTGTTGCTATCTTTCTTATTTACATTTAAGAAGACTAAGATAGTAAGTCTTGCCCTTAATATTTGCAGACCTATGAAAGAGAATAGCAATTTCAAGTAACATATTTCAGGAGTATTTTCCTCCATCCGTCTTTTCCCTTCAGAGGTAAAGACTGACACAGTAAGTTTTCACTTTTTCAGCTCTTTACTGTGAACATCAAATGGAAGTTATAAAATGTGACATGTAAGAAGAACAGCTTTCTTCCCTTAGCAACACACGAAATCCTCTCTGACCACTGGCTACCCTATCTTGCCCACTAGCTCAAGAACCAACACATATATTTTTGAGTTGGTAAAATATTTTTTCTTCAGATGAAAGTCAAAAGGGGCTTGAGAAAGTGTCCATCTTGGAAATATCGTTTACCTGGCAGGATAACATCGGCATTAGTATCATAACCCAGGTATGTCTTACATTATGGGATCAATAGATGAATTGTCCATACCTGCTGAACAAAATGTTATAGCTCTTGTGGGCAAAAATGAGTGGTAAAAGACCAACAGACTTAAGAGAACTGGTAATACATGGAACTGAATCTTGGAAGATTGTTGTCAATTACTCTAATTACTATAAATATAATACTACCATAATACAGACTTCTACAAGGTCCTGGAAGGAACATGGCATAGACTTAGTGGAAAAGTACTGAGCTAAGTATAGGGTATACAAAGCTTGCTATAACACTCGATAAATGTCTTCAGTCACTAATCGGAATCCGTGTCTCAAAATGCCACATTACATAAACAAAATTTCTTGTCTTTATGTGAGTCTCAAATACCGAAATCAAGATAAAGATATTTTGATTTGTCACGCTCCCTTCCTGAGATACAGACTTTACTCCCCCTCGTAACTGAAAGACTGTTCTAATGACTAAGCACTGTGCTTATGTTAGAGTATTTAGGAGAAACTTTATGAAAAGTGCCATAGAAAAATCAAATTAGATTATTTTTGTATCTTATTAAACCTTGGAAAATGTGGAAAAATTATTTTTCAGTCCAACTCTTAAAAATATGTATTACCCAACAAATTGTCTGAACCCATTTATGTGACACCTGCATACATAATGGAAGCTAAGCTAACATTTAAATGTGTAGCTGGGTAGGAACACATTTTAAAAAATCCAGACTATAATAAATTAAGTATAGATTTAGTGGACTGGCAGAAATACTACAAATATTTTCAATAATAATTTGTGTCATATAATTTTGGATTGTTCCATTTGTGAGGGGTGGAAAAAGGTTACAAAATTTATAAATGGTTTGAAACAGCCCTGTCAGCTGTGGGGAAAGGCAAGTTCTTCCAAGACAGGACAGTGGACTGTCCCCCTCTTAGCCCCACCTCTTTGAGAGCCACTGATGCAGCTGTCAGTCACTGGCACATTAGGAGCACCGCCCCATTCCCCTCTCACCCCATCCCTGGAGCTTTCAGTCCAGTCCTGAATGACGATTAGCCATTGGCACCCCTGAAAACCCACATTATACACCCTGGAGGCCCAGCCCCACTCCCATACGGCTGGCAAACTGGAAGCCACATCTGGAGGTAGTGACCACAAGAGTCCAGAGCAAATAAAATCAGCACACATGACCACCACATGGTTCATGGCCCTGCTGTTCTTGGAATCCTGGTAGTTGGATCTACACTAGACCTAAGATGGTAGCTATTTTTCTCACTTTCTCCTTCTTCACTTCTACCTCTTATCCTAATTGCCTTTTCATGATGTTTGGATACCTTAAACCTGGATGGATTAGAATTTGCTAAGTCAATGCTTTGTGAAATGCTTTATGTTGTTTTAAATTTTGACTGATGCCTTAAGGGCGACAGATAAAAAATTGAAAAACATGGGAGAAGCAGCTTTACTGATCAATGTCTGGTGATCCAAAGAGGAAAATCATAACAATCTTCCCATTTTTATAACATTTAGAGTGCCCATACTCCATACTATCCAATTAAAGTCCACCTTACTTCTGTGTTCCCCCAACATCAAACAGAATTGTCCCTTATTACTTAACCCCACCTATGTCCAGCCCCTCGAAGTCCTGGAAGCCTAACTCTATGTTTTGTCTTGTACCCACTTATCTATACACAAGAATGCAAACACACTGGAACACAGGCTCTTCTGGCCCTTAATATTCCAAGTTATCCAGACAACTAGCTAAAGTGAATTCTCCAAAATAATAAGCCCATCCTTTAACGCATCAGATGAGTTCCATTATTTTCCAAAGTTTGCCAGGAAAGTGTATTATTTTGACCCCTTTAAAGGATCATAGCATTTTTCCCATTTGTGATCTCAAGACATAAAAGAACTGAAGGCCCTTTTAATAAATTTGTCAGGACGATTTTAGAGCCTTGTATATTTTTAATGTAAAACGAGCTCATGATGAGCCTGGGGTGTTACACCGTTTAAAATATCTTCAGAGATTCAAGCAGTCATAAAGCTGGTGTTTACAAGATACAGCAGTAAGAAAACATCGTGCCAGTGTTACTTAGATTAAACTCAGTCTGTTTCATCAATGTAAAGAAAGATTCTCGCAAAACAGCCTTAAGTGATCACAAGGATCATGTTTTCTCTGTAAGAGAGTTTTCTGTGTAAGAGGTTCTGTCCATATTTCTCCTGGAATAAAAAAAAAATCTGTTCTGCACAATCTGGGGGAGAAATAGCTCATTTCTTAGAGCAGAACTCATTTCTTTTCTTTTACTTGTATAGGCATATAATTGCAGATATTTTATAAATGTGTCTAATACAAAGTAAAATTCAGATTAGAAAAAAAAATTAAAAAGATAAAATAAACCAAAAGAGAACAAAGGGGAAAGTAAAGAATACTAACAATCTTTTTTTTAAAAAAAAAAAAAAAAAAGAAAAAAAAAAGTTGCTAAAAGATTGCTCTGTAGATAACACATACAGTTTTTAAATGCTATCATCTTCCACAAAAGTCCAAAGCAGAAGTATTTTATTTAATCATTTTTGCTCTCAAGGACTACAACAAATAGTTTCTTCAAATTTGTTTAGAAGATGACTCTGTGATCATTGTTGGCTGTTCTGGAAAGTATTTTTAAGAGTTCAGAGCACGATAAGTAACAACAGCAATCATGAAACCATCAAATGTATCATTATCTTTCAAGATAAAAAATAAACTGCAGAAAGTAATAACACAAAAATATTACAGGCTCTCTGCACAGGTCATTATTATTAAGAAGATAAGATTGAATACCTGTTATGTTTTCATGCAGATATTGCCAGCAAAGTTTTTAGTTAAACTGAAACAGGTGTCAACCCCAAAAATAGTGCTACAATAAACATATACATATAATTGAATATCCTCTAAAATGTCCTGTATATTTGAATTCATTTGATTACTTTAGTTTTCATTGCCTCCAAATGCTCATAAAATTGAATTATACCAGAGTATATATTTGTAGAAGGCCTTATAAATTCACATGTGAGAGTACCTCTGCAGGGGAAAAAAATGTAAGAGTAGAATAAAGGAAGACTTGCAATGGTTAGGGTTAGTTAATAGGAACATTGATTCAATTCCAATTATCCCAACTCTTCCCACCTCTATTTGCCTCGTGTCTCATGTTCCCAGTTTGCCACGTGCCTGGGCAGTGTTCTGTGTGTTGCACAGAATCCACAGCCGGCCATGCTTCCTAGGTGCCCTCTGGCACAGAGCTGGAGATGTCCTGACAATGACCTGCAGCTGTAGGAAGTTGTGCTGCTACCTCCAATGCAACTTGAGACTTTTTTGCCTTTCTTTACAGAGCTCTTTGGGTTTTTTTGCTTGAACTAGTTTTGAACAGAGGTCTTGGCAGACAGAGAGTGCAGCTCTGAGATCTTTTTAACAGTGAGCAGTGAGAGAGACAGTTACAATGAAGTGAAATGGAGGGAGGGAAGTAAGTTTGAGTACACTGAAAATTGCTAGCTGCTCCAGAGGCATCTGTTCCTGTTGCTGTTGCTTTAATGTTCTAATATGATATCAGTGATGAAAACTTACTTGTTTTGAATGCCTTCCAGTGTATAAGCGTTCAGAATCAGTTTTTTCTTCAGGGGCAGATGAATTATGACTAACGCAGAGATCTATTTTTAGGGAAAGGATCTAATAAATTTGGACATATACCTTTATATTAAAGCAATTGCTAGCTAGGTATCTTAAAAAGTGTTCTTCATCTGTAATATAATCTGTTATTAAAGGATTATTACATTGCTGAAAGAGAAGGAAAGAATACTAAGAGCACTAAGATATTAACAGTATTGTGCTTGGAAAGGCAAACAAGTGATTCAAAGATTCTTGAACTCTCTAGATTTTTTCTTCTAGGATGAGAGCTTTAGGATAGGTATTTTTGGGATAAAGAACATGACATATATTGAAGTGAGATGTGTAAATCACACTGGACTTTAAAAAAAAAATAAATAAAAATAAGCCTTTTTTATTTTTTCCCCTGAGAGAAAGGTAATTTGATTCCAATTTGTTCACTAAAATTACAGAAGTGATGGTAGAAGAGTTCACTTACTTTAAATATATTTTAAGTCTTAGATTTTAATATTGTTTTCTTGGCAAGGAACAGGAGAGGAGAGAGGAGGTATGAGCACTTACTTCAAAAAGCAGACTTATTTTTTGTTTCTTCTCAATAAACCTTTAATTTGATTTTTTTTTGTTATACTGCTGCCTCATCATCTGCTCAGGTAAATGTTAGGTACTCTGGTAAATTACATCGTTTCAGAAAGATAAAAATATTTCACCTAACACTTTTATCTTCCAGAAAATCAGTGTGAGTAATGAGAGTTCAGTCTGAATTTTATTAGTCCTCTCCATTGGAATGACTGACAATTTGCAGTTTCAGTTGCTTTCTCTTAGAGCTTTTTCCTTTAGAATATATGCATATTCTGAACATTATTGCTGTTATATTTCAGAGCATTATGTACAGCAGAACTGTCTTCACACACAAGTGTCTGCATTTATTTTTCTGCTTTTCATGCTATAACAAGAGAATAAAAATAAACCAAAATGCCACACATCTATATACTTGAATTTTTTTTTCTCTTAGTCACTTTTGTATATGAAGTGGATTTTTATAATTGGATACTGAACATGCAATGCCTCAGTAACTCAACTTTTTTATTTGTCTGGTAACTTCAATCTTTACTCTGTAGATGAGCAATGATTTATTTTTTTTTATTTTCTTATTTTACTTGCAGTGGACTTCATTGAACTGACTATTGTATACATTTTCTGTCACTTACTGACTATGAATTTAGGGGAGCAATGTAGAAGGGATTCATTTAACTATAGTCTAATTAGCTGCAATACATGTGTCTACAGTTAAAAATAATCATTTTGTTTATGCTTGTTTCAAGTGAAGAGAAGCATACTCCAATTAGCCAACCTGGTTTAGAAGTAAGCCCTTTGACAAGGTGAACCTGATCAGCCCTTGATCCTGTCTCTGTAGACATGACGATAATTTGACTGGGCAAGTTGGTTGTCCATATACTCAACATTAAAAAAAATAGACTGCATGAGACTTGTTAGATTTCAGTCTAACCAAGTGTTAATACAGAGAGGTATAAGAAAATATGAGAACTAGAAACCAGAAGGAGCCATCTCAAGAGCTATCTACCATCTATACACCAATAGTTAAGTGAAGTGAATTCCATCCTATATCAGGCAATTGATGATACTGCTCACTACTTAATTGTCCTTGTTTGTCTGTCTTAGGAACCTTACATCCAGAGTCTTGGATGTCTCATCACCAGTCCAAAGCTGCTTGCACCCTAGCCACCGCTTTGTACTGAATACACCTTTTCCTGCTTGACTTCCCAAGCTGATCTTTCCTAAGGAGGCTATATTCACCCACTGTCACATTCCAGACATGCAAGGAAGTCTGCTCTGTCTCTTTAATCTCAAAAGGGTCACGGTTCTGCAACTGTGCATAGATTTCTAGTAACAGTGTTTCCCATGCTACACATATATACACAGATACTTGAACTAGACTGTCCATTGTGCTGGTTTCAGAAGGGGAATGGGAGGACCTTGCCCATCACAGTGTTCCCAGGCATCTCCTCACTGCCTGCCATGCCTTCATTGCACTTAGGTTACAAGAAGCTGTGAAGAAAGATAATGCAGGTAACCCCAAAATGCCAGGCATTGTAAGGACTTAGGAAAATTTATTTTCAAAGGTGAGAATACTGAACATAACGGTGCATATATAGGGCCTGAAAGAAATCAAAACTTTTCCAAGCCTTCTTTATGCCTTCATTGGCCCCTGCTTCCAGGGGCTCCAAAGCTGTCTGTGAACAAGTTATCATTTCAGGGAATTAACTGCTCTGCAAGGCCAGAGAAGGAGAGACATCCAAGCTATTTGTGGGAAAAAAATAAAAAGAATGTGCCTTCCAGGCAGGAAAGACTTCTAAGTGAAATAAGCCTTAACACCTGTAATGGGTTAACCTTGGCTGGCCACCAGGTGCCCACAGTCACTCTAACCCCTTTTTCCCCCCCAAAAGTCAGTCAGGGGGAAAGAATACAATGGCAAATGGTGGGTTGAGATAAGGCAATTTACTAAAGCAAAAACGAAAGCAAAGCGAAGCCCGCGCAAAAGGAGAACACTAATCTAATCTCTACTTCCCATCCGCGGCGATGACCGGCCACATCCAAAGAAGTAGGCCTTCAATGCGAGTAGTGGCTCTCTTGGTAAGCCACCATGGGAGACTATGCATGCCTCCTGCCACTTCCTGCTTCTCCCCAGCTTTATACTCGAGCTGACATCATATGGTATGGAATATTCCTTTGGTCAGTTTGGGTCAGCTGGCCCGCTTGTGTCCCCTCCCAGAATCCTGCCGTCAGTTGGGGAAGGGACACTACAGTCCCAGTGCTGTGCTCAGCAGTAGCCAAAACACTGGCGTATGATCAGCACCACGCCAGCCACCAATGCACAGCACAGCACTGTGAGAGCTGCTGTATGGGAAATGGGCTCCATCTCAGACAGACCCAATACAACTCCTTATAATAATCTTGCATAAAAAACATATTTTCTGCACTTACAGATGCATTCCTCAGTGTAACTTCTTTAAGGATCTCTTTTCTAGGTTACCAAGCCTGTTTCTAAATATATTCCTGCCCCACCTTGTCAGATTCATTAGTCCTTTCCCAGCAATTCTTGTTACTCAATCAGAGTAACATAGTGATAAAAGCCAAAGTGTAATTTGAGATGCAACCTGTGCACAATTAGTTAGTCTACTGGATACATTAGTTCCTCCTGTTATATACATTACTTCCTCCTGTTTCTTCCAGTTTCTCCTGTCATAGTATTATCGAGATGTGTCAACAGAGCTGCCAGTCTTATCCCAAAACTTTGAAATCACTCTGGATGCACTCCATGCTTGCCTTGACTCTGTAATTGGTGCACATCAAGGCTAAGTAGTAAAGGGCAGTGCTCCAAGAACCCTAAGAACAAGACAGATATTGAGGCTTTCTGCAACCTTCTAGACCTGAGCTGCCCACAAGAATCAGATCTCCCAAAACAGGTAAGCTAGGTTGATATCTGGTTTGCTTTGCTTCTAGGGAAGAGTCTCCAGCGAGTTTTGTCTGGATTTTTCTCTTTATGCATTTGATTGGCTTTTCTGACTCTGATGTCTGCTGTGACACCATCACCAATTTCTATTGCACTATACAAGTTCTGAAGTGACTCTGATGTCTGCTGTGACACCATCACCAATTTCTATTGCACTATACAAGTTCTGAAGTGACTCTGATGTCTGCTGTGACACCATCACCAATTTCTATTGCACTATACAAGTTCTGAAGCAATAGAGCTACAAGTGGAAAAGGATCTTTCATCATGCTTCTAAAAGTCTCAAATTTCCAGATACCCCTAGTTTGGGAGTCTGCATCCACTGCTATTTTTACATAAACTCTTTTGTACATCCCACTTTCCTTATACCACAGAACTCATGATCCTGCCCCTGCAGACTCTCTGTGAAGGCCGTATAAATTCTTTTTTTATTTGTCCTCCCAGTTGCGGTATGATCTGTCTACTTGCCCCTCCAGCTACTTCCCATGGCAATTCAGCACCTTGGCCAGAGCACCTCTTCCCCATGGGAGGCTGCTTAGCACCTGGAGCTCAAGATCTGCCATGACATACTCGCTCTGGAGCTCTAGCTAGGTCAAGCCCTCTGACAGATCAAAATAGATTTTCACCCAGATACTATGCTCAGACTTACTCACTCTGACATGACCTTTGCATGGCCCCACGCAATCTCAAGCAGAGTTTCTGGACCTCTCTCCACCCCTGTTGTACAACCTATTGCAAGAATTACAGTGTGTTTTAGCTGCCTTTGCTGTCCTTTCCTCTCTTATAAAAAAGATTGTGATGACTGATAGCAACACCACAGTGCAAAAAAATTGGTTGCCAGACAATGTAGATGTCTGAAATCCTCTACAGGGGAAATTACTACATCTTTTCCAGAAAGATTGCCACTTCTTGTATGTCAAAAGAGTTACGATAGAGAATGGTTGTCCCAGCCATGACCAATATCATAAGTTTAGATTAAATATTTTATACAGAACAAACCCTGAAGTGATAGTCCCTAAGAAAGAATAATAATATGGATAATAAGCAACAAGATTTATTTTAGAAACCTGTCTCTGGGTGGTGTAGTTTAATGGTTTAGTGTTTAGAGTGCTGGGTTGACAGACAAATGATCTTAAAGGTCTCTTCTGATCCTATGAAAACAAAATGTATCATATTTTGAAAATTCTCTGATATCTTAGTATCATATTTCAGGGATGCTCTTACTGACAATTCAAATAAACTATATTTTAGATGTGAATGTAAGGTTTTATTTAACTGTAAATGAAAGAATACAAACTCACCTTAATAAAATTACTTATTGTTACCTAAAATGTAGAGATCACAGTTCTGGATTTCACGTGGGGCATTGGAGTAAGTTGAAAGCGCAGTTGGCACAATTCAGAACTAGAATGTAGACATTGTCTGCAGGGAGAAATATCTTTTTAGTCAGCACCTGATCAGCAGTAAATCTGTATTAACTATATAAGCAGCGAATATAAGCACACTGAAATCCCTCTAATTACTGACCCTTAGAGATACTGTCACATACACCTATAAGCCCTGTAGACGCATAACTCCTTTTCTAGGTACAAGCATCCAGAACTCCCTTGCACCCATATCTATCCAGTAGCAGATACCACAGACTCAGTTGTTGGGTTTACACACAGAATTACACACAGAATTAATAAGGTTGGAAAAGACCGTATAGATCAAGTCCAACCTATTACCTAACTTAAGAACCTATCCAACACCATTCCATCATCTATACCATCTAAACCCTCTAAACCATCTAAATCATGTCACTAAGGTCATCATCCAACCTATCCTTAAACACATCCAGGGATGGTGACTCCACCAACTCCCTGGGAAGCCCATTCCAGTGGGAGATCACTATCACTGTGAAAAAGTTTCTACTAATATCCAACTTAAACCTCCCCTGATGCAGCCTAAGACTGTGTCCTCTCATCCTGTCACTGGGAGGCTGAGAGAAGAGACCAAACCCCACCTGACTACAACCTCCTTTCAGGTAGTTACAGACAGCGATAAGGTCACCCCTGAGCCTCCTCTTCTCCAGGCTGAACAACCCCAGCTCCCTCAGCCGCTCCTCACAGGGCTTGTGCTCCAGCCCCTTCACCATCCTCGTTGCCCTTCTCTGGACACGTTCCAGCAACTCAACATCTTCCTTAAACTGAGGGGCCCAGAACTGGACACAGTATTTAAGCTGTGGCCTAACCAGTGCCAAGTACAAAGGAAGAATAACTTCCCTGGTCCTTCTGGCAACAGTATTCTTGATGCAGGCTAGGATGCCATTGGGCTTCTTGGCTGCCTGACCACATTTATATTCAGTTTCCAACACACCCAAGTCCCTCTCCACCTGGGCATCCTCCAGCCACACAGACTCCAGCCTATAGCTCTGCATGGGGTTATTGAGGCCAAAGTGTAAAACCCGGCACTTGGATTTATTAAAGCTCATGCTATTGGACTCAGCACATGTATCCAGCCTGTCAAGGTCTCTCTGCAGAGCCCTCCTTCCCACTAACAGATTGACACTCATTCGAAGTTTGGTGTCATCTGCAAACTTACTAATGATGGATTCCATCCCTGTCTGACTGAGATGGGGCCTATTTCCCCATACAGCAGCCCTCACAGTGCTGTGCTAGGCATTGGTAGCTGGAATCCAGCTGATAACACACCAGTGTTTTGACTACTGCTGAGCACAGAACTGGGATTGTACTGTCCCTTCCCCAACTGAGGGCAAGATTCAGGGAGGGGATACAGGTGGGCCAGCTGACCCAAACTGGCCAAAGGGATATTCCATACTATATGACATCAGCTCAGGTATAAAGCTAAGGGGAAGCAGGAAGTGGTAGGGGGCATCCACAGTCTCCCATGGTGGCTCACCAAGAGAACCACTACATGTGTTGAAGCCCTACTTCTCTGGATGTGGCCAGTCATCGCCATGGATGGGAAGTAGAGATTAGATTAGTGTTTTGCTTTTGCACGCACTTCGCTTTGTTTTTGCATTTGCTTCTAGTAAACTTCCTTACCCCA
>VXBA01004802.1:82670-134659 GCA_013399895.1 Serilophus lunatus | reverse complement strand
CTGGCTACATCTGATCCCCTTATTTTCCTGTAGATGCAGCATAATTTCCCTTAAGATGATACGCTCTGTAATTTTCCCTGATACTGAGGTCAGGCTATACAGATCTATAATTCCCCAGATCCTCCTTCTTGCCCTTCTTATAGATAGGTGCCACATTAGCCATCTTCCAATCATCTGGAACCTCTGAAGTAAGCCAAGAATGTTGAACAATGATCGCAAGAGGTTTAGCAAGGACATCTGCCAGCTCTCTCAGCACTCTAGGACGAATCCCATCAGGTCCCATAGACTTATGAGGATCTAGGTGGGACAGTAGGTCTCTATCATCTTCCACCTGGATTATAGGAAGGCTACACTATTCCCTACCCATGTCAACTAGTTTAAGCAGGTACTTGTCCTGTAGACTATCAGTTTTACTATTAAAAAGAGAAACAAAGAAGTATCTCTGCCTTTTCCCCATCTTCAGTAACTATACTCCCTTCCTTATTTAATAAAGAATGGAGGTTGTCCTTATCCCTCTTTTTACCATTAATATATTTATAGAAACACTTCTTATTATCCTTAACAGAGGTGGACAATTTTAGCTCAAATTGGGCCTTCGCTTCCCTAATTCTTTTTCTACATGACCTAACAACATCTTTAAACATCGCCTGGGAAACCTCCCCTTCTTTCCAAAGGTGATACATCCTCTTCTTTTTCTTAATTCATTCAAAAGCTCCTTACCCATCCAGTCTGGCCATCTGCCCCTACGGCTCATCTTACGGCACATCAGGACAGCCTGTTCCTGCACCTTCAAGATCTCAGCCTTGAAGTACATCCAGCCTTTCTGGACACCTTTGTTACTAAGGACAGTCTCCCAGGGTACTCTACTAGTTGATTCCTTAAATAAGCCAAAGTCCGCCATCCAGAAATCCAGCATGGAGATTTTGTTGAATCCTCTCCTTGTTTCACTATTTATTGAAAACTATTATTTCATGATTGCTGGATCCTAGGCAGCCTCCAACCACCACATTCTCCACAAGCCTTTCCCTGTTAGTAAACAGTAAGTCAAGAATAGCCTTGCTCCTAGTAGGCTCACTAACTAACTGTGACAAGAAGCAATCCTCAATACATTCTAAGAACGTTTTGGACTGCCTTCTCTCTGACGTATTAAGTTCCCGGTTCACTTACCTTAGTTCCTCCAGTTGCTGACCCTGAGATCTTGCAGCATTCACACATGGCGAAACAGTGAGAGTTAAATAAGACAGAAAGAATTTAAGAAAATATTTTTTAAAGTAAGAGAAAATAAGGAAAGAATAATAAGAAATAAGCCTGGTGATCAGGCTCAAGGCTCATTCAGGCAAGTATACTGACAAGCAGTCTGCTTACATGCAACAAGACAGACCCTCTTTATCCTTCCTTCTTTTTATTTTCTATCTCACATCTCCCATTTCTCTCCCCATCCCCACTCTTTTCCACCTTTGTCCCATTCTCCTAAGCATTCCTTAGTATGCTTTGCATAGTCCCACACGTTTCCCTCATATATTCATGATGCTTATGTTTATCTTGTTTCTCCAGTCTTATCAGTTATTAAAACAAAATTCATCTCTCTCCAAAATTGTGCTTGTAGTTTTTAATGACCTATCAATTAGTGGCTGAAGAGTTTTAGTCATTGGTATTATCTTCTTTATTAGTTTTGTGTTTCTGTGTTTTGTTTATTTTTTCCTTGTCACTCTTTATTGCCTTTGAACTAAAATGCTCTTTGACCTAATTACTTTAATGAAGCAGATACTCTCACATTCTACATTCTTCTGAAGAGATTTTTCAGTTTTAGAGACTATCATTTCCTAAGATTTCAGGGTACCCTCTGAAACTGCTAACTAGTCAGAATACAATAATATTATTTGATGACCATCTGTTCAATAATGTTACACCCAAAGCCCAAAATGTTGGACAAGAAATGTGATGAAGCAAATGGCAAGTGATGGTGATGATGATCAAAATTTCTAATGGGCTTGGGGAATATTTAGAATACCCATAAACTCTTCATGGAAGAACAAAAAATATTGATAAACTAGCAAATCACAATTTACATTTCACTTTTCCCAGCAGTAAGGTGTTTTAACAAAATTATGTTTTCTCACACAGCCAAAAAAGATAGCTACTTCTCCACAAAAATGAAAATTACATTTATGCTAAATGACATTGTCAAATTTTTGTTTGTCTTGCTAGTACTTAAAGAGCAAATTTTCTATGTAGTTAATGAATGTATATGCGGATTAGAAAAATTCCAAAATATAATATCAAGCAATCTAGCATTTATAGTACAGCGTAGCTGAAACACACAATAAATTATTATCAATTATTAATAAAAGTCAATCCTGCAACTTTTAAAAAATTTTGTTGTAAAATATCTTTCACTGTCATTTTGAATTTCGTTCCATTTTGTTATCATAGGATATGATAATGTATATAGAAAGTTCATAGAGCTATAAAGAGAAATGACAGAAAATATTTTTTGTGGAAGTTTGTTCCATCCGCCCCCAAATTTTGGAACTGTTGGAATCTCTTGTAACTCTTGTCGGAACCCTTTCTCTTATTAAAAAAATAATGAATAAGTAATAAAAAAAAATGCTGGCTATGTCTTTTTTTCATTATTTTCTTTATCTTCTGGTAGGACGTAGGGAGATGAATCAAGTCCTCATTCCAAGTAAGGAAAAAGGAATATCAACCAAATATTCTGTTATTCTAATATAATGTGGAAATGGTCTTTTATGTTTTTTCACCACTAAAGGCATTAACACTAAAGAAAAACACATTTCAAAGGCTGGTTACTTGTTCTTGAAAAGTTTTTACTGGCCATTTTTGTTTCACAAATCAATTACATTTTACTAACTCAAAATATAATAGGGTTTCATGCTGTAGACTGTACTATAAACTGGTCACTATGCTTAAAAGCCGCAGTAAGAACTGCTGAGCAGTGCTTACACAGCCTCAAGGCCTTTTCTGTTCCTCACCTCATCAGTGAGGATACTGGGAGTGCAGAAGGAGTTGTGAGGGAACACAACTAGGGCAGCTGACCCCATCTCAACAAATGGATATTTCATACCATGTGGTGTAATGCTTAGCATATAAAGCTGGGGGAAGAAGAAGGGGAGGGACAGCATTTGGAATTATGTCATTTGTCTGCTTAAGTCACTGTTAGGCATGATGGACATTGCTGAACACCTTCCTGCCAATGGGAATTAGCGTATGAATTCCTTACTTTGCTTGAGTACAGCTTTTCCTTTACCTATTAAATTATCCTTATATCAACGCATAATTTTTCTTATTTTTTCTTTTCTGTTTTTCTTCCGCATCCCACTGCATGAAATGAGTAAGAGCCATGTGGTACCAAATTGCTGGCTGAGATTAAACCATGACACTGTGAGAAACAAAGGAAATAAAAACTGTAAAGCTTACAGAAGGCTGAAGAACTACAGAATGTTAAAAACCTTGTAAGTCAAACTTGACTGAATAATATAGTCTCCAAAAAGGCTGCCTCTATTACTCTTTCGTTTCAGTTTTCCCACAGTGTAGCAATAACCATCATTCAAGTGCCAAACATAATGTGTCTACTAAAATTATAATGTAGGAATTATGCACAATAGGGATTCACAGCCTTTTCTATTATGATATTATACTGCTTCTATGAACATAAAAGACATTAAATTCACTTGTAGAGAGAATACATCCATCCAAAATTCCTCAGAGGAATTTACACACTGAGAAAGTCATCATTCTAGGAAGAAACCCTTTGAACTAAGAAGGTGTCAACTGTTGGATGTCTAAGTTTTCCTGAAAAGAAGTCTTGTGAAAATACTGGGAAAGACGCAATATTCCATATTGTCGTATTAAGCATTGCAACTCTGAGCACCTGTATGCCCTTTGATGACAGTTCTGTCAACTGTCAGCTGTTAGGTAAAGCAATTTGCACAAAACCCCTACAACTTGAATTACATTTATATTTTGCATATATACAAAAATTATACTTAATCCCATCATATTTTATAATTCACTTCTGACAATATGTGGCACCTATCTATAAGAAGGGCAAGAAGGAGAATCTGGGGAATTATAGATCTGTATAGCCTGACCTCAGTATCAGGGAAAATTACAGAGCGTATCATCTTAAGGGAAATTATGCTGCATCTACAGGAAAATAAGGGGATCAGATGTAGCCAGCATGGATTCAGGAGGGGAAGATCCTGCTTAACCAACCGAGTCTCCTTTTATGATCATCTGATCAATGAGGGGAAACCTGTGGATGTAGTGTATCTTGATTTTAGCAAAGCCTTTGATACTGTCTCCCATAGTAAACTCCTGGTGAAACTGATGGATTGTGGCTTAGACAGGTTTACTCTGTCCTGGGTTAAGAATTGGCTGGATGGCCGAGCTCAGAGGGTGGTGGTGAACGATGTCACGTCCAGTTGGAGGCTGGTCACCAGCGGGGTCCCTCAGGGTTCAGTGTTGGGGCCGGTTTTATTCAATATCTTTATTGATGACCTGGATGAGGGCATGGAATCTGTTATTAGTAAGTTTGCAGATGACACCAAGCTTGGAATGAGTGTCGATCTGTTAGAGGGAAGGAGGGCTCTGCAGAGAGACCTTGACAGGCTGGATAGATGGGCTGCATCCAATAGCACGAGGTTTAATAAATCCAAGTGCCGGGTTTTACACTTTGGCCGCAATAACCCCATGCAGAGTTATAGGCTGGGGTCGGTGTGGCTGGAGGATGGCCAGGCAGAGAGGGACTTGGGGGTGCTGGTTGATAGGAAGCTGAATATGAGTCAGCAGTGTGCCCAGGTGGCCAAGAAGGCCAATGGCATCCTAGCCTGCATCAAGAATAGTGTTGCCAGTAGGACCAGGAAAATAATCCTTCCCCTGTACTTGGCACTAGTTAGGCCACAGCTTAAGTACTGTGTCCAGTTCTGGGCCCCTCATTTTAAGAAAGATATCGAGTTGCTGGAATGTGTCCAGAGAAGGGCAATGAGGATGGTGAAGGGGCTGGAGTACAAGTCCTATTAGGAATGGCTGAGGGAGCTGGGATTGTTCAGCCTGGAGAAGAGGAGGCTCAGGGGTGACCTTATTACTGTCTTTAACTATCTGAAAGGAGGTTGCAGTCAGGTGGGGTTTGGTCTCTTCTCTCAGGCTCCCAGTGACAGAACGAGAGGACACAGTCTTAGGCTGCGTCAGGGAAGGTTTAGGTTGGATATCAGGAGAAACTTTTTCACAGTGAGAGTGATCTCCCACTGGAATGGGCTTCCCAGGCAGGTGGTGGAGTCACCATCTCTGGATGTGTTTAAGGATGGGTTGGATCATGACCTTAGTGGTATGGTTTAGATGGTTTAGATAGTATAGATGTTAGACTGATGTTGGATAGGTTGTTAACCTAGGTAAAGGTTGGACTTGATGATCTCCATGGTATTTTCCAACCTCATTAATTCTGTGTGTAATTCTGTGTGTAATAACAGGCTACCCTTGATCTGTGTCAAAAGGCAGGGGGGGGAAAGTGTTCTTATTCCTTAGCATATATACTATGAATACTATATTCAGTTATACTTAATTCTTCTCCAAAGATTAGCCTGCACAATTCTCCAAACAATTACTTACCCACAGAAAAATAAATAAAAAATATTTTATTTTACTTTGGTGGCAGTAAAGGAATCATTGTTCAGGGCATCGTGGTACAAATAATGGTAGTGACATAGCACACCTGGATACAGCTCAGCAACGTTTGGCCTTATCTCCAAAAACAGTGATTGAGCCTGATCTGGTTCAAAGACTAAGTCTTCTGGCCAGTCTTACAGAGTTAAGATCTGAAGATGATGTCAAGAAAGCAACTGATTTTACATATTATGAATTTTTGTGTTTATTTTACTCTGCACCTTTTAAAGAAGGAATAATTAAAAACTCAAAAAAAAACAAACCACAAAACCAAGAAAACCCACAGAAAAATGATGTTTACTTATTCTGGAATAAAAATATTCCCCCCCTCTTTTAAGTCTCACAATATACTCTGAATATGTCATAATCGTTATATGAGCCTTACAAATTATAGATTTTGTTCCTTACTTATTGGGTAGTAGAAATAACGTTTAAATTTTTAAAAGATGTATGATATATTTTCTTTTGTATATATGCTATTCTTATGGTATATATGCATATATAGATATGTACATATTATATGCAAATAATATATACTCAGCTGCTGTGTATACACATTTAAGGATCTATAGCATATATGTACAGTAAGCTTTTTCTTGTGTCTCTGGTGACTTCCTCATGTTTAAAAACATATTCTAAACATCCAATGTTTTTGAAACTGCTCTTGGTAGACTATATAAGTACTTAGTGACAATGATCCAATTTTTCTCTTAAAATGGAGCACTGGAATTAGGCAATGATTTTGTTTATTTGTGTTTCCTAAGTGCTAGATAAAATTCCTAATAGGAGTTGTTCTTATTCACAGGAAATTATTCAAATTGAAGGTTGTGGGTTTTTTTTTCTTAATGGTATGTTTCCTAAGAAATAGACATAATCAAGGTAAGGACCAGAACACAACAGTGAGGATATTATCAGAGGGATCAGCCTAATTATTTGCAATTACTGGATCAGTCATCTATTCATACAAAATACAAAGAAAACACAGGAAACTTTTTGTTTCTTTAATTAAATATATGATTTCCAGATTGTAAAGTATTATTTTAATTTATATTTACATAGGAAAAATGTAATGTATCATACATTGCCTGAAAAAAGCTCTTTAATGAAATAAAATGAGTAATTAGACTGTGCTTCAATGATGCCAGAAATTATAGGCGAAGCATCTGCCACTCTAATTCCCAAAGTTGGAACAGGCTGGAATATCCTTCAAATCTTTGCATTCATTTTGTTGTCCTCTAGTATTTCTATTAGATGCACCGCATGAAGCATGTGGGCCACCGACTTTGCCACCTTTTAAAATAGGTGTTTGGGGAAATTAAAATAAATGCCTCTAATGGAAATTTAAGTGCTATATTTATCTTTTCTTTACTGTTATATGCATTTCTGAAAGAAGTAAAATTAATTTTAGAATCCTTAAATTTTAAAAAGAATTAGTACTGATACTACTGTGCTACAATACGTAAACAGGTAAAGAATGTGTGCCTGCATTGGATATTTAGATTATTGCAGTGAAATATATGGCAACAAAATAAGAGATGGTCAGTACTGCAAGATGCTTAAACTGTATCCATGATAAATGAAAACTTCTTTATTTTCTTTATATTCCTTAACACTATTTTATTTTCTATTCCTCATCTATTTTACAAGACACAAAAAAATTTGTCTTTGTACCTTCTTTATGGGTATTTTGGGTCAACCTCTAATTTTCACCAATGTTCATGAATTAGTTTCACAAACATCAAAAAAATTGAAGGTTATTAATGTCGTCATTGCATAATAGTTATATGCACCAAAATTATACATATTCGTAATTAACCTACGTATATATATTACATTTCCAGGAATAGGCCTTACATATTACATTTAGTTCTGGGGACTCATTAGCATGGGTCTATCCCTTTCTCTGTCTTCTCCCCACCCAGTCTTCGCCTTCTCGAGTGTCTCAACATTTCGAGCTGGTAGTTGTGAAGATGAAGTCATAGGCCTTCCTCTTTATGTATTCTTGACCTTTCTCCAAAAAGCAGAGCTGTTACATACCACCAGAACCGCAGACTGGTTTTTGTCTTTGGTGCTGTTGGGGTCTAAGATATGTGTTCCCCTTACCTAATTTCTAACTGACATCTCTGTGTATTTCTGGTGTTCTACTCTAAGCCCTGCCTTATCTATACATTTAGTCCATATGCTGTCTAACCCAACAAATATACTGCTTAGCTTAGGTTCTTAGAGCTACAAATTCCCTAAAAGTTTATGTTAACCCTTTTTCTTCCAACTCAACACCAAACATAATGTTTTTAGAAAACTATTTGCTAAATTGATAAATTCATAGTATAATTCATTGCATCTATTGTATAACTATGTGCAATAGAAAAATATTTTGTCTGGGGAGAAAAACCTGTTTTTCTTCATAAAAGAACACACACATTTAAGGAAGTATACTGCCTTGTACAAATATATTTTTACATTTTATTGGATTTGTATAATATACTTGTGGATGGCATTAATAATCATTCACTACCATATATTGTGCCATTCAGAAGTCAGTTGTTTTGAATATTTGAATTTTTCTCCATTGATTTTTAATTTTGTCATTCATCTTTAGACTTCATGATACTATAACGAATATATCATTCTGTTGTACAAAAAACTTGGTAAAAATGTACTTTAAAAAATAATGATAGTGACAAAATGTGACAGTATGCAAATTGAGTCAATATTGATATTTTTCCTTTTACTCAGCTATGGCGTTCATCTAGTGGGGCTAATGTTCCTAAGTTCTTGAAGTTTGATAGCAAGCCATCAAAAATAAGATGAGGGTGCTGGTTTTTCAAGATGAACTTCGCACAGAAAATTATCTGTTTCATATTTCATATTTATTTATCTGTTTTCATAGATTAAGTATTGGCTTTATGAAATTTTTACATTTTTCGAAAGATCAGAAGTTTTTTAGTGCATGTGTATGCTTACTAGAGTCCAGGTACAAAGAGAATCTGCCTTTATCTTCAGCTACTATAGCACGTACAGAGAGAGAGATTGACTTAAACTTCAGCTTCTTGGCACTTTTAATATCATATAATCTTTTGTCATACAGTCAAGTCTTTAGTCCCTTTCACTCCTTATCAGGCAGCTCAGTACAAGTGATAGTACTAAAGGGTCAGCCGCATGCCAAGGCTCTCAGACGGAAGCTTAGAAAGTAAGTGCTCTGCCTGGAAAAATGGACTGTGAAAGCATTCAGGAAATTGATGGCCTGAAACTGCTTTGAAAAAATACTGTTAAACACAAAGTATTTGCATTTCAGTACCTAAATGGTACAGCAGTAAAACATCCTTACAGATACAGTTATTTTCAACTTTATATAAATATTCAATGAAGTATAAAAATTTAAGGTACTAAGGTAGTTAAGGTATTACTAGGTTTATGTAATTTTAGATAGATTTTTCCATTTATATAAAGCTTCTACTAGCAAGGGGCATTTTTCAATATATTTCTTTCTATTTCTGATTACATGTAATCAATGAAAAGTATATGACTAACTTTTGATACTTTACTGCATTTAAAAAAGCTTTTGGAAGTAGAGCAGCAAAGATTCTGTAAGGTTTATTTGCTTTTACATCTTAGCTTGATTTTTTTTAAACTCAATATTGCCCAAATTTTCTTGCTTCTAGGCTACCTTTTGTTTATAAATACACTCATTATTTTTTTAAACATACAAATAATATCCCAAAGCAACTTAAAATGCTTAGAGAAATAATGAGCCTAAAGGAACTTAGTGTTTAGAGAAATAATGAGAGAACGCAAAAATTATATAGTGTAATATTAATGTACTATATTGATCTTTTCAAGTCAGTTGCTCTTTCTGCCTAACAGAAGATGTATATTTAATGAATATCCTCAACAAGTTTTGTGATCCTTACATGTACAAGACTGCATCTGTGTAAAATATCTCAACATTTTTATTTGAACCAAAATTGCCTATCCTCAAGCCAAAATCTTCTAACAGTCTGGAGGTGTTCTTGAAGGCATAAACTAGTGAAGGTCCTTTCACATTAGATAGTTCAGAATTGCTAACACAGAGGTAGAAATTACTACAGATTGTTAAAGACTGGTAATGGAAGGGACCTTGAGTACATAATGTTATCAGTCAGCAAATTTTAATCCTAAAATAGCCTTATTCTTTGTATTCCTGAAATATAACTTTCAAAATTCATTCTGTTTAGCTAACACTCTGAGGCTTCTTATACCTTTTCATTAAATAACATATACTTTGAAATAATTTCCTACCTTTGGTGGTGAGCGCTCAAATAATGGAGATGGTGTTAAAAAAAAAACAAACCTATACTATTAATATTTCTTGTGATATCTAGCAAACCTTTTTTAAAAACAAAACATAACAAACACTAAACAACATGTCAATACAGTAAAAACTGATTAACTAGATGATCTACTTTGATCTACTTACAGTTTTACAAGGCTTTTCTATTTTCTTCTGGTTTCTTTCCTAGTTGATTTACCACTTAGAAGTCATTTCTGAATATCGTGCAGAAATAGAAAAGAAACAATTTTAGTGGTCTAGCAGAATACTGATCCTTCACACTCCATTTTTTTATAAAATTGTGATTAGTCTGTATAGTGAATCTTGTATTTTGTTAGCAATTGTATTTGTTAAACTCAATTACTTTCAGTAAAAAACATTACTAGTATGTTGTAACATACTATGAGATTATATAAATGAATAAAACATAACACATGCTTGATTTTGAGAAATTCTTCGAAGTCTGGAAGCCTGTTATTTTAATGAAGGCTGAGCCAAAGACAGCAGAAAGTTTTATGAAGTAAGATGTTCTAAATTTAAAAGAACAAGATTTAATGTGAAGCATCTATATTTCACCACCAGAAACAGTTAAAAAGAAGTATTATGAGATACAATGCTACATCTTTTTTTTCCTATTATATTTTTAGGAGTCTGAAAGTTAGGAGACTAGATAGCAAGCCTTACAGAAGACACAAAATTCGGTTACTTAGGACCAGTTACTTGAAATATTTAAGGCAGCAGTTAAATGGGTAAAGGAATTACTAATGAATTCTAGTATCAATAAAAATGAAGACATGCACAGGGTAAGAATTCAAATTATTCATATAGCTTACAAGTATTTCAATTAAGAGCACCAGCCAGGAAAATAACCTTGGAGTTACTGTTAACAGCACAGAAGAAACCACTGCTTGTACAATTATCATGAAATATATCTTACAACACACTGCAATATGTAGGGAATGAAGAAGTGAATCGTGCAAAGAATACTATGATGACCTTATTGAAATGCAGCTACATGTTTTAAAATGTTTATGACATATTGGATAATTCAGAAATAATAGCTATTCAAAAAAAAAAAAAAAAAGAAAAAGAAAAAGAAAAAGATGATGGTATAACCCAAGAGTGGAGGGATCTTTCCAAAGAAACGAAGTATTGTTTCTTAACCTTAAAATATATCTTAGAAGAATATGAAAAATAATTATAAAAATAAATCATAAATAAGCTGTATGGACAAAATAGATGAAAGTATTTTTTCTACCTGTCTCAAGGTTCAACAAAAACTAAACAAGCAGAATGAAAATCTGAAGAGTTAAACAGTTAAAATAAGATATTATGTCATGAAGTGTTTCATTTAATATAAAATTAATTGCAACAGGAATTAAAAAAAATAAGGAAATTTAAAACTGGACTGAATATTAGGAGTCCCATAAAAAGGATCTGTGCTTGAGTTTATGTTCATATTTTAATGAGGTTCAATTTAACATTTACCTTGATGTAGTTAAAGAAATAAATAATTTGGATATGTCCTACTTTGCCAATGTTAAAGAAAGTTAAATGAAACCAGGATTATTTGAGAATAATTTTGAATTCAAGAGATCATAATTTTATTCTGACCAACATCACCAAATATTTATATATGAGAATATTCAGCTTTAATTAATAATAAAAAGTGAATGAGTTATTAAATTTCATACTTCACAGATTAAAATATTATACTCCAACTAGAAATCATGATGAGAGTTAATATGGAACTCAGATTATCCTACATCTTTTCATTGGAGTGCTCTTCATTTTTCTGAAACTTTTGATATTGGCTTCTGTTCCTAGCCCAGTACTGTAACTAATATATATTTATAAATAATAATGCCACAATATAACTCTGAAAGTAAATGGCAAAAATGAACTCAACTTAGAGTATTTGGGCTACTTTTATGCCTTTTGTTTCTTCACTTTATGCCCGAGAGTTGGAAGACGTGCAAAAGCCGCAAAGAGTTCTAATTCAACAGATTTTATGGATGAAACAAATTATTAGTGCAGCATCTTTCTGCCTCTTAAAATGTAAGCAATTGTTTTAGAGTTCTCTATAAAGTACTTAAGAAATTATGTTTTCTTTTAATTACCAAGTTTTCAGTTTTTACAGAGTCCCAACTTTCAATGAAACAAAGCCATTTGCTCTATTAGTAACAGAACTAAGGATGAGATGTCAGTGAGTCGTGTGAAACTCTTCCCAATTTTCCAGTAGTAGTGACTTCACAGCATATTCTCTTGGCAAAAAAAAAACCCAAAACCCAGAAGTGTTAGGTCAGGCACTCCAAAAAGCACTCTGTATTGTCAACAATCTAACTAGTGGAAGAAGCTACCTCTAGAAGGCTTGATTTTTACCCTGTGAAGTGAAAATTACAAATCAGTGATATCAGACTATAATTACAAATGTTGAGCCCGAAACGTTTCATAAAATATTTCTGGCACAAAGTTTTTCTATGGATTTTTTGGACTTGATAAATCCAAGCTGTTGTTTATTCTTATTTTCTACCTCCATCTCTGTTGTGTGTTGTTTTTTGATTTCTTTTGCCTTTTTTTCCTCTTCTTTCTGTTTCCTCTGTCCTACTGTCTTACTTTCTGATTTAAGTATATGTGCATATCAAAAGCAGAATGTGTGTGTTCTTTTTCCAATCCACTTGATATGTCTCCTCATTCTGTTAAAAGAAGAGCATACGTGGTACCACCTGAAGTTTTCTTGATTACTATGGGAGCTGAGAATAGAATGCAGGCTGGTGGTCTGCTGTCTGCTTGCAATTCTTTTTAAGAAAGCTGACAATATCCATAGGAGATGGACAGAACATGAATAGATAATAAACAGATACCTATAATTTAACCTTCAGTTACAGCATCAGCTTGCAGTGCATCTATGATTGACGATGCTTTTGTATTAGATTTTGTCCATTTAGGATTACTCTTGTCACTGTCTTTCACTCTCTCAACAAATACTCAGATAATTATTGTAAAAGACATGTAAATTAAAGAACCATAATGAAATGAGAATAATTTTTGCTCTCTGCAACTCTACCAGAAGGTTCTGGTAACAGAAGCACAACACTGCAAATAATTTTCATCATCAGTTTTAGGCAAGAAGTAGCTACTAGTTAAATCTATGTCAAACCATGTGCTAGGAGTCTAATTTGCCAAGAATCTTGCTGAGTGATGTATGGAAAAATAACTGTGTCATCTATTACATTCTAGCACAAAACCCAATGATGGCATTCAGTTATCCCTACAATTCAGCAGCAAATAAAAATATTGTAGTAGTAGGCTACAATTATTATTTAATCACAGCAGAGACTGCAGAATGAAATCATAGGTTGCCCTTGTGATGCGCAGCAGAGATTAAGGGTTGAGATAAAATATGTCACCTACTACATTTCTCTATGAGAGTTTTCACTATTCTACTCTGCCTGCTGTTCCTTCTGTCCATGGTGCACTAGAAAATGGAGGAAGAAAGAAGGAAAATTTCTTAAGCATCAGTGCTTTTTTTGTCTTTAACACAACAGCAAGCTATGTTCTGAGGACAGAAAGGAATTGCCCTATGTATTTTGACATAAGGATGAAAACAAATGTAGACCAGATAAGATTAAATTCTTTAAATTTAAAATGTATAAATAACCTTTTTTAGCACTGCTGCAACTCAATGTGCATGTATTTATACACATCTGCCACTTTACCTCTAAAGTGACTTTTTGTTTGAAAACTGAGAAGCAAGTAATATTTTTAAAAAATCTGAAGAAGTTTAACCTAAAGCAACTCTTCTAAATCCCTTCTTGAAGCATACATATAATTTATTAAATAACAATTTTTATACTTGCAGGTGCCTCATTGTTAACAAACGTTATTTTCAGAAACATTTTAGAGCAAAAGGGTAATGGGACTATCTTTTTTGAGTCTTACAAAAATAAACAAAGATAAGCAATTCCTTATTTGGAATTCATATGGTAGACATTTTGGGATAACTGGAAAGATAACCAAACACTCTGCAAATTAGAATATACTGTCTAGATATGATGTTTCCTTACAGAACAAGGACAGATATAAACATTAGATTAAAGATATGAGGCAAATAGCAGAAGATTATTTCCTATGGTCTTCATTTTGAAACAAAGCAATGATGCAATAATACAAGTCACTGAAAAGGCTAATACCCAAAGAAGTGAGTGTGCCATCAGCAAACCCTATCCTGCTTAACAGAAAATTTGTTCTTCCACTAGAGACTGATTTTATTTTCATGACTAATGTTCACTCCAGTAAACGGTCTCACAATATTTAAAACGTTAATCTCTGGATTTCATGGTTTATGTAGACTTTTCAAATTTATCTGAAATAGAGCACTGAATGTAGGCAAGACTGATAAACCTAATCTTCTCTTTTTTTAAATATTGACTCATTCTTATAGCATCTATCAGACACTTTTTAACATCTCTTGCCAAGTCCTAGATACTGAAGGCTTAACATCAACTATTTAGAGACATAATATAGCAGGCAGATAATTTCTTATATTATTTTTGTTTTACCTATCAGAATCTTGTTATTTTTATAACTCTGAACGAACTATTTCAGTGATGTCATTAGGGCTGCCTTTTTGTAAACTCCTCTGATACCCACAGAGGAAGTGTATTTGATTTCTTTTGTGATTTAAACAGGACTAGAGTGCTTAGAAATTCCAAAGTTTTTTATTAAAAATCAATAACAAAAACATTCTTATCTTGATAATTATGAATTAATTAATATTTCTACATGGATAGCATTCTTAAAGTACATACCAATTCCCTCAAATAAAATTCTTGATATCTTTTAGATTTTGGCTTAATTTCTGGAGAGTAGAAGGGAAGGCTGCTTACATGGTTCATACACAAAATTGAAACTTACTTATGTAAAAATCAATCATGACTCAAAGTATTGAATGTTTTTTAAAAAACATTTTTAAAGAAAGAAGTTAAAACATTAACAGATATTTTAAAATGGTTTTACATTGAAGTTTCAGTTTGGAAAATGAGAAGAAAGTAACAAGCTACAGGATATTAAAAAATATTGTTCAAAAGGTCAGAGAGGCCTTTTTTTTTTAATTGAAAACATCAACAATTTTTCCATGGGCAATTAAAAGGACTTATAATTAAATCATAGAATCATAGAATATGCTGTGTTGGAAGGGACCCCTCATGATCTCAAGTCTTGAGTCCAACTCTGCCTTGTGCAGGACACCACAAGAACCACAACGTATGCCTGAGAGACTTATGTAAATGCTTCTGGAACTTGGTGCTGTGACCACTTCCTCTGTTTCAGTGCTTAGCCAGCTTCTGGGTGAAAAACTTTTTCCTGATATCCAACATAATTCCCCAGCTCAGCTTCCTGCCCTTTCCTCAAGTCCTGCCACTGGTCACAAGAGAGAAGAGGTCAGTGTCTGTCCTTCTACTTCCCCTTCTGAGGATGTTGAAGACAAGAAGAAGTTCCCTCAGCCTCCTCTTCTCCAGGTAGAACAGACTGTGACCTCAGCCACTTCTCATATGGATTCCCCTCCAGACCCATTGCCATCCTTGTGGCTCTCCTTTTTATGCTCACTAATAGCTTCATGTCTTAATGTCTTACTTTTTGGTACCTGCTAATAAAAATGCCTCTAATAAATTGTTTTATTTAGCTTGTTTTTTTTCCCGTATATCAGAAATAATGACTGCAAATAGTTACTCAAAATCTCTAATTAAATTCTATTATCAATTATATGTCATGGTGTAAACACTCTGCTACAAACCACCTCAACTCTTCACAAAAGCTATATCAGTTAAACAAAATATTGTGTCCACTGATAATACAAATATGTTTACACATTTTTGTTTTAGTAATTTCAAGACTGTCTCTCAAAAATTCTATTGTTAGTATTTGATCTCATCTCTTCCAGGGATAATTATTACAAATCTTAAATGAAAAAAAATATTTTTTTTAATTATGTTGAGGTTGCAGATTTGGAAACTAGATTGTTGTAGAGATTAACTTCTGTTAAGGTGTTTGTTACTTATTTTCAATTGTATGTGGAACAAGGGGTATGTATCAGGAATAATTACTTTGAATTTTTTAATAGAAGGGCAAATAAAATTTTAAATTTTATCACGTAATGATACACATTTCCACTAATCAGACTTTCTAAAATTCTATATTTTATTAATATTCTTTGAATATGAGTTTATTTCCAATGTATTCATGGTAAAAAGTAGAAATAAATATCTCTTTCAGAGTTCTGAGAGGTCTTGGAAGTTAGCAATTTTTATTGAGGATTTCTTACTGCTTTTAATAATTGCTTCAATCTGATTTGTCAGTGACATTGTTGGAAAATTCTTAATCCAAGTTACTATTTTCTTTAAAATATCCAGAAAAGTAACACATTGGCAATATGTAGCTGAGATAGACATAATTACCCAAATAAAACTAAGATTGCAATGGTGTATTTTGGAACTTTCATTTAAAATATTATAAGTTTTAAAATTCAACGTAATCAAGTAATTGCTCAGCTTAGGGTTCCCACGGCATCAGGCAGTGATTTTCAAATTTCACTATGAATATGGGCAGAAAACAATCCTTCTCGCTAAACAAATAATACTGAACTTTACAGTGCTTGCAATAAATCGAGCGTGAATAACAATTCTTACTCTGGGTGCACTTGGGTCAATTTTGCGCCAATGATTTAGTGCCGCATTACCATTACTACTGTGGTATTTGTAAGTCCCAAAATCATCTTTTTTCATGCCAAATCTACAGATATTCTGATTTAAAATAATGGATGTGTTCCTCCTTGACTTTGTCTTTCTGAAAGATGTATTTTAATCGTGACTGAACAAGGTAGCAAATTTACTAAAACTCATTGTGAAGTTGAAAGGATATCCAGGGCAGCAGCCAGTATTAAAGTGAACTAATTCATTTAAGAACTATGAAAATAAAAATACTGTTATGGGTTTAACCTTAAGGTTTCCTAGCGGAGAGAGAGAGGGGTTTTTTTGTCTTTTAAAACATTTTTTTTTTACTCTTCCTGGGAGAGTGGTGCAGCGAGAAATGTCTGGAGTCCCGTCCCCCCCTCCCCCTCCGACAGCTCAAGAGGACTGAGGCGCAGGGTGGGACAGCGGGGAGTGGTTCTCCCACGGCCTTGGAGCGCGCAGTAGGCTGGTGGTCCTGCGTTCCCCATCAGGCATGGGGGACACAGGTCCAGCTGGGACCCCATCCTGGCGCCTGTGGGGCGGCACGGCAGGGGCAGCAGCTCCTCTCCCGTGCTACCTTCCGCAGTCAGTGACTGTCCCCCCCTCCCGCTGCCCACTCCTGCGGGCTGGGGCGCAGGAGGGCTGCAGGGACGGACCCACCTGCAGAGGGTGCCCTCTAGGGCCACCCCCACACCACCATGGGCTCTGCCGGGCACATCACCACTCGCAGTGCATGTGGGGTTTTCCCTGGTTGCCACAATGACTAGGCGCGGGTGGCAGGTGTGGTGGTGGCTGCCCAGGGTGGCGCCACAGGGACCCTCCGGACGCCTGCGGTGGCAGCAGGTGCCCTCCACTGGAGGCGGGAGTGCAACGGCAGCAGCCCTTCTTGCGGCAGCCGCAGTGGGTGGGGTCCCCCCATGGCAGCAGCGGCCAGTGCACAGGGTGGTGCCGGTCTCTGGGCCAGCACAGCTGTGTGGAGTGGACCTGCGGCAGCAGGTGCTACAGCTGCTCTGGCCACCCCACAGGTGGCATCGCTGGACCCCGGGCCCCCAGAGCGCCTCTATTCCTGGTGAGCGCGGCTGTGAGGCTTTTCGGCAGGAACACCGTACTGCCTCGTGATGAAATCTCAGAGAGGAAGCGACACCCAGGGCTGCCATCCAATGGGGAGGCAGCACGCACAGGAAGAGGACCATGAGAAAACCCAAGAACGGGCAGCCCATAAAAGCAGGAGGCATGGAGGTTCTTGCTCTTTTCGGCTTCCTTCGGCACTGAGAGAGGCACAGCTCTCCCTCCTTCTCGGTCCCTTGCCACGCAGTGTCACCGGAGCTCAGGCAACTCTATAGTGGGACCAGGACCATCCACTGGGCATCCTTCTTTCTTTTCCTTGCTCCACAGCCCAGCAGCCAGCCCGGAGGAGCATTTTGTTATTTTCTTTTTGGGGTTTTTTGGTTCTTTTTGGTTTTTTTTTTGTGAATTATTGTCAGGTCTTTCTTTGTGTAACTGGTTTATGCTTATAGTAAGTTATACACCTTGTATAGCCCCTAGTTAATAAACGTTTCTGTTGTTGTTTTTCTATTAAGTCTCTTATCGTTGGTAGCACCCCCTAGTGTGCAAACCAGGACCAATTCAATTAAAAAAAAATTAATAAAAATAATATTTGTATATCTGGCAGACATTAATATTACAGACAGTTATATAATCTCTACTGTTTACAGTTTGCTACTTTAGTTTTTTTCTCTCATCCTTTTCAATAGAATTTGTACATTGTAAAAACTTTTAGGTAGGGGCTTTGCCCTCCTCTGTATGTGTCTATTTAAAATCTTCTCTAAAATCTTAATGATGGTAGTAAAGTAATCGAGCAAACAAGCACTCCAAAACCAAACTAGCAAAAAAATAAATCCAAAGATAGAAAGTGCCTGTGGGAGAATGTCAGACCACATATATCATCAAATTCAACTATCAGATTTTTATCAGCACACTGTCTGTATTTAATATAGCAATACAGTGTATTTTGATCAAGGAGTACAGCTCTGAGACATATACAAAGAATTGTTTCAACTCATTATTTTTATCATATTTACTGGTCAGATCCACAAACAGTAAAAAGCTATTATGTTAAAAACTCAAAAGATTATAGGATTAGCCTATATACAGGCTCAATAGTTGCAATATGAAAACATTATTACACAAAGTTAACATGTTCTTGAAAGTTTGTATATGGATCTTGTATTTTGTGGCTGTCAGGATTCCAGAGGGCTTGTGGCTGCCTGTGGGCTGGAGGTTGTGGTATGGGTGCTTACCATGGGGCTGTCCTGAGACAGAACGAATTTAGCCCCAGCTCCAGCTAGTGATCCCCTACCTGGGGATGGGGTGGAGCTGTGGCCAGAATAGAATGTGGCCCCACACGGGGCTCTGGCTTGTTGAGACATTTGATTGGGCAGAATATGGATGCAAGGAATTGGAGATGAGCCCTGCGGCAACAGCATTCATTGTCCGGGGTCCTAAAATAGAGTCCCGAGCTCTTGGCAGAGTGATTGTGTCAGAGAATTGTTTCAAGGACCAAAGTAAGAGCATGGACAACAATCAAGGAAAGAGCTATATCATAGCAGACTTGAAGCCAACTCCTGAGAAGCCTCAGAAACCTGAGTGCAAAAAGGGACTAATTTCAGGGCCTGGGGTTGAGTGCAAGGGGATCAGAGCCCAGGGAAAGGCTGGTCTCTGAGGAGGGTTATAGTCTTATGGCCAGACACTGTGACTCTATGGGCCTCAATTCAGAGCACAAGAAAGCCTAAACTCACTTTCTGGGCACAGCAGGTGTCCATGGATTGAGGTCCGTATGATGGAGATCCACAGACAGGGTTGGACGTGTCTGTGGCTGAGTTAGAGGATGACACTCCCTCAACATAGCTCGGGAAGGGGCTGATAGCTCCAAGCAGAACTGAAATGGCCTTTGGCCCCGTAAGTGTGGTTGGAGGATTCTGGAGAAATTGTTCAGGGTTTATTAGGTCCCTCAGGGCCTTGAGAGTGGTACTTATTTGCAAAGTCATTTAAAACTTTGAATCTTTGTGATTATCTTTGAAAGCTACTGTATATACTATCATCAATTTTTAATCACAGTTCTCAGTGGGAAGCTTTGCTGAAAAGCTGATGGGATGATACAACCTAGGGTCTCGAATGATTTGTTTCTATTTTGAGAGAAATTACGAATTTATGAATTTGTTGTGTGTGTGCATGCACGTTTATGTGTCTAGATCAATCTGTCTTGTTTTTATGCTCTCGCAAACCTCTTGTATGATTTTAGCATGTGGCATAGACTCATGTATTGATCTTTATTATGTATTAAAGACAGGAAGCATATTCAAATGCATCAGCTGCATTCAAAGAGAATTAAATCTTGCACTATGCCACCTAGACGGAAATATTAGTGCAATTAAATCAACAAGATTAAATAATGAGCCATGAAGGATGCTAATTCCTTGAAAAAATTATAAACATTAATGTCTACTGTTAGGTAGGAACTGAGAATATTTATTAGGTGCTCTCAGTAATAAAATTATAATTTTCTTCAAGGACTACAGAGTGAATGAACAGTTCTTTAAAGAGAATACTTAGAGAGAATATCCATAAGACATATCAAAAGTTGATCAACTGTTAGTGAATACACACACAGTTTAAAAGGAAAAATTGGATCATTTTACAATCTTAAATATTGGTCTACAATTGTAGCCCCCAGTTTTGTGTATGATGTTACACACTGGCTTACTTAAATCAAGAGTATTTACATATGCAATACAGAAGAACTTCATATTGACAATCTCAAAAATTGCATCTGATTAATAATTTTAGTTTTCTATTTTTCCTTGTTTGTTCACCATATAATTTAAGTAATAAATAAATACTGCAATCTTTTACCCATAACCTGTGGGAAGCAGAAGATATATTTTTTGTTATTATGTAAAATAAAGAAGCAAGTATTTTTCTATCAGACTTTATCTAAAGTTTTCATTGCATATCTCAATATATTTGCACCATGGAATTTTCTACTTCTAGTAAAATAAGATGCAAAGAATGAAATACAGAAATCAATCTATTCTCTACTGTACTTTCCTAAAGACCATAGCCTATTTATTACAACTAAATAAAAACATTATCATTAATTTAACATCATTAACACTTGAAAACTGATCAAGAAATACACGACCTGACCTAACAAAATTAGTTATTGTTGAAAAATGTATAGTATTTATAAAATCAAGATCAAAACTTTTCTGAAAAAAGACTACCAATGAGTTGAGTACAGCAGGTGTAGTTTCATTTCCGTAAAGCAGGTTTTCATCATAACCTGAATTTTACCAAAAAAAAAAAAAAAAAAAAAAAAAAAAAGAGGGAGAAAAAGAGAAAAACTTATTCTTTGTTNAGAGAGAGAGAGAGAGAGAGACTTATTCCTTGTTTCAATGTCTTAAGTTGCAGTTGATCTGAGGTAGACGGCAGGGGGTGTTAGCGTCGTAGGAGGCAACCATGAGATGACAGCTGGAAGGTGGGCACCTGTGGTCTGTTGCTGGCTGGTCTCTGGAGCAGTCACAGGAGTGGAGGGATGATCAGCAGAGCACATCATAATTTCCAAGATGGCAAATGCTGGAAACCTGAGCACCGAGGCCAGTTCCTTTCCTGATGAACTCCCAGGCGCGAAAGAGAGCAAAGAGCTGGAAAACCTCTGGTTATATAGTCTTTGGTCCTCCCAGATTGCTTTGCCCTGTGTGACTCCGCTAGACAGGCTTCAAAGAGGGGTGAACTTGCCCCTCGTCAAACAATCATTGGTCTCTCCAGTCCTGTCCCACTCTGGCTCTGCCCCAGCTCTGCCTTAGAGCTTCAGAGCCCCACTGCAGGTCGAAACAACATGGTGGCCGCCACGTGCTGCTACCATGCTGCTGCCACCGCAGCCACTGAGCATGGCCCTTGCCATCACTGCCAGCCACGCTGACCCCCCGGGGTAGCCTGGTTCAGTTGCTGGCACCGGGGGTGCCTGAGGGATCTGCCCCTCCGCTGCGGCCGCGCTCACCAGGGCTCCCAGGTGCCGAGAGCAGGCTCCTGCTGCCAGGGCAGCGTGGCCAGGCCTGACGAGGTGTGGTGGGTTGTGGCCCCCAGCTCAAACCTGTTCCAATGATATGAGACGGCCAGGGCACTGGGCGGCACCCTTGGGTGGTCCCCTGCTCTCCCTGGCGCTCAGCCTGTGCCGGGGCCAGCTGCAGACCTGCAGCTGGCAGCGATGGCTGCCCATGAGAAATGCACAAAAACTGCTGTGCCAGCTGTGCTGTGCCGGGCTAAGATCTGGTTGAACCAGCTAGGATCCTGCTGCCACTGCCCTCTCATTCATGCGCCCAAGCTGCAGCTTCTACTGTGACGCTGCACACTGCTGTACACTCCACGCATTCTGTCCGGTGCCGCATCGCTCGCCATTGCCAGTGCGCGCTTCGCGTGCCCCATCTGGCGCTGTGCCCTCTGGATCCGGGCACCAGGGCACTGGAGGTACTGGGACAATGAGCGGAGCCCTTGAGCACCTGCCGTGGTGATAGAGGGAGCAGGGAAGGGGGTAGGTTGGAAAGGGCCACTGCTTCTCCTCTCAGTCTCAGTTCTGGTTGCAGGCGCCAGGGCTGCATCCAAGAACGGAGGAGCTCCCGCGGTCACCGCGGGAAAAAATAAAACCCTCAAGTAAAGCATGGAGCAGGGAGAAGAGGGTCCATTCCCAAGCCTCTCACCCTCACACACACATGCCTCCCCCTCCCCTGTTTGTCCTCCCCAGTCCCAGTCCCATACATCTCTCCACCACCTCCTCCGAGGAAGAAAACATATGGACCGAAAAAAGGTGGGGGGAGGGGAGAGGAGGGGACCGGGATGGGGAGAAGGGAAACAGGGAAGGGAAAGATCCTTTATTTAATTGGGTTAATACAGAAAAGTTTTCCAAGCCTCATCTAACCCACAACATTCATAAAGTAAGATTAATGTAATTTCCTCTGGTGAATACTGGTATTTTTACCAGAAATAATATTACATATAATATTAATTAAATTAATAATACAGCTGAAAGCTGTAAAGATTATAATTATTTAAAAATATTATTTAACTGAATCTTAAAGATTTTTGTCCAACCAACATGTGTCATGTGTTTCTATATATTTTAAAGGAAAGTATTCTAAGTCACAAAGCAGTTCTTATACTGTCCTCTGTTTCTCTGTGTAGAAAAAATGTATTAATGAAATTACATTTTCATAGAGTAGAGGAGTGGTTTTCTCCTTCCCTTCCTCATAAAGAAATGAATTATCTTTTGTGTAAAATTCATATTCTCCTTAATAGCAATATATTTTTCTTAAATATTACACAGAAATTAAACAGTTAGCCAGTTAGTTACTAGGCCGATTGGCAAAATAGCTATTTTGCTCCTAACAGATGACTCTCTATTTCTACTCATCTAAATTGCCAGAGATATGGAAGTATATATCTCCAAGTCATAGACATGAGTGAAAAATGCTTGTTTTGCTATGCTGGAAAACTATTTATCATGAATACCATTTTTATATGCTGATAATGTCAAAGCAGAATCCCTGGTGTGACAGAAACTGTGCTCTAGTGACAGCTGTGCAACAGGCAGTAATTGAACATATTTAAAAATCCACCCCATGTACTGAACAGATTTCAATGTCTGCTTTGTTTAAGGTCCACTGAGTTGTGAAATGGTTGCTTCATTCACACAGATGTTAATATCTCCAGGCTCTTCTTTGTTGTTCCTCATTTGCATACTTGCAGTAAGTTTGCTGCTCATGAAGTCAGACACAGCTACTTGTCACTACTCTCTGTTAGATTAATGTATCCTGAAGGCAAAATACAAAAAAATCTGTAATTACACCTCATTAAGATTTAAGGACATAAAAAGTAAGAAGAAGCATACCAATAGGTGTTTAGTCACCAGTGCTTTACTGTTTAAAAGCGTGGCTCTGATGAATACGAATTATATAGGAAAAACAATATAGTTGTGAATCAGTTTTAGATCCTTTCTTTGTCTGTTCATCTATGAGCACATTCTGAAGTAATGATCCAATAAGGTACTAGAGCTTTATATGAATATTAAATGCTATACTTGGTCATTACACAGCAAAAAATGAAGTTCCATTTAGTTTTATCCATCCTTTGAAAGTAGTACATGATTCTGAATACTCAAAAAAAATTATTGCAGTGAACAAAAGGTACAGATAAATTAATTAGTAAATAATAAAAATATGATAACTATGGTTCTGACTTGATGCCTTAAGGGGTATGCTTAATATTTTAGAGAATCCACTTTAGCTAGGTAGCTGGTTAACTTGGAATATTAAGGGCTAGAAGAGCCTGTGTTCCTGTGTGTTTGCATTCTTGTGTGTAGATAAGTGGGGTACAAGACAAAACATAGAATTAGGCTTCCAGGCCTACTAAAGGCTGGACATAGGTGGGTTCAAGTAATAAGGGACAATTCTGTTGGATGTTAGGGGAACATAGAAGTAAGATAGACTGTAATTTGATAGTATGGAGGATGGGCGCTCTAAATGTTATAAAAATGGGAAGATTGTTATGATTTGTCTCTTTGGATCATCAGCCATTGACCAGTAAAGCTGTTTCTCCCCTTCACTCCATGTTTTTCCATTTTTTTTATCTCAGGCCCTTATGGCATCAGACTAGGTAACATTGCAAGCAGCAAATTCTAATATTAATTACCATTCATTTCCAAAGCAAATTATATATCGGTTAATTCTGTGTCATTGCCAGCAGGTTAAGGAAGATGATCCTGTCCCTCTCCTCACCCCTGGGGAAACCTTACCTGGAGTGGTCTGTTGAGTCCTGGACTCATTAGTATGAGAGAAACATGGAGCTCCTGGAGCAAGTCCATTTGAGGGCTAGAACAGTCATTAAGGGATTGAGTATCCCTCTTATGAAAACAGGCTAAGGGAGTCGGGTCTGTTCAACCTCCAGAAAAGATGGCTGAGAGGGGACCTTATCAATGCATGTAAACAACTGAAGGGAGAATGCCAAGAGGATGGAGACAGGCTCTTCTTGGTGGTCCTGAGCAATAGGATGAGAGGTGAGGAGAAGAAGCTGGAACATACAAGTTCCACCTGAATATGAGTAAGAACTTCTTTACTGTGAAAGTAACAGCACTGGAACAGGCTGCCCAGAGATATTGTGGAATACCCTTACCTGGAGATATCCAAAAGCCATTTGGACACAATCCTGAGCAACATGGTCTAGGAAAACCTACTTGAGCAGAGAGGCTGGACTCGATAATTTCCAGTGGTCCTTTCCAACCTTATTCATTCTGAGGTTCTGTGATTCTGTGCCCAAGGTGTGAAAATGCCACATTTAGAGTGATAAAGAATAATTTCCCTTTATAAAATGTAAAAGCAAAACACAATAAGATCATGCTAACTTTGTCACATGTAAAAAACCTCAATGCATGCTACAATTTTAACAAGAATATAGTAGTTAAAACTATGATTTGAATTTCAGGAGATTGTGCTTCTTGTTTATAGATCTGTGAATCACTGTTGCCATAAAATGTTCTTCTCTTCAATGTTTGAAAATTCTTCATGTTATAATAACCTCTGATCTGAAGTTATTATATTTTTATACTACAGGTTCTCAGCAAATTTGTATTTGTTTTAGTAGGTCTGGTGGTTTTAGGGGTGGTGGTTTAGGGGGTGCAATCAGGTTGAAAGACTGAATAGAAGCACAACAGGTAACAGCTTTTCTATGGGGCACTATAGAACTACAGGACTCTTCTAAAGGCACTAGACAGATACAACAAATAACTGCTTGATGATATCACAAAATAATAAAAAGAAAACAAATAACAAACTGCTCCTACAAGCAGGCTGGTCAGCTGAGGAGCAAGGGAGGAGGGGAAGGCCACCACGTCGATGGCATTTCTCAGTCCTGGAGCCCCTGCAAGACAAGGGACAATGACAAGCCACCCAGACGAACAGGTACCACTTCTGTTGCTGCTGTGTGGTGTTTTGCCGCCGCTGAGAAAACAGAGGGAGCAGCTGCCAAGCTCAGCAAGAAGCAGTGCCTGCATGGGGTCGGGGGGCTCGCCCGGGTGAGGGAACTGGCACCGTGGGAAAGCTGCGGGAAGGAGCTTGGCTCCAAACCAGTCCTGCTGCACCTCTCTCTGGTCTCGCTGAGCCGCTGAGAAGATGAGCAGGAGAAGCTCTGCAGACACTGGGGCCTCAGTATTTGGGGGAAAGGAACAGCTCAAGTCTTCGGCTATTCTCATGCTTCTTAAATAAAGCATGGGTTTACAAACAAATACCCCAAACATCCTCCCTTCCTCCAGAAAAACATCATTTCAAACCCATAACAGTAGGTTACTGGTAGACTAGAATATGTTACATTCCTGTATGGAGAGTTGACCCTGTCTGTTTCCCAGTCAGCCATCCAGCTGCTCTCTCACTCCTTTGCTTCAAACTGGCAGGGGAGAAATTACGATGAAAAAAGGTTTGAGATAAAGACAGGGAGATCAGTTATCACATAGCATCACAGGAAAAATAGACTCAGTACTTTAATTTATTGCTGAATAAAGTAGTTTTGAAGAGAGAAAAACAAAGACAGTAAACGAAAATGTCTTGTTCCTTTCTTTATCCCACCATTTCCTTTTTCTCCAGGCTCAATATAATTTCTTCATTCCAGAGTCCTCTACCTCCTCCTCATCTCAGACAGGTGCACATAATGGTGGAATTATGATCAGCACATAAAAATTGGTCTCTGACATTCTTTCCTCCTCACACTTTTCCTCTCATCCACTGTGAGGGCACACAGGCCACAATCCGTCAGAAAATAT
Organism: Serilophus lunatus; assembly: GCA_013399895.1. Lineage (NCBI taxonomy): Eukaryota > Metazoa > Chordata > Aves > Passeriformes > Eurylaimidae > Serilophus > Serilophus lunatus. The sequence goes on along the minus strand of VXBA01004802.1, from coordinate 108,078 downwards.
TCAGATCTTCACGTGTGGATGTTTCATGGTTATCCTCACAGAGGCCACTCCTACAGCACCCTTCTGCCAACACTTTGTCTCTTGTGTCCAATAACTATGACATGCAAGCTAATTTTACATATGTTGCTTATTTTACAATTATTTTCTCATTGGCAATTACTTTAAAATTATTCCACCTATAAATTAAAATGTACAAAGTAGTACAAACATAGTGCTTTGCTGCTTACAGCTGAAGAATGAGATAACCTATTAGGTTAAAAGTATTATTGCCTTCAGTGAAAAGTTGGGGCACTGACTACAATGAAATGGATAAGGTTAATTGCCAATTACATGGTAATAGCTTAGAGAGTTTTCTGTTAAAAAACCACATTTTGTTAACCTAAGAAAATTATATTTGTTGAAGTTATTTTTCTCACAACATTGGTGACAGCTGCATTTAGTTTTCTAAGGGTAATGAAATTACTGCAATGTGCAATGCTGAATATTATGACATTTTTGATTTGTAGGAGGGTTTGGATTTGGTTTGCTGTTTTTGGATTTTTTTATTTATTTTTTTTTTTTAATGTTTGGGTTGAATCTGGAGTTTCTTGTTCTTTCTTTTAGAAATGAGGCTTGGGAAATTTGCCTGTTATAAAACTGAATCTGAACTGATACATGTTTTCACTTCAATCTAAAATCACATGAGATATTCAGTGCTATTTTTACTGGAAAGTTTACAAATTAAAGCAAATAACAGCAGCATCTAAATGAGGATTATGCAAACAACTGTGGTGACAGTTAACATTAAACAGGTTAGTGGGAGCTGCTAAATGAGAATACAACTAGCAAAAACATCTATGAGCACACCAGTTAATGGTGATTAGTGAGACTACAGCTAACATGATCAACAAGATACACATTAAGCAGGAGTGGCTACTGAAAAAAATAGTATTATTGTCAAGATCAGCAGTAATTCATGTGAAACATCCCTCTCCAAATAGAGAGGGGTTGAAGAAACCAGAAAGTTTAGCACTATCTTTACTCAGATGAAGAAGCAGAAAAAGTAGTTTTATCAGACACAACTGCAGGTTAAGGATGCAGATGTTTACTACCATCACTATGAGATAGATGTCTATTTTGGGGGATTTTGAGATTTGTTATTGATATTACTGAATGGAGTTCAGCTGCGGTTTAATACACTAGAATTAAAGGGTCTACACCCTTTAATATGTAAGCAGAAGCTAAGAGCTGATTAATACTTTAAAATAATGAAAGACATAGGCTTTGGTTGATTCATTTAAACAGGCTTTGACTTTAAACAGAAGTTAGCACTTTTTTAGATATCTTACAATCTTTCACTAACCTTGCCTCTTCTTAGGTCATGAATCTTCTCTGTCCTACTTACCAACTTTGTGTGGCTGTCAACAGTAGACCAGAGCATTTCAGGTAGTGCTAGATACCTGTGTTTATCTTCAAGTTGGCATATATTCAGTGGAGTCAGGTGGAGGAATTTAATTCCTCTCAAAGCAGGCCTTTAATGTCTCAGATCTGAGACTTCCAAATGAAGCTGACAGGTATGACACAGAATCTACATATTTTTATGTACTTTCTTGTACTAGAGAGGTAACTGGATCCTGACTGTGTTATCCTGTGCTGTCTCAAATGACACAAAATATCTGATTTAGCCTAAGACCAAATGTAGTTTCATGTCCATTCCCTATAATGAGGACTAAGACATCTAGCAGACAGGCAGAACCTTCATATAAGTATCTAGATTTAAGTGACTTACTATCAAAGTGAGTTACTATTACTTAAGTGTCTTACTATTCAATAGACTAGATTTATTCGCTTTACAGCAGTTGACTAATGCCTTTTCAAACATCAAAGGTTATGTAGTCTAGCAATCAACTGACACTCCAGGCAGGGCACTGTCCCCCTGCAAACTTCCCATGAAGCCATGCCAGAAGCCTGGAATACCTGTGAGACGTAAACAACACTAAGTTCTTGTGTTCTCAGGTTTAGGTAATTAAATTAAGCCTATAATTTTTCCTTTCCTATATTTTTCCCTTATATAATAATTGTATATTCAGATAGTTAATTTACTCGTTTCACAGTTTTCTGGGAAGAGGTGTGGAATAATATTTTGTAGTACATTTCTAAGGAAGAGCTATCGAATTTTACTGAAGCCTCACTGCTGTTAAAAACCACAGTAGTTGCAACCATTAATGTAGAGAATAAAGCTCCTTGTATGTTACAGTCATTAGCGATTATCAATGTTTCTATCCTTATTTTGTGACATAAAAAAAGGGCAGGAAAAAAAAAAATAATTATTCCTCACTTATTTTTCTTCACAGTGAAGGAAGACTTGAAGAGGATGGAGTTTATCAGAAGAATGCACAGCCTAGTCGAGAAAAATCCAGAGAAGAGGATAAATACAGATTAGCATTTTTAAGCTGGGAAACATTGTCTGTTAACCCTTTAAATTCTGTAAACTTTCAAGCTTTTTTCTTTGATTAGCAAAAATGTACCTTCATATCTTATACTCAGGTGCACTGAAGAACATTCCATTTTCCTTCCAGTCAGTGACCTTTACTTGGCTACAAGATTATGGCTCGCTCATGTTTTATAGCCTTGTTATCAATGTGATTCAAAAGGCCTAGACACAGACTTACTTTTCTAGCCATCTTCAATTAACTTTGAATTTTACTGACCCTATTTATGGCTTATACACAAAACACAGGAGAAAGATACTGTGTACTGCTGTTCTCCACTATTAACAATATATTATTTTTAGCATTGTGGGATGTGGTTTTTTGGTTGGTTTGGTGGGTTTTATTTCTGATTTACTTTTTGTTGGGTTGGTTGGGGTTTTTTGGGTGGTTGTGAAGGGTTTTTTATTGTTTTGGGGAGGGGTGGGTTGGTGTTGATTTTGTTTGGGGTTTTTTATGTTTCATTTTACTCTGTGATTTTAACTATGTGTTTCCTGATGATATTCCGTCTGTAAGATCAGGATCAGTTCTACAGAATTATGTACTGGGGCAGCCTCAGTGTAGTATTATTTGGTGTTATGAACATTCTCTAACCAATTTGGATTTACTTCTTTACCTTATCTTTTTAAAGGCCAATCATAATTGATCCATTGCCCTCATCCTTCACAGGCTCTCCATAATGGCATCTGCATCATCCAATGCATTTATCTGATTGCTCAAGCTCACATAGCTTTAAACTGCTAACATTTTTTTACTGGAAACCAGTAGAGAGAACAGGCAAAGACCTGCAAGAAACAAACTTGCAGCAAAGTTGCTTTCTTCAGTTAATCTATTGACAGAGTTTAAAATGAAATCAACTGCGCAAATCGGGGAGTGTTATTAACCACATCAAGTCCAAATCATTCAAGTCAGGGTAACTTCCCTCTCCCTACAAAAAGCTAATGTGAATTAAAAAGATCAAAGGTAGAATTCTTCTTCCAGTTAAATCACAGTATTGGAAGCAATCTCTCTTGAGTTTTTCTGAGTTATCTGTATGTAAGTCTCATCACAAATTGTCCTATAGTATTAAATCCATTTAAAAATGGCAAAGAGAGGTTTATTGAAGTAGCTGTCAGTCTGTTAAAGTTGGGAAACTTTTATGCAAATAGTTGGCAGTAAAATATTTATCTTTTTTTTTAGATTTTTACATAAGCTTAACAGTGAGGCTAAGTCATTATAATGTCATCTACAATATAAGTCCACACTGGAAAATAATGGACATTTTCAGGAAGCTATTTCCACTATTGCTGCTTCCATGAGGCTTCACTGAGACCAACAATACCATGGATAATAATTGGGTACTATATCTCTGAATTATATCTTATTAGTACCTATGTCACTCATGTCAAAACATAAATGGATCAGTCATTCCCCCTTGTTTTTTCTGCCACTTTTTATCACTATAAACTATGACATCAAAATGCAATATTGTTATATATAGATAGTAGAAAATCGTATATATGTTACAAAAACCCTCTATCTCATTTTTCTTTTTCTTCTTTTTTGGGTTGTTTTTTAGTTTGTTTTCTTCCATGTTCTTTTCTTCTTGCTTCTTACATGCTTTAGGTGGGACCTACTTAAGTTTTCAGTCTAAGTTACTCAGTCTTCATTGAACACTGGAAAGATATGAATATATCCAGTGATATTTATCACATCTTGAAAAGGAATCTTATAGAGATTTTAAAAAAATTAATCCTTTAGTAGGAATTCTTAGTTTAGAAGAAGTTAAGCAAATTAGCTGATTTTCAGGTAGCTAAAGTTATAAATTATGAATCCTAGTCTTCATTCTTTAATTCTCGGTCTTTGGAAATCAAGGAAAAGTATGTCTTTGTTTTAATAGGAAAACTAGCTAGCACTTACTGCCCACTCTTCAGTCTCTAACAATTTAAGGAAATATGTTAACTAGAATCTAATTTGTTAGTTTCATTGTTTTGTATTTTTAATTCTTCTTAAGCAAATATATGAGCAATGACTTGTGTTTCCGCTATTCTACAAGAATAGCCAATTTCAATTAGCAGACCATTTTTCATAGTTTGTTGTACTGAAGCTTTACTATTTTTTTTTCCATGTTTGAAAGACATTTTGAGTTATTTCAGTCATACTCTTATCATGTACTTTATCTGCCAACTAGATACTAGAGATGCTAATGACTGTATATGATTAAGAATCATCAGTGGTGGATGAATTGATCCATGTTTTTTCTTGCATAATATTACTGCTGTGAACTGTCTCTCCTTCCTACAGTCCACTGGCAGCTGCTAAACTTTATGACACTAAATAAATTGTCCCCTCTGGGCAACATCAGTGGTGGTGGTTGTGGTATTTTTTGGTTTGGTTGGTTGGATTTTTAGTGCTTTTTGGATTTTGTTTGGATTTTTTGTTGTGTTTTTTTTTCTTGTTGTTCAGGTTTTTTTAATAGTTAAAGTAATTATTTACATATTTTTAATAAGATTTTCCCAATTTAATACAAATAAATAAATTTCCTTCATGGAAGTTTCAAATCACCTCAAGGTTACGATAGGCAGGACAATCAAAGTATGCTTAAATTACCAATGGTTTACTGAAGGAAAGAAAGGTACACGATGTGTGGTAATTTATCTTGCCTTTTTTTCTAGCACCTGCAAAAAAGATCTCCAGTGCAAGTGGTCTGCTAGCCTCTTTTTATCTTTCGTGGACAGAAATAGTCTCCTCCATAGAGCAATTGACTTATGTCCATGATACAAATTTTAAAAGGAGATGAGCTGCCTGTAGAAATGCCTATTTCCTTTCATGGGTCATAAAGAGAGCTTAGATGACTGGTTTATCCTGAACAATCAACTTTTAGCTATAAGAAATTAGATTAAGTGAATCTAGAACATAACATTTAACTGAAATACAAAATCATGACTGGTGATATTTTAACATTACTTTCATGAGGAAGCTTATAAGCTTGACAATTTTAATAAAATGTATAATAAATACAAATTAAATTCAGGCTTTATGCCTTCACCTGTCCACATAAAGCAATTTTATACTATTATTTATGATGTGATATGAAATCAGAGGTGTTTTTATTATGAGATATAGATAAATGTTTGTTTATATATAAATAAATAGTAATCAGGAATAAATGTGAAATCTGATGCAATCTGTCTTTTAAGAGATGCACATGCATTTCTCCAAAGACATTCTATGAACAAAATTATTTCTAAACCAAAAATATGAATTTAATGGGATAAAAATATTTCAAGATTGAAGCTATTTTTGCTTAATAAAGTCCATAAAAATAGTTTTCACAGTTTTTCTTACATTTTAATTTTTTTTTATCATCCCACCTATTTGCATAAATATGTGATTATTAACTTTAAAATAATCCAGTAAATCATGTAGATTGACCTTTTAATTGCTACCATTCATATCAGAATAGGTTTTATTAAGACCAAAGTGTTGTTTTATAACGCACCAATGTGGAGTACTAAAGAATTCATACTGGCTCAATTTTGGCAATTAAATGGATTTTATTTTACTCTGTGAATTTAAAAATATTATATATATGATTAATTTGCTTTTTCTACATTTCTGAGTCATTAGATTGGCTTCCATGTAATTGCTGTCCCCAGGGAAGCTTACGGAAAAAAAAAAATAATCTTTAGAGAATCAATTTCTGATAAGAAGTATGCTTCAGGATTGCTTTACTGTCCCTAAAGTAAAACTGTTCATATAAGCAGAGACAGCATTCAGAATCTTGCTTTTCCCTTACAGCACTAAGGCTATTAATTTCTGAACACTGCAAGCTATATAATCAATGAAAGATTCAATATTTCAAACTAGTCATAGTAAGAGTGCAATGCATGATTAGAGGAGTTGCATAAAGAGGAAATTAGGAAATATATACAGCATATATCTAAATTCTCGCTTTTTAATCACAAGCAAGTGAAAAACATTATATTCTGAGTTTCTCAGCTATCTATAATTTTACTCAGAATCTGAACAGGAAAAAAATTATTTACTCTAATATTATCATAAATTTTGGTAATTTAATGTTCAGACAAGTTTATGTTTAAGCTACATCAAAAAGTACACTTTCAAAATAATAATTTGCTCCCATATCAAAATCTTAAATGTGTCAAATTTTAGAAATGTTACAGTGTTGTCCTATTAACACTTACTTGATTCCCTGCACATGCGAGGAAGCTAAAGAGAATAACTCATGAGAAACATTTTCGTCCAATTTTAGACACTTCATTTTTAGCCTCTTGCTAAACTCTCGCTCCGGTTTCCCAAAGTAGAAACTGTTCTCCCCATGCCCTGTTCAGGCAAAAATGAGTACTTTAAAAAAATTATTGAATACTTCCCTAAGAAAGTTATTATAACGTCCTGTGTGATCTACTAGTATTTTCCTATGAGAAAACATGGAGAACAGAGATGTGTTGCAAGTCTTGCACCCTATGGCCCTTAGTCCTTAGAGAGGCAAGTGCTGTCCAAGAGCTAGGGATGAGAAACAGAAAATCTTCAGGGTAGCTATCTGCAATTGTTTTTGAAATGAACAGAGTAAGGCTCATCTTTTCTTTATAAAACACAGATGAACAATAAACGTCAAGACCTTGAACTGTGCAAGAGGAAACTTTCAGCTCTTTAAGGGGCTGGTGAATAAGACTCCCTAGCTAACTGTTCTTAAGGACAGAGAGGCCAACCAGTTCTGGCATCCGTTAAGGTCACTTTTCTTAAAGCATAAAAGCATTCTGGTGTGTTGGAAATTGAGTAAGACAGGCTGGAAACTGGCATGGCTGAGCAAGAATCTGATCCTCAAACTGAGAAATACGAAAGAAATTCATGGTGAGTGGAAGCAGGGACAGGTGGTCTGGGGACAGTACAGGGTAATGGTTTGAATGTGAAGGGATGTGGCCAGGAAAGTCAAGGCAAATCTGGGACTGGATTTGTCAAGGAAAACGAACAAAGAAGTGATCCTGTAAGTACATAGGTCAGAAAACAAAGGCCAAGCAGAGTGTACACTGCAGTAGGCAAGAAAGGTGAACTGGTTGTAACTGATAGAGAGAAGGGTGAGTTACTTAATGAGTTCTTTGTCTCGGTTTTCACTGACAGTCAGGCTTCCAACTTCCCTCAGTTCTCTGATCCTTTAGGTGAGTGTGGAGGCATGAAGTGCCTTGCACTATGAATGAAGAGCAAGTTTGGGATCACTTGATGAAATTCAATAGGCACAAGTCTATGGAACCAGATGACTGCATTCCAAGGTCTAGAGGGAACTGGCTGATGTTGCTGCCGAGTGACTGTTCATCGTATTTCCAGTGACTGGAAAAACAGAAACATCAGCTCCCTTTTTGAAAAGTGGAGAGAATATCAAGGGAACACCTGACTGGTGAGTCTCACCTCTGTGCCTAGAGAGATCATGGAACACATCGTTCTAGGAGATATTCTAAGGCACACGACTCTCTCTTTGAACCTGTGCTCTTTAATGTGACATAAGCTGAGATTGATCACACCCTCAGCAAGTTTGCAGATGACATGAGGTTAAGCAATGCCGTTGACACACCAGAAGGAAGGGATGTCATCCAGGCAGATCTGGACAAACTTGAGAATTAGGCTCATGACAGCTTCATGAGATTCAATAAGTCCCAGTGCAAGGTGCTTTACTTTTATGTCCACCTACTTCTCACGGTGGAGCAGATATCCACACTACAGCCCATAGGAACTCTGTGCTGGACCACGTGTGCTTACCCCTTAAGGAAGCTACAGACTGTGGAGAGGAGTCCATGCAGGAGGAGGTTTTTGATGAAACCTGTGGCCCATTGAGGACCCACACTGGAAAATTCTGTTCCTAAAGGATTGTACTCTGTTGAAAGGACCACGCTGAAGCAGTCTGTGAAGAACTGTGTGTTGAACACTTTAACCATTACAGATAAGCATATTCTTCCTCTGTCCCATGAACCTCCTCAGAAAGAATAAATTTAATTCTGTTTTCCCACATCCTCTTTGACTCTTTTTGTTAGTGTACTATTGAAAAAGAGGGATAAAATATGTATATCTATATTTAAATTCACTGTTCTTTAAAGAAGACAAGACGATTTGTGCAGAAAAATAAAGTAGAACAATGAACCTATGTTGTGTCTTCCATTTTCTCATTTATTGGGAAGGGAAATGAGAGCATATTTGTCACACAAGATATGTGGAAGGAATGTAATTCTTTTTGCATGTATATGGATGGAGTACATAATTAAATGCAAATGTAATGTCCAAACTGGATGTAAATAACAAAAGAAATCTGTACAGAATCTGTTCTGTGATTGCAAGGAATATTTCTGAAATATACTGATGGAAACCCTTCAGTCATTTCCAGTTTTTTAGATTCTTAGATCTATTATTACAGAAACACAAAAAATTTTAAGATAAAGTAATCCCCAATAAACTTTACAAGTTTAACTTACAAAATGACAACGCAGAGAGGAAATTTATTTGAAAAAATTATAAGAGCAAAAATAGTTTTTTGCCTAATAATATTTAATACACTGAATAAGTGTATCACATAGAAATGTATGTCCTATGACCATATGTCTCTACAGATAACAATCTTTGTTTCAATCAAGGAACTGGTTTATTCCCATTTTCTCTTTAAAATATATCTCTTTTTGTCACTTTTTTCTTATTATAAGTGGATTGCATCATAAACTTATTAAAAGGATACTCATTTCCTCTCCTTATAAAGAGAGCACTTAAATGACACTGAGGCTAGATTATAGATACTATAAATTTCAGTGTGCTCTTTGTGCTCTCTATTCTATATAACATCCAGTCAGATCTAATAATGGTTTATGAAATACAGTAATAGTTAAAGAATTCAGGAAGGTTAAATTACAGGAGTACCCAGAATGTTCAAATTAAATCATCACAAAATTACACAATAAAGATGTTATTTAACTCCTGCCTGATTTTCAGTTTCTCCAGTTCAGTATTTCTATTTAATCTTAATCAAGACACCTTAACCCCACAAGCAAGAATATGTCTAAATGTATTTTTTGCTTAATGATAGACGTCTGTTGTATGCAATCTTTAAATTTTTATTAGTTGATAATGATAAGAAAACAAACAATCAAAGCAGATGTCATTGAACACTAGAAATCTGTAAATTCTCTTCAAACAGGGATTGCAGACACAACCACAACTTTCATCTCTTCTATCTCTGATGCTCAATGGACTCTGAATTTGCATTTCAGTGGTTTCTATCAAGTTAGTTAGGTCTATTAAACTCTTCTTTGGATACTTGCAGTTTATTTGGAGGATAAGAAGAGATATGCATTTTAGACTTCTTAGTTTTTTAAACAAAAAAGTAAAACCCTAGGTTAAAAATTATCTGCTTGCTTAGATCCAGTTTTTTCGGGTTTCTGGAGGGTTTTTTGGCCGATTTTTCTCATTTATTTGTTCTGTTATTTTGCATTTGATTGGGTTTTTTGAAGGGTGGGGGATTTTTCTTGTTTGGGTTTCAGGGTTTTTTTGTTTATTTTCCCAACAAATCACATTCATGTAAGTGTTGCAATCATAGACTAATGAATATCAACAAGGCCATTAACTGTTTGATGAATTGCAATGTTGGCTGCATGAATACACAGTGATGTTTTATAGGCTTTCTGTGGACGTAAAATGTACGAGATTTTTTCAGATAATAGATGTTACATATTGCTATTCTTAAAGGAATTTCTTTATTCAGTAAGTCACTATTCACTTCCACTACTTGCTTCTCATTGGAGGTTTCTTTTTGTTTTTCTTGGCTGAGAAGTCACACTATCTGAATATAGGAGCAAAGGACCATATATACCAAGAATTTAAAAGTATGCCTCCTACTATCGGGCACATTGTACTTTGAGAGTGTGTTTTAGCTTTAATTTTTATATTGTAATCTGTGAAACAGCAGGAATTTGATGTCTCTCTGAATGAACATTAAAATACATATGTAGAGCGAAAATGCTGCATTTGTAAAATTATCCATTTTTATGTGTGTTACAATACATGCAACTATATACACTTTGACCAGTCTCCCATCAGATAGCACACATTTTTGACATATATCTGTGTTCACTAAAGATGGTAAAAGTTGAACCATAATATTATTATTGATAAAGATAATACTGCACAACACAAATTCAGGGCATATACATAAAAACAGACTTCAGCCTTTTCTCACAAACTTGCATGAATGCAGAAATATACTCTGACATATGATAGAAAGCTTATTGTTTATAAACAGTTATACAGCATTTCAGCAATACTATGAAAATAAAGACCTTATTCTTTTTTAACTTAAAGAATGTAATATAAAAGTCATGCTAACAGTTCAGAAGGTTCTTAAACTCCAGAATTGTGTAGACATCTTGAAAAGACGTTTTGATGGTAGTTCAATTTCTCATTAAGAATAATATTTATTTTAAAAATCATAAGGAAAAAAGGCAGTAAAATAAATTGATAATATGCGTAGTTTGAAGGCAGAGAGGAAAATGTGCATTCAAAAGCGTGTAGTGAGTTCACAAAGGCATCCACCAACATATGGTAATGAATATTTTAATGATTTAGGACTGTGCTGCCATTCAGTGAGACCTGGACAGGATAGAGCTGAATAAAGGATAACTGTCTGAAGTTCAGCAAAAGCAAGTGCAATGTCCTGCACCTGGGAAAGAATAAGCCCATGCACTGGTACAGGATGGGACCAGCCTGCTGGAAAGCAGCATTGGGGAGAAGGACCTGATGGGCAACAAGCTATTCGCGAGCCAGCAGTGTGCTCTTTTGGCCGAGAAGGCCAATGGTATCTTGGAGAGCATTAGGAAGAGCATTGTCAGGAGGTTGCTGGAGGTGATCCTGACCCTCTACTCAGCCCTACTGGGGCCTCATCAGGAGCTCTGTGTCCAGTTTTGGGCTTCCCACTTACAGAAAGATAAGGAACTACTGGAGAGGGTGCAGTGAAGGGCAACAAAGATGATTAGAAAACTGGAGGATCTCTCTTATGAGAGTTCCATCTGTATATGAGGAAAAATTTCTTTAATGTGAGCATGATGGAGCACTGGCACAAGCTGACTAGAGAGGTTGTGGAGTCTCCTTCTCTGGAGATACTCAAAACCTGTCTGGTCATGATTCTGTGCAACGTGATCTAGGTGAACTTGTCTTAGTAGAAGTATAGGACTAGATGATCTCCATAGATTCCTTCCAAGCCATGAATTGTATGATTCTGTGATTTGAAAAATAGGCTACCCAGTTTTATGACTGACAAAAGTCAGTCACACATACTACAATACGAGCAATCACTTTTCAAGTTTTGGGGCATAGCTTAGTCTCTGAATTGTTGAGAAAAGATCTTTCCCTACAGCATAACAGTATAGGACTGGCTAGACGCATTGAGAAGTTCTTTTGAAATATCAGGATATTGCATTTCGTGGAGCTGGCTTGAATCAATGACATGCCATAATACTCAAGAAAACAAATGGCACATATTAGAGTATTTGCATATACACAGAACTGTGGCAAAATGTTCTCCCAGCTGCAAAACCAGACAAGTAATCTCTTTGTAATTCTTATCTTACTATGCCAGCTAGACTCATGATGAAGGATGAACATAAAGGAGACATTAACATTGTGCAACTGAACTGATGAGAAATTGTGTTCCAGGAATTGTGCTACATAAAGGAAAAGATATATATAAACTAAACTAAAAAGTAATATTTTATATAAGAAATTAAATTATATTACTGCTGTTTTATTGTAAATGTAAATATTTTTTTCCCTCCTATCTTTTTAATCTTCTGTTTTACAGAGATGAATTATAAAATAATATTTAATGAAATAGGATTTTGTCTACAATAAAATTAGTGTGAGACTGTCCTCAAAAATATTCCAAAAATATTTATTAATTTAGATTGATCTGGTGGAACAGTGATAAATAAAAATAATACTTAAGAAATTTTTATTTTATAATTTATTTATTCTTATATGGTTTGCGTTTAGAAGCTCGCATATCTTAATTAAACTAAACATTCCAACTTAGTCTAAGCGTGATAATTGGAGTTTTTAATTAAAAATGTGAATGACAAAAAAAGTGGAAGAAAAATCATCCTTTTTAGTATTTAATTTTTTGTTTTAAAATAAGTATCTAATAGTTAATATTTGAACTCAGAATATAACTGTGTAACTGCATTTTTAAGTGGTATGTGAGAATGTAATGAGGATGTAGGAGAAAGAAATCCTTTAAAAATATGCAGACAGTGATGAGGACTTTAATTTTGTCCCATAAATAGTGAATTTCAAGGTTGTGTGGAAGATCACTCAAGAGTAAACGCTGGCATTTGTGATGGCTGAAGTGTGCTCTGAGGTGTAGCATTCACACACCATACTTTGACCTGGACATGATGAAGGCATAAATCACTATGGCAGGATAACATGCAGACACCTGGCCTAGAAGATGTGTGTGTGGAGCGGGGAACAGCCAAGAATAGCATGTTTAGAAAAGTAGTCATTGAAGGGTAAAGCATACTGGAGGTGTGAGCCAATTCTCTGCAGTTTAGTATAAAATGCTTGTGAGCTAGAATTTATTCTTGGCACACTTGTTCTGCCATTTCTTTTGAAGTAGCTTACAATGTTAATGATTCAGAATTTCAATAATGAAGAAAAGATTGGGGTTTTTTTCTCTCAACATAAGCAGTCTAGGATTCAATCTCACTATAATAATTGATGGAATAATTTCTCTAACTGTTTGTGGACAAATACACTCAATTTCGAGATATTTCAGCATGTGAACTCTAACTAGATTTTTTCCCTCTCTTGCATCAGTGGGAGAACTAAGAAGGGGAAGAGGAAAGCAGGCATCAAGTTGTTTGAAAATAAATAAAACTGCCAAGACGGAAATTTCCGATGAAGCTATGAGACTTTATTTTGCCCAACTGTACAGAAGGAATAATTTAACAGAAAGAAGAATGAGTTCCAAAGCAATATTTTTCTATGTCCCTCTGCAGAGCTAGCTCCTCTTATGGTTATATACACAATGAATAAATGTTTCAAATGGTTCTTCTTATCAGTCTGGTGTTGTAAGGAATACTGAACCATGAACTTGGATGCCCTTCAGCCAGCAAATATATCAATAAATCTTTTAAAATATTTAAACTGTGAACTTTGTTAAGTTCTTAAGGATGCCTTGAACAGAAAGGTGACAATGCTGGCTATTGAACTACTTCTTCTTTCATTGATGCATATGGTAATAACAGTAATAATATAAAGAAGAGCAGAATAAACATGAATAACAGTACAAATGAAGATTGTTTTGAAAGCTATCAAATTATTAGTTAAGGATCTTAGTTCAACAGGTAATCATTCCTGATTCACTGAATCACTTTTCCAAAAGCTTCAATATAAAAACATATAGAAATAGAAGCTAGTGGCAATTAGCTACATGATTTATGCGTAGAATCTATCTAAATTCATTGAAGAATAGGGATTGTCTTCGGGAATAAGAGTTTTTTCAATACAATAGTGCCTGAATTAAGAACTACAGGGACTACATCTGACAGACAGGAACAAAACTTTAATATACTGAGGGAAAGTTTGTTAATGGACCTTCATTTTATGACTGATTTCAAGTTTTTTGGGTCCAAAAATGTTCCATGTGTCGAAGGAGAGAAAAAGAACATGCTATTTATCTGTGTTTAAATTCATGGAAATAAAACCTAAATTATTCAGTTTAAATCATGGTAAACTGGCAGGATGAAAATCACGGAGAGTATTTTTCAGATAATTCTGCTTGAAACCAATCATTAAGCTGACACACATTTCATTTCAGGTTTGTACTTTTAAATACTTACAACAGCTGTGTGCTAGAGATTTACGGATTCTAATTTTCACTATATTGTGAATAATGATCATTGAATATTTAATATTTCTATATATCATTCTCCATCATACTTTATAAGGGTAAAATGAGAGAAATACAGACTTTCTTTTTTCATCTTTATTTCCATCAAGTTGCTCTTAAAAGGCTGATGAGTATTCAAGAGGTAATAGATGTTGAGAAAAAAAACAAATCGCACAACCAACCAACCACTGAAGGTCTGTCACTATTTTTTAATAAGAATGAAATCATCTTTTTACTAAAAGCTATATTTTGAAAACTATTTATTCATCGCTAGTGTAATGAATGTATTAAAAGAAACTAGTACATTGACATATGTAATGATAAATAAGTATATTTTGAAATTGTCCTAGATAGTTACTATGATAAAAACATTGTAAAAACACACAAACAAATCAAGCCAAACCAAAACCACAAGGAGATGAAACAATTAATCAGCATATCTTAAAATTTCCTAACTGACTGCTTCATTTCTTCGAGGGTTAACACAGGGTTATTTATCTGTTGTGTACTCTGCCTGTTTCTAAAATGCTGGACTTGTGTTTGATCATATGTAAAATGCCCCTAAATAGAAGTAAAAGAAATAATTGTTATACTTGAGTAATCAAAAGTAAAAAAACCATCTGACAGAGAGAGGAAGGACTGTTTAGAAGGGAGAAACATTCTGCAACAATATCTGGGATCAGTATAGTTCTTATTTATTCTTTAATTAGTTATCATGATTTTAGTATTTGGGGGAAAAAAAGAGTAAGAAAAATATATTTTTAAACATTATATTTTCTGTGTTCAATAGTAGAGCCCAGATCATCGTTTCTCTGAAAAAAATCAGAACATAAATACGTAAACTTGCTTAAATAAACGAAATTTCTAGTTTATGTATGGTGTTTATTAGGTAGAGTAACACATCTGGTAAGTGCAGATATATAAATATGCGGTGAGAGAATACATATAATGTGAATTTTAAGCAAACCAGCTATATATGAGAATATTATTTCAATTTAGTCATTTATTTCAGAATGGTATGGCTGTCATGTCGAAAGTATTTCACAAGCAGGTCAGCTTGCCATCTCTCTCTTCTTATTTCATTAATTATGAAATGAAAGTTAAAAGGACTATCACGTTGCAGCTAAGATTTCTGAAATATAGGGAGAAAAACTCAAACTTTTATTTCTATTGGAGATTTGCCCTAACAAGACATAAGAGGTGGAATCTTGAAAATTACAGTATACACAGTTCTAATAAAAAAAAAAATTGGCAAGGAAAATTAGTTTCTTCAATATCATGCAACAAAACAACAGTACACACAAAATACTGTTGTTCAAAAAGAAATAGGTTTGAAGACATATATTCAGAGACAGAAGTAGTTATTTTTCAGTGGCATCTGAAACAGAAATTGAGGTTAAAGCTACTTCCATTAATCAGTATTCAGAGACATGTAATAAAAGATTCCAGCTACTAGCTTCTAATCTAAGTAAACAGCAGAGAAAAACTGGACAGGATAGAGGATTGAAGTACATAGTGAAGGTGTGTTTTATGGACTACCAGACAACAGATCAAGAGCAAAATTTTTATCTCACTGGGCTGAGGATTCTGACAAAATATCTGTGTATTCAAAACAGTCTTCTAGGCCTCTACTACAATAGAAAGGAACACTTGCTGCAAAGGAGATGTTCTATTAGATAAATCTGACCCATGATGTGTTTTCTCCTAATTAATGAAACAAAGGACCATTAAATGACTGGGTCAGATGCTACACAAGTCTAACATGGGATGGATCCCTGACCTTCTGTGGCATTATTTGTTGGAGAATACTATTTCTAATGATAATGAATCACAGGAAGTAAAAGAAAATTGATACATAGATATGATAGACAAACCCTCATTTTTTTTGCAGCAAGAAATTAATATAATGTATTTTCTTGAGGTAGGCAAAAAGACCTGTATTTTATCCTAGAAACTTTGAAATGAACTTCCTTTTATTTGAATCATCAGTAATGTGGTGATTCTGATGACATATCTGCAGACAAACATCAAGAAGTTTCTAGTCATACTTGTTATTTCATCTTTCTTTGACAATAATTAAAAATATTAAGATAGACACATCTATTGGGGTTTTTTTTGTTGTGCTTGTCATGAAATATTATGGGTCAAGTCACCAATTCAGACCTATTATAAATGCCAGTGTGCATTTCTGAGATGTGGCAGAAAGGTATTAAAATCCAGAAGACTAAGCACCAAGAATACAGTCAAAGGAAGAAATGTTTTATTTCCTATAATCCATATAATTTTCTGTTCATGCTCATATCCTCATATGACAGAAGACATATAGAGATTATTTTCGTTGCTAAAAATTACATTTTTGCCACTAAGAAGATTTATAGAGTTCGCTAAGTTTATAACTAAAAATTCGAGATTAACTCTTATCTTTGAAAAAATGTTTTGAACTGCCTGCCAAAGCTTCAGACTTTTCTTTTGAAAAAGTATTTTCATAATCAAATTATTTTTTCAATAATTTCCATATTTCAAAATAATTCAAAAACTTGAAGGAATTGGCTTTTTATCATTACAGAAAGAATATTCTTCATTTGATGTTTCATTTCTAAACACAATAGCTAGTGATTTTGATTGTGCAGATAAAACCATATAATAGCTGTAAGGCTATTCCTTTGTGAAGTTTCCTATTGCATTCTAGAATGGCAGTTAGTTAATTAATGTTTATGCATGCATGTATGCGTATGGTTGTTGCCTAAAATTCTTAGAGCACTAAAGTAAAAAAAGATTAAAGATTTGGTAAATAAAAAATGTGAAGAACTTTTTAATAATTTTTTTTCACATTCTGAAGGTATAAATAAGTCTCATTCTGCTGGTCCTGTGAGTTGATATTATTTCAGTGTCTAATCAGAATATCACAAATTATTTTCCTTAGGATAGGTTTATATTCTAAACTAAATTTTTTAAATATATCTTACACATGCATTTCAGTGGAATTTTAAGTGTCAAATGTGAATTAATAATATACAAACTTCTCTGAATTGTATTCCTTACAAAGTGTTAATCAAAGAGACATAACTATTCAATGTTCCAAATCTTCTTATGAAAATTCAATGAGATGTAGGCTTTAGGAAGTTATAAGAACAGTTGCTGTTACTGTAATGTTAGTTCCTAACTTTGTGGAATTCACAGCATGGAATAAGGCATTGAAGATGAGATTCTGTCTCACTTTCTGTCTTTCGGCAAGAATACTTAGTGTTCATATTTTGTATCCTTTAAAATGTTCCAGAGTAAAATGTTGTTCTTGTAAACATACATGCTTCCATTAGGAAGCCTTGTCTATTAAAAAGAAAAGCAGTAGGCTCCCACTTCATGCAGAAACTTAAATTTGACAAACTGGAACACTCCTGATGGATTGAACAAGGAATCATTAGACTCTTATCTCAAGATGTGCTACAATTCACTGACTACCAAGAGATCTTGGGAGGCATTTGAAAAACTAAAACATGGTTTGTTTCCAGCTTTTTCACCCTTTTTATTAAAGACATAATGATTTTCCTTTGTCAGTGGGAATGAAAAAACATGCATGGAGCATGTACACTTACCTCTGTGGATTATGTATGGATTACAAAATCTACCATTTGGCCCGAGATTTGTCCTGTCTAGCTGCAAGAGTTACCCTAAGCATGTTCTGCAGTCTGCAGAGAAATACAGAAATGCACATAGGATCATTCAGTTCACCTATGACCTGAATGGTATTTCAAATGTGTCTATTTTACATGATTAATTGGAAAACAATCTATGGGAAAATGGATGGGAATGCTGACTTTTGAATTTATTAAAGGTAAATGTATGAAAAATAACCACTTTTCCTTGAAAAGAATGAGACGCTTGTATGGAACTAGGAATTCTTTCTCATCTGGAGAACAATTACAACTAAAAATGATGATTTTAAGACCAATAACACAAGGCAATAGCTCACATACCAAAAAGAAAATATAATCATATAGTTGAGTCTTAAATTTATAGAGACTTTACTACTTCATAGCTTAAATCTAAACATATTTTGAGGACATTTCTTCTCCAATGCTTTAAAGTTCAAAGCAAATAAATTGTCTCTTTTTCATGACAGAGGATTTTGCAGGTGATACTCAACTTATGTCCAGAGTAGAGATAATCCTGAAAACAGTTGAGCTGGCTTTTTTTTGGTTGTTTTTTTTTTTTTTAGTTTCTTGAGGCTGTATATTTAAATTTTATTATTTCTTCACATAAACAGGCACACCGTTTGATTATTGCCCACTTTTATCCCAAATGCTGTGATTCACCTAGAGAAAACAACTTACCTTCAGTCCACATTTAGAAAAATACCAAGTATATTCTTAAGACTGATAGCATGCACTTGTTCTTAACCCTGAAAATTTCTTGGTGCATTCCCACATAAATTTCTGCACATAGGCCTACAAATGGTGAGGAGATGTCTGACAGCTAAAAGGAAGGAGTTTTTCTGATTGTTTGTTTGTTTAATTTATTCTGTTTATTCTCAGCCCTTTGTAGCCATCTCTATTTTGTTTCACTAAGAGTTCTTGATTGCTTTGCATATACTACTTAAGATAAGCATTCTAATTCCATTCAGCTTTATAGTTATTTGGAGCAAAGTGATTCAAAAATCTTCAAGATAACTTCATCATGAAACTTAGAAAACAACTAAAACCAAATGAAATACACATCAGAAAAGAGTTTGGGGTTTAGAAAAGTAGAATCATGTCACGCATGAGAAGCCCATACATTGTTAATGGACTGATCTGAGTGCACAGGACTTGTTTCTCCCTGTCTGTGACAATTTACTTATATCTTAGGACACTGATTTTTTGGAATTTATTTTTTATGGGTTTTTAATCCCTGGATGTATACTCATTAGGTTTCAGCATGTAGTTTATTGAGGAAAAAAAATACCATGGTGATCTTAACTTGAATGAAAGCAGTGTCAGTTTCCTTAGAATACAGAGAGAGATGAATCCGTTTTTAATAAAATCTGAATCATTAACCCAGTCAGTTTGCTAAGTGTTGGAAATCCAACCACTGCAGGATTAAAATTAACGCAGTGCTTCTCTGTGTGTCTTGCAGGAAGTATTACTGGGGTTTTTTTCCACTCTCTCCTCCTTACCCTCCTTTCTTAACACGCTTATTTGGAAAAAACAAAACAAACAAACAAAAAAACCCAAAACCTTATTTGGTGCTGGATTGAGTCTGATTATAAGGAACTTTTTTCTTTGGATAGAATTGTTTTGTACATAAATGGTAGGGTATGTGTAGCTTTGAGAAGCTATGTTTTTCCTGGACACAGCAATAGCTTTCAGTGAACTCGGTACTGAGAAGTATCAATATTAATAATATGCTTCCCTTCTCCTTTTCCTTCCCTTTCCCTATTCCTTTTCTTTTCCCTGTCCCTTACCCTTTTCCCTTTTCCTTCCTTTTCCATTCCCTTTCCCCTTTTTTCTCCCTTTACTCTTTTCTAATATATTCTTAAAAATATAGCCTTTTTCTTTTTTTATAAGTAACTTCATTGAAATGTATGGAATGTATCCATATATGTAACAGAGGGAAGAGAAGAATCAGGATCTTTGTTGTGTAGAAAATCTATTCTTATTTACAGTCCTTCCTAGGAGCTTCATGCAATTTATCATTCTCCTTGGTTGTTGTGATAATAAGTTACAAAGTGTTTCCCATAAAAGTGTCAAAACCTAATATAATTTAAGTTACATGCAAGAAATAAATTTTAGTTATTGCAGGATTGGCTATTTAATCAAGTAATTGGCGCAATTTTTTTTTGTTTTGTTTTGTTAGTGTGCCTCTGCAAAATTTGTATGGATAGGAGCTTAATTTACATATGTAACATTCCATTCTTTTGTAGGTCACACAATTCTTCTGCCCTGACATTGAAATAGCATTTAGAGTGAGCTTGAAAATCTCTTCCAGATGATTGATGAAGTATAGATATTAACATGAATCTGATTTTTTTATTGCTAGCAAAGTGATGTAAGTTACTTAAGAATTGACTATTCAAAAACTATATTCTGGGAGACTGGATCTAGAAAAAAGTCAGAAAAGCCTCAAGAATGTTTGACAAGCAGTGACTGGTCCCAGTAGTTTATCTACAGCTAGAGGATAAATAGGAAATAATTGGTACTTAAAATTCAGGAGAAAAAAAGTTACTCTCAATTTTTCCTTCATTTCAATTTATCTTAGACACAGATATTATTTTTCAGTTCTTTTCCTCCAGATGATCCTTATAATGTTAACAAACACTTTACTAAAAATCCACAGGGTTGGAAGAGATCTCTAAGATCATTGATAACAACATGTGGAACACCTAAAAATATGTTGAAACTATGCTAAGGAGATGCTAGTCCCCAAATACTAAATTTTTTGATTTTTGAAAAAAGCTATAGCTTGAAAGCTGAACCATAAATGCAGTATGTTTGGAGTTTAAATCTTAAAACAGAAGACTCTCCATGAAAATTTATGCTGTTACTCATAATTTTAGACTCTAACATATTGTACAGAACGTGTATAGTGAAATATATGCTTTTTATTGATAGAAAGTGGATGTGGAAGACAGGCTGTTGTTATCCTCTTTATGTGAATCTTTACATCAATTTTATATTGGTGTTGAAAACTACCAAAGTTGCTTAGAAAAAAGAAATATGATGTATTTTTTTCTTTTTAATTTGTGATGCCAGACAATATTTTGAGGAAATTGTATAATTCTTATGGATTTATGAAGCATGAATGTATAGTTTAGTTGACAAAATAGGTTTCTGGCTCTTTAAGATTAGTTTACAAGGCAAATGAGATACAGTCCTCAAAAGAAACCATAATATTACATATTTCTCTGATACTTAAAGAGAGAAAAAAATCTATGTAAAGAAGGGTTAACTTTCATTCTGCTTTTCTCAAATAACTTCCTATTGCTGAAATGTTTTCCATCCTAAAAGAAATCTTGACTCCAGTTTAATGATAACTACCTGATAAAGCTATTCAAGAGGAACAGTATTGTAAATTTATACAGAATTTTACTTCTTCCTACTTCTTATTACTTAAAACTAAGTAAGATAAATCATGTTATTTCTGAAAACACATTTTAATAAAAGTAAATCATACCATTAAAATTCCTTTTTCTTACCGGAATTACCTACTTTGTTGACCCATAATACTAATATTATAGTATTAATTAATAAGTATTAATATTTATATATAAGGATTAATTTTTATACTTTCAAAATACTGGCATTATATTTGATGTTAAGACAAAACATGTAATGAAAGAATCTAAAGTGAAAGGGGTAATTCAAGGAAAATATAGCTTAATAAATATGAAAAGATGAAGTGTTTGGGAAAATCATTAGCCAGATTGTGAATTCCATATTGTTTCAGAGACTGTAGGTTTTGTTGTGACCTTCGTTTGCTACTTATACACCATGCTAAAATACCTTTGAGCTTTGGTAGAAGCTTTAGTAGTGTAAGTTTGGCACCAAATAAAAAGACTGAGAAAAGGTGATGGAACAATCAAGAGCCATTAATGATGAATGATTTGTGGTCCCAAATATATGTGTTTTCAACTGAGCTGTTGACTTTGAATGATATTCAGTATAAAAGGCATGGGTTGAAGTGGAGCCTTTGATTTCCCCAGTGGAAACATTTAGGGATATTGCTTTCTAAACAGGGGATGGATCACTATGACATGGAGAAAAAACAGATCAAGATTCTGAAGAGCAATCAGCTTCTGCTAATGATTTTGATTTTTTTTTCTTAGACCTTTAGCTCTCCAACACCATACAGTGTGAAAGCCCGAGAGATTAAGAGATGTTTTTACAGGTCTGCTCTGACTGTCTGCCTATTATTGCACACAAAGGCTTTAAGTAGAACTGGAAAATTTAGGGGGGAAAAAAATGTCTAAGCAGGAAGGCTCAGGAGGGCTGTGAGACCCTTCTTGAGGTTTGAAATTGCTAAGAACTTAGTAGACCTTCTAACTAAGGAAATCTCTAGCAAGAATATGAAAGTTTACCAGAAAATTCATACAATATATTGGCAGATTCCCACCAGACTGACTTCCATCAAGGAAAACCTTTTCAGTAAGGTCAGAAGTACAGCAATAAAGGTTCATCTAATATTTAGGAGATCTATATCTGTCCCTGAGACAAATACACTTTTCATTTATTTTTCAGTTTTAAACCAATCATGAAAAAGTTATTCTTTCAAATTATGAATCAAACAAAGAGAAAAAAGGAAAAAATACAGACGTGTAATCCAAAAAGTCTTGGCCTTATATGCTGTGTAATAAGGAGATTTGCATTTCCTAGACAAAAATTAAAAAGCAAACAAACAAACAAATATAGCTGAGCTACATATATGATTGAAAAGTGTTTAACTATGTTTTGAGGATCCATAATTGTACTAATTGTTTATCCTCCCAGTTTGTGTCTTCCTTTTGTTGATAATGGTCTCAGCTGTATTGTTAGAACTGCACAAAGCAGCGCCAGCACACTTTAGTTTAGAAGTTGTGTTTCCAGATTATAGAGAGACTTACAGGAAAATAGTAATGGACCAGGCTGCTGGCAGGACCTATGGACCTACGGAGAAAGCAGGCCACAGTGGAACACATTTGCTAGCAAGATTTGTGTCCCCATGAGAAATTGTAAGATACTAAAGATCACAATTGCCTCAAACACTGACAAGATCATTGAATAACTTGGCCTAATGTAACAAACTGTGCAAAGAAGCAACTGTCCATCTGCAATTTGCCATCTCTGAAGCCCATGCCCCCACCTCCTCTCATTCATCATATGCCTCCTGGATTCTGGGAAATTAGACCATGAGTTAAGCCATCCCACAGGAATTTGGCATAAGATAAAGGTGGAACTATTGTCCAGCTATTCGAAGTCTAAAGAGAAGTAAACAAGGCTGGGGGAAGAAGAATGTATTCATAAAGAAAGCCAACTCAGCAGCTGTGCTGAAAATCTGACTGGGTTTAGCAAGGGAAAGCTTAGCCCATAGACTCATTTCTGAAGCCTCCCACCACAGGACTGCACGTGATCCATGGTATTGGATGAGGACTGGAAGTCTGAGGTGACATTTGCTTTCTTCCAGTCCTCAGGCACCAATCCTGACCACTATAACCTGTCTCAGCACTCCTGGGTGCATCCCATCAGGGCCCATGGAGTTTTGGATATTAAGTTTGCCCAGGTGTTCTCTAACTCAGTCCTCTCACTTATTGTTTTAGATTGCGTGGTTTTGTAGACTGTGGATTGTTGTTTTTTTTCACTAAATTGCATAGGGTTGGTGTTTGTTAATGCTTTAGGGTAATGCATTCCCTTAGTTGTATGTTATTCCTGTAAGCCCTTTTACCAACACAACAATTTTTTTTCTCTCTAAATTAATAGAAATTTTCTTAGAGAAAGCATAATAACATTTTCTCTGGATGTGGCTTTTTAGCTAATAATGAAATTAAAGGCTTTAAAATCTTTTAAAGCCATAAATAAAAGTAATTTTCCTAGTTAAGCTTATGTCACATCAAAACTGGGTTGTTACCATAAGCAAGAAAATGAGGCAGCTGGCCTAGAAATATAAAACTATATAAACTATTAGGAAACACATAGTTAATTTTATACTTAGCTCTTAATATTATATGTTAATTTTCACTGGCATTGAAAAGAATATTTAAGAAAACATTGCAAAGTAAACTAAAGTTTTCAACAATTCTTGGTAGCTAAGATTCCATTATGCATACAGAAATGAAGCATTTCTAAGATCTATGAAGTCTTTCTAGATTTTGCTATACAAATTTATCATAGGAGGATCTTAAAATTAATTTGATTAGAACAAACATTCTGGATATTTTTCTGATAAAAATCTCTTTGGTAGTATTCTCTCAAAAGGACAGGTTTCCTTTTCTTTTTTTTTTTTTTTAACCTTATCACATAACGAAGATTACTCTTCTATAATTTCAGTCTGCTGATGCTTTCCATTTTAATTTGTGGTATCACCTTACATAATGATGGAGGGAGCTGGTGATCTTGCTCTCTCATGTAAGACTTCTACCCTATCAAATCCTGAGTCAATTGTCTTTCATTTATAAAATTGATGCAGCGGTTTCTCCAGCAAGAAACTGTGTATTCACATAGGAGTATACATTTAAGACAAAAGCCTTTTCATTTTTTTTGGAAGGTGTAGAGTCTGAAGCGTGTAGGAGTTACTATAGACAATTTACTTGAGGAGAAGTATCCCTCTGTGGTGCATAGTCCCCATAAACTGACCCAGAATTCAATGACCACAGAAACTGAGTTCTACGTATGCTCTAGACTTGATTTAGCACTAATTATAAAGGAATGATATTCAATGCTGTTATTTCCAGCTCTGAAGCATTTGCTGGGTTCATACCTAACCTTAGTCACCCACCCATAAGAACTAAGATTTGAAAAACATATGTAGCTTTACTTTGCATATTTCATTTATTTTCCTGTCTCAGAGAATGTGAATCCAAATCAGAAAAGTGGTGGCAACAACTTATAGTTTGACCCAAACAAAGCAATACAGACATTTTCTTCATACTGGATTGTTCACAAATTATTAGGCAAAATAGTAAAACCAATTTGTGATGTGACAGTTTCAACTAGTGCCATCCATTTGCAGAATTCAGAAGTGAAGGTGTTATTTAAAATGCTTTTATGTTCATGGTCAAAAAATGCTTAGGGAATAAATCTGCTTCCTTCAAAAATCAATTATTCATGGATTCTTAATGGATAATAGTATCAAAACCTTTTGATAAGCATAATATAAAACCTAGTATCATTAAAAACATAGAATGATTACATGCTATATCAAATTTCAATCAAACCAATTATAAAGTCCTGCATGATTTACTGCTGCTTTCTTTTGCATCTGGCTAAGGTAAGTGTAGTTATATTTTCCCTAAAAATTGTTTTAAATATGCTATACCATTGTCAGTCACTCTGCCTTCTTTTTTTTTTTTTTTTTT
>VXBA01004802.1:55285-69432 GCA_013399895.1 Serilophus lunatus | reverse complement strand
GAGAGAGATATCTTGGTTTAGTCTTTTACCCTCTCTCTTTATGATTGCAAGATTCCTTGTCATCTCTGGGAAAAACTATGACAAGCACCACTGCACCTATCCAATGTTATTTTCTACTTTCTTCACACAAAGCCTAAGTAAAATTCCCTAGCCTAATAATACTTTGAATTCTTTTAATGTTTTTTTAGCTTTCACTTGTCTAACAACAGTCTTAATAGAAAAACATATGTTGGTGAAATACAGTAAAGGAAAAATTAGGCAAGAAAGACTGAGGCTCAGCATTTGTACATGTATAGTAGTGCAAATCTGCAGAACTTTCATGCTCCTATATTGCACATGTACAGTTCCATTAAGTATTTATATTGTTATTGCATGTTGTGTGCATGACAGAGCACGAGATCAAAGTAACACTATTACCTTCTGATTTAAATTAGTGAGAAACAATAGCTTGAAAAAAAGAGTGTCACATGAATTTTGCTCTTTAAGGTCAAACTTTAAGGTAAACTGATGTGTAGTCAGGCATGTTTTTTGATTAAAAATAATTTTAGATTAAGAGATAATTCTATCTAGAATGGAAATTCTCTAAAACTTTGTTTTTCACTTAAAGCTTGTAACATTGAAAAGAAAAGATGAGCAATGAATGGTGTCATTGATATATTTGAAGAAGACCTTCTTCTCATCCTTGATATCTTTAGCCAGATTTAATTCCAAATGGGCCTTAACCTTCCTTGTTATATTTCCAAGAGAAAAAAATAAGAATAATCGAGCCTGTGCCTGTAATAATGCTTTGGTTTCTGCTTCAGGGTATGTGTCAGAAAGCATTAAAACTTCCTTGTGGCAAAATAAATCATCAAGAAAAACAATGATTCTCACCGTGACATTAGAATTCTCCCAAGACAAGATACAGCATGATTTGGGGTATTGCTCTGAAGGCAGTATATTTATTTTATCAGTCATAATAACGAAGAATGCAAGTACAAGTCTGAAGCAGAGCTAAGTATTGGCACACCTAATTTGCTTTGTTGGTAGAACCCTAAATTACTACTCCAGGCTCTAATCAGAGATATCAAGAAGGATGCAGAGCCTGGCTTTGGCTACTTAGTAGATCATGTGCATGTCTATTCTATGCTTTTGAGACAGTTTTTCCACTTGACAAGATTACGATGAAGACTGATGATAAATATTGGACTGTGGAGAATGGGGACCAATACTTGCACAATACTGTGACACTTGGATGGAAATTAACATAAGAGTTTAAGCCAATAAATCTTTTTTAAAAGATGATTAGTTTTTCATCTCTGTTGATAAAAGGAGCATTCCCTCAAAATCAGAATTTAGACATAAATTGGACCTAAACTTTAATGAAGACCTGAGAACAGAATATCATGCAGGTTACTATTAACACAGAGACAGATATTTGTAGAATTTAGTTACACCTACCATGAACTAAGTTGCTGTAACAGAAGGATGAAGTCACTAGCGCACAGCTTCCTCTCAAACTTTAAATGTAATTAAAATTTAATTGCACAAATCCACTGTAGAGTGGTTTCTTCAGTGTCCTAGGTTGTTCTTAGGTGCAATGTTTACCTGGCAATCTCTTAAGTAATCTTTGAGGAAGTATATAGTAGGTGAAAAATTTATAAGTTTCCATTAAAAAAATACTGTGAGGCAACAATATGAATAATAAATATATTTAAAATCATAACTTATCTCTCACTCTAAAACAGAATTAATATTTCTTCTACTGTATCACAGAAATAAATAAATAAACAATCTTGTTTTCTTATGCCATTCAAAGCGATGTGAGTCTCCTCTATAAATATTTTAATGAAATTTTAACATTTTACTGAAGGCATTTGATTGTTATCCATTTTTTTTATTATTTTCTTTTTTGTCCACATTAGGACAATGGAAGAAAAATATTTTTATTTTATGTTATGATTTTATTTTATTTCAAAGAATTTTTTACATTGTTTCAGGTTGTTCCAGATATTTGTTTCATGTTGTTCCAGATAGAGATAACAGTGTTCATCCTACAATGGCTGGTGTATTTGTGATTTTCATTAGGATCCAAATATGGAAAATAAAGGAATTCTTGGACCTGAAATTTGATATCACCTGTTCTTCGACTAGATTGTCTTCATGTTTTTCAATAGTTTCAGGCACATAAAATGTCACTTTTCTCTCCATATATTGCGAAAGAGTAGGTCCAACCTGCCTCCCTCAAAGTGTTTAAATTTATTCAGAGCTGTATTTATTCTAAAAGTCCCCTGGCTCTTAACTTCTGCACCCTTTGTAGTCTGAAAAATGTGTATTTACAGCTAAGAGTGCCTCTTAGAGTGCCAAGCAGTCTATAAATATGGAATAGGCAGACAAGCATTTGAGCTCTATTTAAGTCCTCTAAGGAAGCTCAACAAATGTGCTGTATGTATGAATTCCATGCTCTAAATACTACTTGGCCTCAGAGACACTGAGACTTTAACCTCCACCTTCCAAGACTAAGGTGTTGAATATCCAGAAAGAGTCTAATCTTCAACACCATGGATCTGTGTATTGTCTTAGAACCACATGAAAATGAAGGAAGAAATAAATCAGACACTTCTGACTCGATGATTTCTCATGCAGATGAAACAAAATAGAAATGGAAGCAAAAGCAATCAAAGGTTTAAATTACACTGACTAGATTATTCTGGGAACAAAAATGAAATTGATCCATGAGGAAGTATATTGTTTCCAGAGGAATTCCATTCTCAGTTCTTTGTGAACCTAGGAAAGAAATATTTTTTGCCTCAAATTACCTCTATTCACACTGAATTTTGCATAAATTTATTCTTGTATATTGGGAAAATTAAAAAATAAAGCAATCCAAACCTTCATCTAACATACATTTTCTGTTTATATGCAGTAGACCAGTAGACTAGCAGTGGCTGCTCTTTATTCACATAGAAAACACAGGGGGAAATAGCTCACATAGAAGAAATAAAGAAGTTCAGTTTTCTAGATGAGCACATGCACAATCTTATTAGCAAGTGATATTTTTGGATGCTGTGACACTTCATTCCCTCTACTTTTCCTTGTGTTTACTGACTGAGTGCTCCTCTGGAAAAGAAATATCTTCTCATATAGTGGCTTCAATAAGCAGATCTTGAATTATCTGACTTTTATGGATAGCATAGGGAGGATAGCATAGAGAAGATATACACATTTCTCTTGACATTAAAAAGAGTGATGAGATTTATATAACAATTTTTGTCTATCCTCCTTACATTAATGACAAACGCATAATATTATAGCTTGATCAATAAACCCGATCTTTCACACAAGAGCAAAGATTGAAGCTGAGATCTATACTTTGAGAACATGTCTTAATTAATTTACCATCAGTGTTCTTTTGAGTACTGGCATATAAATAAAGAAGGGCTATGGCTATGAACTGCCATTCAGGACAACTACCACTAGTAAAAAAACTTAGTGAGAAATTATAATGTCCAAATTGTTAAGAAGAGAAACTTCCCATCCAACTTTCACGAAGTATAAAAAAAGTGGATGGGGTTTCATCACGTTGCAGCTACAATGTACTGCATTATATCTAATAAAATCAGTATGTGTCCTGTTATGAAAAGCATACAATCCCTTTTAAAAAACGAAAATGAGAGCATCTCTGGATTATACACCAAGGACTGTTATTCTGTGAGAAATATCTACTGAAAGTACAAAGTCTATAAAGATTTTACTTCATTGATTAGTACAATTGATAGTGAGTTAT
This sequence comes from Serilophus lunatus, assembly GCA_013399895.1. Taxonomy (NCBI): domain Eukaryota; kingdom Metazoa; phylum Chordata; class Aves; order Passeriformes; family Eurylaimidae; genus Serilophus; species Serilophus lunatus. The sequence goes on along the minus strand of VXBA01004802.1, from coordinate 65,666 downwards.
CAAAGGAAACTGAAAAGAGTTGAATGCAGCAACATATCTTCAAAATCCTGAGAGAGATATTCTTTTTTATGTTTAACTGATCTTAATGTCACTGGGAATGCAAAAGTAGAAAGAAAAGACACCACTATGCAAACAATCATTCATTTTCAGATGAGAAACAAAAAAAGAGAGAATAAAAACCAGATGATTTAAATTTTCAGAGCACTTCAAAAAGGTTTGTGCAGACCATGAATCAGAATGTCTGTGAAATTCTGATTAACATAAACAGAGGTGACAGTAATTCCCTGTTCACTGTGACAGAAATCTAATCAGTACTGTTACTAAAATACGTCTGTTTCCATTCAAAAATAGTGCCATTGAATGGATGCAGTATATTTAAGAAAATGTATTACTTTCAGTTCTTAACTCTTTTCTCTCCAGAGGTGAAATCTACATTTCTTCGAGATTTTTGTTTGAGTAAGCACAGTTCAATTATAAGGTATATATTCTCAGAATTATGGGAATCTGACTAAATTATCTCAAAAATCTATAAGAGTGTTTAATTATATTTCTGTCAATAAAGGAGATAAAAACCAAACAAACAGGGAAGCAGAGAAATATAGCAATTCAGTTTAACAAGGAAGGGTGTTTTTTTCTATTTAATTCTAAATTTGACAACCCATTTTAAAGTTTCAAATAAATCTTTGTATTTTCAGAAATACCTATATACCATTTACTATTTCTGAATTATAGTTCTTTCCTCCTGTTTATCAAGCCTCTATTTTTAAGTCTTCCATTTAGTTTTTCAGCAGGATGTACAGAGATTAAGTTTGCTGTTGTATGCTGTTGTATGTAATAAAGTTCTCACATGTTGTTCCCTTTTTCTTCTTAAAGATACAGTTTTGGTTATGTAAGAGAAGGACAGGGTACAGGAAAAACAAAAACAAACAAAACTTTTCATTGTAAAATGTTCCTAGGAGCCCTGGATATTGCACAGGAAAGGGTAGAACAGAAAGTAGACACTTTGGCGATAATGCAATGTGATTTGGAAAGTATTTCTACTTTACTAGCTACAGAAGAAAATTTTGTTATTGCACTTTTAGATAAGTTGAAAGATGTTTTCAGATTAAATAGTATCATTTCCCTCTTCTGAGTAACGGCTATGGAAGAGTAAAAATAGTCAGATTTCTCATGCAGAAGTATACAGAAGACACTTTTACTCAGCCATAACAAATGATTATAAGGCTTTTCAAATAATAGACTTTTTTTTTTCTCTTTCCCAGACTTCTGTTTTCAAAATGTTGTTTGCATTAATTTCTTTCAAGAAAAGACTTGTTATTCCATTTCTCTCTCTTCTTTGCTTTCCAGTAATTTTCAGAGGTGTCCAGAAACTGTAAATGATGTATTAGTTTGGATTTTTAACCTGATATGGAAATAAATGTAAAGTCTATTTTTTCCCAAACAGTAATAATTCTAGGACTTATCTTCATGCCTTTTAAACATTTCTTTCTTTTTTTTTCTTTTTATTTCCACTCCTCTTGCTATAAGACAAGAAGAAACTATCACTGTCGCCCATTCCTAGAAACTTATTAACCCTAACAAAATCAAAAATGTGTATATTGCACAATAATGTGAAATAAATACAAAAAGATTAGTGGCATTACTTTGGCTATTCCAGAACTAGGGTTATTCATCTTAGTTTTTTGTCATGTTGTTCAAAAATATAACTGTCAATTGCAAAAACAAACAAACAAAACATCTCTTAAAATGCTATAAACTTTTGCCAATCCTATCAACAAGCAGATTTTTAAAATATATATCAGAAAAAATATTGTAGCGAAGGCATTGTAGATGAATGGAAATCAGATTTTCTCCATACCATCTGAAGGACCATAATCTATACACTATACTTTGATCAAAAAGCGAACAGAGATGCATTATGAATTAAGTAAAATAACATTTCAAAACACATTTTAAAGAAAATTAAAAGTATAGTTAGGTTTATATTTCCCTTATGAACTATCACTATTCAGTGACATTTCATTTCTAAAGAATTATAATTCCCTTTAATCCTTCTCTACAATTACATTAATATTTTCTGTAAAATACAGTTCAGTATGAAACTTTATAGAAGGTAAGGTCTCAGCACACATGAAGGGGCGAGGTTGATAGTATATTCCATAAATTATGCTGGAAAACAAGCTATAGCATGGAGATATATCTTTTGTCCTGCTCTATGAAAAACAATGAATATAGGAAATGAAAGTTTTACATAAGAACATCCTGGGTTTGGTCTTTTTTTTTTTTTTTTAATTAGTATTAGTTTGTTTGTTTGTTTGCTTGTTTTCCAAGTGTAAAACCTTCCCCCAATGACATATAACTAAAACCAGAATTTTATCTGGAGTATGTGTATACAAAACCTGGGTTGGATAATGTTTTTCTTTCTATGAATTTGCAGCTTCTTACTCATATTAATTCAAGAGTTTTCAGTTATCTTACTTTTGAACTGAGTTAATTTGTATCAAGTTTAATGGCATCCATTGCACTGGGAAATACTTTGTTTGTGCACAGTAACTATACTTCTGGTGAAAATTAAATTTCAGGTTAAATATATATCTCCTATGGATCATTACAGACTTTAATAAAAATATGTGCCAGAGTGATAAATAGCATTATAAGCTAATTTCATTTTAAGGGAAAAAAAAAAAAAAAGGAAAAAATAGATAAGAAATTTTTTTCACCATTCTGTACAGAACAACCAAACTGCTATTAAAGAAACAGTCTGACAAAGTAGGGTAAGCAAATGCATGCTGAACATTTTAGGATTAATACAGAAATCTTCAAGCAGGGGAGACCTATTTAGAACAAACTGCATTTTCATGTAAAAGTAAAATAGCAAATGGGAAATATTTCAGACAGTTTATCCTCTCTGCATCTAATGATCCCTGAGAACAATTCTGCTGACCATGGATTTTTCTTTATCAAAGTAGTAGTTTATTACCTTTTCTGGAGGGGAAAAAAAAAAAAAAAAGTTGAGACCTATTCTCTACTAGGTTATGCAGATTATTCATAACATAGTAGAATATTCTTTAATCTGTATTCTGTTCATCATCAATGAGAAGAACAATAAATAGCCAAGGAAATATTCACTTAAACTGAAAGCAATGGAAATTACATTTTTGTATATTAATTTTCCTGGTTATGACAGAGTTCAAAGTTATGTTGCAAAGAAATATAACAGTGTATTTCTGGTAAACATGATATGGTAAGAAAAAAAGAAAAACTGCTGAAGAAGATCATCCCACTGATTCTGTGTGTATTTTTGTGAGTGCATGTGTGTGTATGTACGTATGTGAGGGTAACAGAGATAATTGTGATGGGACTGTTTAGAAGACGTATACATCAGGCTAGGTAAAAATTTACAGCAAGGACAATCAGCACAAATATTCTTTAATAATTATTAGTTCTTAAACATGTCAATAATTATCTATTATCTGTAGATAAGAAGGCAATTAGTCTTTAACAAGCATATTCCAAAGTAATTGTAAGTAGCATTCACATATACCTTTATTAGCCTTCATAAAGCTAATGCTGTGCGTTAGCACAGATGACTATTGTCTCTGGTTATCTTAGATAAAAAATATAAATCAGGCAATCAGCCTTAAGAGATCTTCAAAGAGGAATGCCAGAAGAAAAATAGGAACCTTTTTCCCATTGTCCCTCCACTCCAAATTCAAGATCTCCTTGTATAAAATGTTTGGGTTTCTGTTCATTCAGCTAAGCTGCGCTATACATGAGTTTCAAAAAATTGGTAACAAACTTGAGAGGCCAGGATGGTCTATAGCACTGTTAGCATAAGGGCCTAAAGCTTGTTTCCAGTGCTGGTAACACTGGGCTACAGGTCTGTAGTGGGTTAGGAAAGCAGTTTTGTCTTGGGCAGGAGGGGAATGGCTGCTTTCTTTAAGCTTGTTTTTTTTTTCCTCGAGAAGGGAAACAGCCAACTTTTATGGTGAAACCCCTTCACAGGCAGCTGCGGAAAGTGACTGTGGGACCGTATCTCACGGGGGGCTCCCTCCCCTGGTGACTGTGCCAGAGCAGGGGTTCTCCATGGCTGTCCCCCGTCGTGTCTGGCCCGTGCTGGGGCTGGGGTTCTCCTCGGGCTTTGCACGTGCCTACGGGGCTGGCCCAAGCTGAGGCAGTGCTGTGAGGTCCCGTGGGGCTATGCTGGGACTGTCCCCAAATGCCAGTGTGAGCTGGCCCGGCACAGACCGTGCCTGGACGCAGAGTACTGCCAAGGCCGTCCTGAGCCTGTCCCTGGGTGCCACGTGGTGTCAGCCTGGCCCCGGTCCTCCGGCACCAGCGGGGGAGGAGGGGAAATACTGCCGCCCCGCAGAGACTGGCAGAACCCCCCCTGGCTCCTGGCAACACCTGGTTCCCTCTTCTGGGATTCCCAGATCCAGGCAGCAATCAGCATGGGTGCGGGGGTAGAGCCAGACCCCGGCAGCGGCAGCAGCCAGTGCACGAGACAGGGTTGGCCTCCCGGGCCAGCGCTGCTGCCCAGAGTGGATCCATAGCAGCAGGGCCAGCCGACAAGTGGTTCCCCCGGGCCCCGGGCATCCCCGGCACTGGCAGGGTGGCAGCAGCCCCTCTCCTCCTGGCAAGAGCAGTCACATGGGTGATTTTCAGCGGGAGCGCCATCTTTGACTTACGGTGAAATCCTGGGCAGAGGGACGGCATCCAACACTGACAACCAATAGGAAGACAGCCTGGCCAGGAAGACGACTCTGAGTTCAAGTGGTATCAGGAGCCCATAAAAGCCAGAACCCCAGAAGACTTGTCCCTTTTGGCCTGTTCGCATAGTCCGGATAACATCCAGGGCCGTTCCTCCTGGTCCCTCCCGGCTCCCTTTACCACACAACAGCATCAGAGCTCCAACAGTGGCACCACAGACCACCCAGCTGCAAGTGTGATATCTGTTCCTCTTGGGTTCCTGGGGGTAGAGTGCTTGTCACTGTTTTTATCTTTCAGAGGCCAGAAGATACCATCTTCTGTTGCCTGAAACAGATGAGATAAGTAATAACACAAACATGCTGTTTGCAGAGGTGAAGAGAGAGTGCAGCTTTACTGGTGAAGTCTGTGATCCAAAAGATGAAAATCATGACAATCTCACCATTTTTATAACATTCAGAGTGCCCATCCCCCATACTATCCAATTAAAGACCATCTTACTTCTATGTTCTCCCAACGTCCAACAAAATTGTCCATTATTACTTAACCCCACCTATGTCCAGCCTCTAATAGCCCTGAAAGCCTAACTCTATGTTTTGTCTTATACCCCACTTATCTATACAAAAGAATGCAAACACACTGGAACACAGGCTCTTCTGGCCCTTAATATTCCAAGTTATCCAGCTACCTAGCTAAAGTGAATTCTCTAAAATATTAAGCATACCCTTTAAGGTATCAATTCGAGGTGGCTTCCCCTTTCCTTCCCTCTTCTCCTCATCCCACTAGTCTGCTTGGAGGAGCAGTTTATTCGTTTTCTTTTTAATTTAATTGCGGAACATTGTCAAGTCTGTTGTATGCATTTGGTTAGTGCTTAGGAGGATCTGTAGTTTTTATGCTCCATAGAAAATAAACTTGTGTTTGCTGTTGCATCGCTATTAAGTTTTTTGTCACTGTTGCACCCCCTAGTGGTTCAAACCAGCACAAGGTTGCAGAAATGTACTGATTCCAAGCTATTTGTATCAGTGTGTTTATATTTAAAATTAGAACATGCTAATATTATTTAAAATAAGCTTAGTGTACTTCCATTTTTAAAAGACCATCAGCCTCCATTTGGCTCCAAAGTCATACCCGTCTGTCAGGATCCACTCGAATTTGGCAGGACTGCGTGATGGTTCATTGCCGTAACTTCAGAGTGCAAAAACACGTTAGCTTTGATCAAACAGCAAAACTTTATTATGTGCCCGAAAAGCGGTAGTGCAATAGATGAAAAATGAGGTAGGGAAAGCAAAGCAAGAAAGAGAGAGAGAGAGAAAGAGAGAAAAAGGGTATATAGCTACCACTGCACAATGGTAGCCCTGCACTCCTCAAGGTGTCCCTATAGATCCGTCGTAAATGCTTTCGGTGGGGAAGAATTCCTCTCCGTTGGTTGGTAAGAGGCCTTCTTTATATCCTGAGGCTCCTCCTTTGTCCCATGGACTTTTGCCCACACATGTCCAAAGAGGAGTGTCTAAGGCATAGCCAGTCCAAAGAACGAGTGGCCTGTTGCCAGGAAGTGGTTTTCATGTCCATCATGTCTCCCTGACTCTAGAGGATGAGTCCAAAATGTATTGTTCCCTTCGTCCTTAACAGAGAAAGGGGTACAGTACACTTCACCATCCATTTTTCCAGGGTATCCGCACCCTGGTTTCCATAGGAACCACATTCCAGTCTCGGTCCAGGTAGCAGCACCTGGCAGCCGTTCTATCTCAGGCAAGATGGCTCTGCAAACTTTGGTCAAGGCCTTAACTCAGGTTTTGGGGCACCTAAAAATGTCCAAGTCCCTGGTGACAACATTGAGACAATATCCATCTTCTGATCGACTCTTACACCCTCTCACAAGTTTTTTTCTCTTTCCAATGATCACCTTTTTCCTGGAATCTATGCTGCACGGAGGATGTGCTGAGGAAAGAAGATCAATTAAATAAGTTTTTTAACTTTTTGATATTTTCTTCTATCTAAGTAATAAGCTCAAGTAAGTTCAGTTAAGGTTGACCAAGTTGACTAGGAGACTGGGGAGGAAAGGCTGAGACAACCATATCCTTAAAAGGAAAAGGTTTGGGACAAGATGTTTTTGCTTTCTTCAGTGTGAGACACTGAATTACTATATTAATTGTTGGGTTGGAAACTACTCAAGTTTGTATGTATGTGTGTGTGTGTGTGTGGAGGGTCAGGTCAAATCTCACAAAGGTGAGGTAATGCTGTATCCCACATGGCAGTTCCTGTGGGCCTGCTGGGGTCAGCCCAGAGCAGCCGTCAGTCAAAAGCAGCCTGAGAATGCTGTTCCACACCACATCACCTGGAACTCTTAACCCAGCCTTAGATTGGATGGTACAGTGGGAGGCACTGTGCTTCACCATGCCCTGGACCCCCAGAGTGGCCAGTGGGCTGGAAGTCCTGCCTGGGAGAGATAGCCACAGGCGGTCAGAGCACATAAAAACAGCAACACGTGGCTCCATTTTTGCTTGAGGACTACCCCCTAGTCATGTGGAAACTCGTCTTGTGCAGGACTCTCTGATGGTACCTATTCTCTAATTTTTTCTTCTCTCTTTCTTCTTCTGTCTCCCCTATCTTGAGACCTTTCTTAACATTTTAGGTAATCTAAAACCAGTTAGTTGGATTTTGCTAATTTTTTTAGATTAGCATATGCTGAGTCATAGTGTTGTGGAATGCTTTGTTTTAGTTGTATGTTAGCTTTCTAAACTTTTGCTGAAATCTCTTATTTTATAAAGTTTATTAGTAAAAGTATCTCCTGAGAAAATGTATGTGGCATATTATCTTTATGCTACCTTGTAAAGGGTTCAAAGTTAAAATTTTTCTGGTGGGTGTTTGTTTGTATGTTTAAAACCATTTTTTTCCTCAGCTTCCAGGAGGATGGAAGCAGAATGTGGCATGAATGGCTGGACTCCTGTCTCAGAATCTGTGAGCAGCAGAGCCTCTCCCGTCTGTTCTCTGGGACATGCAGGGACCAGAGGATGCAGCAGGATGGCATGGAGCCCTGCACCGCTGTTGCCACGAGACTGGGAGCACGGCGAGCTGGTGGTCCTGTGCCGCCTGGCACATCCCAGTGCTTTGTGGAGCCAATCCCATGCCAGCATCTGTGAAGCCCCCTCACTCTGTGATGCTGCTGCAGTGCAGCTCGGATTGCAGGTGGGGAGCTGGGCTCCCACTCCCGGAGGACATGGTACAGCCTGAGTTGCACGTGCAAGGCTACTCTTGCTGCCTGCTGCCCGCCGGTGTTTCTCTTGCTGCCATGGTGCGGGATTGGTGGCACAAGTGGGGCGGAGCAGCATGGTGGCAGCGACCGTGACTGCTGGACCAGCCACTCCCTCCATGGCAGCGCCGCCAGCTCCTGGCCCTCCTTGGGGTCCCTGAGGCAGCAGCAGGTGCCTCCACGCTGGCAGCACACTGGCAGCGGGCACACAGTGACAGCAGACCCTCCCGTGGCAGCTTGGGTGGCCAGTGTCTGCAGTGGCTGCTCCAGCCAGCCCCATGGGTGGCCAGCGCTGGCGGTATCTCTCTGCAGGCAGCAGATGCCCCTACAGGTGGCACTGCCGGTTCCTGGGCCAGCACTCTGTGTGGCCCTCTGGTAGAAATCTGCCCTAGCAGCTGTGCCAGTGGCAGGGATTGTCCCCGGTGGCGGCAGCTGGCCTGGTGACCATGCTGGCAGCTGTGAGGGGCAGGACTCCACCCCAGCAGTGGCAGCAGCTGGTATGCTGGGTGGGGCTGGCCCCTGGGCCAGCACCGCCACACAGAGTGGAACCATGATGATGGGGGCAGCCCACAGGTGGTGCCCCTGGGTCCTGGGCATTGGCGGCACTGGCAGGGCAGTGACAGTAACCTCCTTCTACCTGCAGGGACTCACCATGAGGCGTTTTTGGAGGGAACATCATCTTGTCTCATGCTGAAGTCTCAGAGATGCGGTGGTGCCCCTGTGCCACTGGCCAATGGGGAAGCAGCATGGCTGGGAAGCTGCCCTGAGAAAATGTGAGATCAGATGGCCCATAAAAGCTGGAGAAATGGAAGTCATGCCTCTTTGGGCTTCCTTCTGAGCTGAGAGAAGCACGGCTCCCCTCCTCCCAGTTCTCTGATCAAGCAGCATTATCGTGGCTCATTTTCCCTCATCTCACTTGACACAAGCAGCAGCATGGCATCACCAGAGCTCGGGCAGTGCTGGTGGAGGAACCACACAATGACAGAAGTTGTGATATCTTCCCCCTTTTGAGTTGCCCCCGGGCTTCACAGAATTACAGAATCACAGAATCACAGAATTACTGTGATACACAGCACATACTAATACACAGAATTACAGAAGAGACCTCCAAGATCATCAATTCCAACCCTTGCCCTAACACCTCGACTAGACTATGTCACCAAGTGCCACATCCAGCCTTTTTTAAAACACATCCAGGGATGGTGACTCCACCACCTTCCCGGGCAGACTATTCCAATACTTTATTATTCTTTCTGTGAAAAACTTCTTTCTAATATCTAACCTATATCTTCCTTGGCGCAGCTTGAGACTGTGTCCTCTTGTTCTGTCAGTTGCTGCCTGGTGGAAGAGACCAACCCCCACCTCACTACAACCTCCTTTCAGGAAGTTGTAGAGAGCGATAAGGTCACCTCTGAGTCTCCTTTTCACCAGGCTAAACAACTCTAACTCCCTCAATCGTTCCTCACAGGGCTTGTGCTCTAAGCCATCCACCAGCCTCGTTGCTCTCCTCTGGACATGCTCAATCATCTCCATGTCCTTCCTAAACTGAGGGGCCCAGAACTGGACACAGTACTCAAGGTGCGGTTTCAGCAGTGCCGAGTGTGGAGGCAGAATAACCTCCCTGCTCCTGCTGGCCACACCGTTCCTAATGCAGGCTAGGATGCCGTTGGCCTTCTTGGCCACCAGGGCACACTGCTGTTCCTCCCACTGTCCTTCTTTTTCAGAGGCTCCTTGACCAGGGATCAGGACCCTCCATAAGGCAGCTTTCCCTCCTTCCCTTGCTCACCAGCCAGCTTGGAGGAGCAGTTTGTTATTTTTCTTTTTTGCATAATATTGTCGGGTTGGTTGTTTGCAATCTGGTTGTGCTTTAGTGGGGTTCCACAGTTTATAGAGCATCTAGATAAATAAACTGCAGTTGTTTCCTATTAAGTCTTCTGTCACTTTTACTGCCCCCTAGCGTCGAAAGCAGGACATACTTCATGGTATTAAAGAACCAAAGGCTCTTCTAAATATTCAGTGGGTGAATTTTTGGAGCCCTTTATATTTTTTCAAAATAAAATATTCTGGAAGAGTTTGTGGCTTTGGTCTGGGGTCTTATATACAGGCACCTATTGGGTGTTTGTAGACAATATGGGGCCAGACTGTTTACAGTGTTTCATTTTGGAATGACTAGAGCCATTGGACAAAAGCTAGAATATAGGAAATTCCAAACAAATACTGAAAAACCCAAACAACTGCCATGAGATGGTCAAACACTTCAACAGTTTTACCAGAAGGGTTATGGAATCTCCATCCTAAAAATTATTCAAAATATAAAGTCCTAATCAATTTAATCTGACTATCCAACCACAAGAAGGAAGATGAAAAAGCTGTCTCCAGAGATCTGCTCCAATCTGCTTGGTTCTGAAATTTTATCTTTCACAG
>VXBA01004802.1:35039-47819 GCA_013399895.1 Serilophus lunatus | reverse complement strand
TGGTGTGGGGGGGGGGGGGGTTGTAGAGCGCTGCAGACACACCGCGGTGCCACTTTGCGGCCACCGGCAAGCAGCCCCGGAGCCATCTCATGTTGCGCACAGTGCGCGGTAGTCCCTCAGTCCTGGTGGTGGCCAGCAGCCTAGGAGCTCAGCAGCGAGGGAGCCCCGGCACACTCGCGAGCAGCGGCGGGGCAGGGCAATGGGTGAGGTCCCAGCAGCTCTGGGTTTGCAGGCAAACACACGCTGCAGGTGCTGGCATGGCAGCCCCAGAACAGCCACAGCCAGGAATGTGAGCACGGTGGCTGCTTGTGGACAGCGGCAGGGTCCCAGTGCTGGCACCATACTAGCAATGGCTGCAGAGGGGCAGCAATCACTCCAGGGTGTCCCCAAAATGCCATGGCCATGAAAACAAAGATGGCGCCCCGGGCCCTGAGTGCGTGGTTTTCGGCAGGAACTGCCATTGTGCCTAGAGTGAAAACACTGGAAAAGAGGCGGGGCTCGGCACCACTAGCCAATGGAGAGACAGCTTGGCCAGGAAGAAGACTGCGAGATTCACATGAGAACTAGAGGACTTAAAAAGCTGAGAACAGAAGCCCTCCCTCTCTCTTCGGCTTCTGGTCCGGGGTGAAGAACAAAACTCCTCTCCTCCTCGGTCGCAGGGCCCGCAGCGTGACTCCACCCATTTCTCTCGGCACGGAAGCGATTTCCAGCTTGAAAGCAAGTAGCTACATCCCGAAGGTGAAGGGGGTTGCTTTTCACTTCTTTTTATGTTTTTCAGAGAACCTTGAAGGGCTGGAGAGTGATACCAGTAGAGAGGGAGGGAGAGACGGCTTCCCTTCCCCTCCTCCTGTTTTCTCAGCCAGTCACCTAGCTGGGAGAGCAGTTCCCTTTTTAGTTTTGTGCCTTTTTTCCCTTTTGTGTTTTCTGCACATCCGTGTAAATTTTGGGGTCCCTCTGGGTTGTCCCTTCTTCCTTATTTTAAATCCCCTGTAACAAACTGTTCTCCTGCTGCTAATTTTGTTCAGTTTTCCGTCATCTTTATTGCACACCCCTGAGGCTATAAAAGTGGTTCAAACCACCACACTGACATACTGGTGGATGTTTAAACCTGTATTAGAGTTTGGATTTGAGGATATTTTGCTGTCAATAATAAAAAAAGGCTTAACAAGTGCAGGGATGGACATAGGCAATTTAGGAGACAACACAAGATTTAAATTGCAGAAAATAATCTTAAGTATCCACTGGATATAGTACTGTGGAAAAAAATAGCTTTTATGATGAAATACCTCTGTCTCACTTTTTTTTTTTTTTATTTTCCATTTCCTTAGGAATAAAAAAGGATATCTGTGGTTATTGAAGGGTTTGGGTACTTCCTTCACCTTCACAGCCCTTTATTCCTGCTGTCATTACTCTCTAAGGCTTTCATTTCTCAAAACCAGAGATGCTGTAGAAATTAATGCAGTATTGTGTTTTAATGTGATGTGCTTCCATGCTGAAATATTGGATAATACATTAGAATTTCTATACTACTGTGTACCAAACTAAGTACTTGTTTCACACTTTAAAGGAACCACAGTGTTGATAAGTGTATATATATACTAGCAACTTAAGGACTTAATGTTCTGCCTCTTAAATTCTTCCTTGACACCAACGTTTTATATTTAACCTTTTGTCCTTAACAATGCTGTGCCTCAAAACGCAATTTTCTGATGTTATTTGGCTCATAGTGTCCCAAGATCATACTTTGCATAATTAAATAATGGCTGTATATTTCAAACAGGAGAAAGAAAGAAAGGTAAAATACCTCTGTAAACCTCCTTTCCTCACTTTAAGGCCTTCTAATCTATTCAGAAGAATACTAACATCTGAACACGGGCCTTTATGTGCCATTAGTTTTCAAGCTACCTTGCTAAAGTGAATCCCCAGAAATATACTCTTAATGCATCAGGGCTGGAACACAAGCCCTATGGGGAGCAATTGAGGGAGCTGGGATTGTTTAGCCTGAAGAAGAGGAGGCTCAGGGGAGACCTTATTGCTCTCTACAACTATCTGAAAGGAGAGTGTAGCCAGGTGGGTGTCGGCCTCTTCTTTCAGGCTACCAGTGACCGAACAAGAGGACACAGCCTTAAGATGTGTAAGGGGAGGATTAGACTGGATGCGAGAAAAAACTTTTTCACAGATAGAGTGATTTCCCACTGGAATAGGCTGCCTAAGGAGGTTGTGAAGTCACCGTCCCTGGATGTGTTTAAGAAGAGGTTGGATGACGTACTTAGTGCCATGATTTAGATGATGGGATGGTGTTTGGTAAAAGGTTGGTAATATGTTTGGTAATAGGTAATAGGTTGGACTCGATGACTCTGTGGTCTTTTCCAACCTTGTTAATTCTATGATTCTGTGATCCATTGCCTCTGAATTAAGTATCATCAGTGTCACTTCTCAAACTGCTGCTCTCAGGGGTCTTGGATGCTGGTGGTAGGGGAATTGCTCTCCAAAGTCTCTTAGGGCAGGGCCTGGCAAGCACAAACTGTCACATATTCCAGCATTGAACAGGACAGCAGAGGAGTACCAGGGCAGCCCCAGCCCAAGGCATTGGGCCCCGTCCTGGAGAGGAGGCCCAACTAAGTGGGGCCTATGACTAGGAAGAGCAGTGCTTTGGAGAGCTGGAAACTGGCCCTGCTGTGGCGTCACTGGGACAGGAGTTGATGGCTCAGGAGGTTGACATGGGGTCCTGAGTCATGGACAGGATAGGGAGAGGCCTCAGGGAGGCTAAACAGGGACAGTAAAGGTAATAATGACCCTAGGGTTCCAGCATTATGTGGTGGTTTTACCAATAGGTGGTGCAACAGGATGAGAGACTGAATAGAGATGCAACAGCAAAACACAGGTTTATTTTCTAGAATCCCACTAGGCACTAAACAGATACAACAAATAGCAATTCGACAATATTTGCAATATTTAAAAAACAAAATGACAAACTGCTCCTCCAAGCAGACTAGTGGGCTGAGGAGCAGAGGAAAGAAAGTGAAAGCCACCTCGAAGATGGTATCTCCTGGCCCTCGGGGTCTCTGAAAGATAAAAACAGTGAGAAGCATCCTCCCCCGGGATCTCAAGGGGAAAAGATACCACACTGTTGCAGATGAGTGATCTCTTGGTGACACTGTTGGAGCTCCAATGGTGCTGCGTGGTAAGGTGAGCTGGGAGGGACCAGGAGTAGCGGCAGTCGATGTTATCTGGCCCACAACGAGGCAGAAAAGGAGAGGACTTCTGTGATTCATGGCTGTTATGGGCTCTTGATATCACATGAACTGGGGCCCTCTTCCCAGGCAGTAGCTTTCCTATTGGTCAGCCGTGCTCAGCGCTGACCCCTTCTGAGATTTCGACACCGTAAGCAAAATGGCACTTCCTGCCAAAAAGCCATGTGCTCTGGAACCGGGGCCTGGAGGCCACCATTGTCGCTGGCTGCGAGGTATTCCCAGGGCCAGTGGCACTGCCCACGGGGCCCCTGCCACTTGTATGGACCTGCTACAGGCGGTGGGGCTGCAGGGGTGTTGCCTGTGGGGGTAGGTGCTGCTGCACACTTCCTGGCAGAGCGGGGAGGGGACAGGGGAGCACAGCCACCCCTGGCGGGGTCTCCTGCCGGCCACCCGCTGGGAGAAATCGCCGCCTCATGCCTCCACCACAGAGCGGGGCTGGCAGCACAGGCCACCCTTGCTGGGCAGGCACTGGCTGCCCCCCTACATGGCACAGCAGCCAGTGACTCATTGCACACCAAGCGCGGCCACCTGCAGCCCGCCATGTGGGAGCCCAGGGGGAGTGGTGGGAGCCAGGACCCAGCCACTCCACACTACTCTCTGCCTGCGATCCCAGATGCGCTGTGCCAAGGCCCCCTGGTGCGCTGCACGGGACCTGCATGGGATGAGCCACCTCCACTCCCACACCACTGCTCCTGCGCTGTGGCGACAAGAGAAATGGTGGCAGAGCGGCACTGCACAGCTCTCTGCCACTCCCAGGGGGTACCACCGGTCTCAGTACAAGTGGCCACAGCTGTGGGGAAGACGCCCCCCTGCACACCCCTGCAGGAGGTCGGGGAAAATGGCTTCATGCCCACCGTGCCCCCTGGTCCACGCACCGATGGCGGTGCAGGGAAAGAAAAAACAGGGGTCGTGTGGGCTAGGGCTCTGTGCCTGAACAGCTGCCTCTCCCTGGTCCCACCAAGCCCGAGGTTCCTGGAGCTGATATTGGTCAACTCTGCTCTGTTCTCTGCTCCCGGGAGTTTGGGGAAAACACAAAAGTAAACAGTTTTAATGCTTCTCTCCCCCTTTCCCCCAAGAAAAACAGGACACCCTAACTTCAAACCCATTATACACAACTTATAAATTCATCTCAAACAGTAATCAATTTCCCACCACCCCTTCCCTCTGCATTCTCTGTCATTTAAATGCATTGAAGACTGCATCTAAACTCATACTCCATATTTTTGCATGTCAAGAAATTAAAACTTATTTGTGTTTTATCTTTTGCCAAAATTTCCATTTTCTCACTTTTTTTGGGGGGAAAGAGAGGTGTATTGTTTTTATGTAATCTTTGTCTTCTGGTAAACTTTCTATATTTTCACTTTGTGATTTGAAAAACAAAGAGAGGAAAAGGTTAGTGTTCTGAACATCCTATGAAATTCATTAAGATTAAGCTTAAAATATGTCTCAAATATTTCTTCTTCCTTTATTCTGAAAATATTCTGGGGTCTTTTGTTCTAGGAAAATGGAAACAAAAGATAAGTTATGTTGTTTCCCCCTGATATCACTGCTTCCATTTAAATTTTCAGAGCTATCATTAAAAACTTTCAGCGGAAGATTGCCATGATACTGTCATCTACTGCTGCTCAAAAAAATGCTCACGAGAGGTCTGTTAGTCCTGTATTTGAAAAACTGAAGTCAACTCCGCTTATGACATAGTACTGAAAGAGCAGGAGATGACACTCTTGCAACTCATTTTTCAATTAAACTAAATTAGAAACTCAACCTTTATGACAGATGTCATCCAACCCTTCTGTAACTGACAAATGTGGAACTGAAATGTAACAGAATGCTGGAGGCTTCACTGCTCTCCCAATTAGAAATAAGTTTTCATTTTCACTCACTATTTCACCATTAAGCAGTACATTTCTGTGCTCTTTTACCAATTTTCTGTTATTGACTTTGTCTCCTTCTGCTCTCTGTGTTTTTGTGACATATAAATTAAAATCAGTCTTCTGATTCTCTTTCTGAGTTTGCTCTCTAGCACAGCCTCCAGTAAACAACATTCTCTTAAACATCAATATTTTTCATGCTAAGATGTTTTTTCCTGTTTCTCTAATCACTAAAGATATATGGAACACAGATCTTTGAAGTTCTCTAAAGATATTAAGAGAACTCCTGGAAGTTGAAGATTTTATTTCCACTTTTTTGGTATTATAACGAAGTTTATTCAGAATCCACGAGCTTTCACTCAGCTCTTAAATCCCATCTTTTAAAAACTATTTGATTTATATATATTGCATAGTTTCATCTTGAAACTCCAATGTAGATGTTCAATCTACCGAGAAGAAAAGCTTTTCAGATTTAATATGTTTTTTGTCACTGCCATTGTATAGAAGCAGGCCTCTGTTTATTCACATAGTTTTCTCACTTTTTTCTTTCATTTAAGTGTCACTTTTCTTGTCAGTCACTTTTCCAGTTCTTCTTTCTGATGGGTGCTCTCAGTGTTATTTTTGGCCACAGGTGTCAGCCAGCATTTCTTATTCCTCTTCTAAAGTTAGAGCAGTCCATTTTCCTGTCTGATTTTTATCTATTGTTTTTGTTGTTGATATTGGCCTTTTTTTATTATTTCATTGTATTCTATGATGTATATATAGAATCTATTCCTTCTTTACCTTTCTCAGTGGGATATTATGAGATACATTTGGTTTATAATGAAAGTTTCAGGACTCTTGGAAAATCATGCTATATAAAAGTGTTAAAGAGGATTAATGCTTCTTCTGCCAAAGATATCTCTATATACTTGGTATTGAACTACTGTTTCTACTTATTCTTTGTCTGCCAACAATATCTCAAAGCATTTAATTTACAATTATCTTTACCATTACATTATTTGATTACTTCTGCTTATTTTCTGTGATCACAAGCTAAATTGAAACGAACTTCCCTTTAGCCTTAACTAAGAATTAAGTACACTTTAAATTAAACAATTTTTAAAAGGTGTTTCCAAGAAAATATGTAATTTTGCATACAAAATGTCAACTAGAAGCTGAAAAATATGCTATATTTTTGTGACTATTAATGTATTTTGATTATTATGTGAAGAATTACTCAGTAATTTGTTATTTATGTTAACCAAAATGTATGGCAACACTTTTTCAATGACTGTGCAAACTGGTATTTAAATAATAACTTGTGAATTTAAAGTTCTTTTTGTTTAAAAACTGTTAAAATGCATTTCTCTTTAAAGAAATGCATTACTGTGCAAAGTCATCTTTTAATGAAATTATCAAGATTCTTTTGACATTAGAAAAAATTACCTTTTGAATGTCAAGAATTATTAATAGTCAAATTTAAGGCCTAAATGACAAATTAATGTCATCATAAATCAATATGGAATCTGCTGTAAAACTAATATTTGCATGAGTTTCTCTTACTCAAATTTAGGCAGGCTATTTTAAACTCATGAGTATTTTGAGAGATGTTCATGGAAAATGACTAATACCATCTTTTGTATAATGGATTCATTTTTTATTCATTTGCTATATATTCATATAAAGATATCAAGATGTATTTTAAACGGAAGCAGATCCTGTGTAGTACCAAGTAAAAGACTTAACCTTAGGTTTTCCCAAATCAGTGTAACTTGTATTAAATACCATCATTATTTTAAACTTATATTCTAAATACAACATTGAAATATGATGAAAGAAAACACTCTTTAACAATCCATTATGGCATGCATGCAGAACCTTTCAGAAATTCCTATTATCTAAATATAGTGGCTATATATTTTTCATCATTTCACGTGCGAGCTTTTTTGGACGGGGGTGGGGTGGGGTTGGAAGTGTGATCAAAGACCACATATCAGATGCTGAACAGTGGGAAAAAAACCTACCTAAAATTCTGCTGGTCATTGTAGGAAAAAAAAACCCAAACAACAAAACAAAACAACAACAAACCAACCAAAAAAGAATTACTCTATTTCAACTTTTGCTGTTCCTTTTAGAAGCAATTATGGAATGCAAATATTTTTAAACTGTATATTTTTATGAATGTCAATATTATTTTGAAAAAACAAAGTTATACTAAAAAATAAAATCAATACACCTTTCTTATTTTCAGTGTGCAGCTGCTCAAATAAAAGGAGATAAAAGTCTAAAAGCATCATTTACTTCTTAGAAACTGCTTTTTCATTTCTACCTGAAAATGATTTTTAAGCACTATTTCAGGATGATTTCAATGCTTTTCTCCTAACACTTTCTAAGGCTTATTTCCTTCCATGGTAAGTCTTTATGTAGGGATACAATATTTCTATTTAGAAGATGGTGTGCTGTTATACATAAATTTTGTGGTAATCATAGATATGATAAAAGGATGTCAAAGACAGTATCTCATTTAATACTGGTTTTATGAAGTCTTTCGGTTTATATAACCTATAAACTTGTATAAAACCCCAAGAAAATATTAAAAAAAATTATCAAATATAAATTCTTCACTGAAATTTTTTTTGCACAAACATGTTATATACATGTAACATAATAACTATAAAGAGCATAAAGGTACTGCTTGGTGCCATCTTCAGTAGCTGGTAAAGATCAATAGACAGCTTTATGCTGCAGGGTTGATCTTTATTAGCTGAGAATCAACCCTGCCCTCTCCTTAAATAAAAATCTTATCTCCACAGAAAATTTATTTCCTCTCTTTCTTATGTACTCCTTGCAGTCCAAAGCGCTTGTGGTGTTGATTCTTTCTTTCATTTGACTAAAACCCTACTTAGTCTTTGCAGGGAGATGAAAAGATAATTTTTGGATGCCTAAGGAATCTGATTCTAGAAGTTTTCACAAAGTAGGATATACAAACTTTGAAATGAATATGTGCAATGGAAAGACAGCAAAAACAATAATAAAACTCCTAAAATAATATCTTTGATATTTCTTTAACAAGGACTAATAAAATCTAAGTAAAAATTCGTAATTCTTGAATATTTCTAACAGCATGGTAAAGATTTTTGTAATGAAGCTTAGAAGTTGACTTTTAGCAGGAAATAAACATAATCACAGTGAAACAGATATACTTTATTAAAGTGATAGTAACGTAATTATTATTATTTGTTTATTAACGTGGAGATGACATGGTATTTAAGTCTCATCACAGAAGAAACCTCAAAAATTCCTCATTGATTTAAAGAGGGGGTTTTTTTGTTGCTTCCTTGCTGGCAATTTACTAGCCCAATGCAACAGACAACCTTAATTTTAGTGCTAGAGAGCTTCTATCACTCAGTCGGTGTGACGGAAGATAGATTTATATCCCTGAATAACATTCATGCAAACATTAATTCTTAGCACGTTGCTTTATAATTGTTGACTGCATTAGCTGAAGGATGTGGAAAAAAGTCAAGAAAACACCTGCCTTCACTGAAATATTTAGAAGATGGTTTCAGTCTGTATACTGATGGAACTCTATACGAAAGCATAATTGTAGATGCCTAACATGCTCAAAGACACCATGTGTCTTACTTCAAAGTGTAGAAACAGAATATGTGAGGAGAGGATGGTGTGGATGTAGCAGTCCCACTTTTTGAGTAATTTGTTTCAAACAGAACAGTTTCACATAAATAGTCAGTAAGAGTGTTTCAAGAGCAAAAAATTTTACTTTATGTAATGCATTATGAGTAAGAGATATTCTGCCTAAGGAGAGAGGCAGAGTTTTTTACTGACATATGAATTTGTAGACATATTCTGGTAAAAATATTTTGGTCTGGTGATTGCAAATTTACTCCTTCAGGGCATTCACATTCTCGGTTTTCCTCTTGCTTTCAAGTGCAGACAAGTGGATGAATGGTTCCTTGACAGAGACCAAAATGTAATCTGTGTCAAAGTTTGCATAGTATGCAAAGAAAAGACACCACTTTCTGTAATTGCAATACTTGAAGATCATATATCATATTTGCCCTTCTTCCAGAAAGGAGAACTTTTTTCCGAGATTGTACTTGCTATGATCTTACATCATATGGAAAACAGGCAGTTATTAGAGATAAGGAAGAAGACATGGAAGTTTGAGGTGATCAGGCCTTTGTTTGTTATGACACGTACCAGAGTCTTTCTTTTATAGTAAGGCTGTCAAACTGCCAAAGTTAATTTTCTAATCAAGTTCATTTCCAGCCTAAAGGATTCTGTGATTCTATGATTGTGGGAAAGAATTAAGCAACACTGTTTAAAAGAAAAAATAACAAAGCTGTCTGCACAAGGGATATGTGTTGCTCTATGATGCAATGACACACACACATATAGATACACATATATACTCTGCTGCTCTTTTATTTACAAGACCAATGTCTTGCTGATCTTTGCACAAGACTACAACACGGCTTTTAGCCCTATATAATCACAGAATCACTGAGGCTGGAAAAGACGTCCAGGATGATCAGGTTCAATCTTAGACTAAGCATAACCATGTCGACTAAGCACCAGCTCTAAGTGCCAGTTCCAGTCATGTCTTAAATGCTTCCAGAGATTGTGACTCTACCACTCTCTGAGCAAAATGATTCAATACTTAACCATCTGTTGTAACAACCTGAGTCTAAGCCTGGGTGGCTGGGTGGTTTGCTTATATTTAAGGCTTTGAGAGATTTTGCCCATGCAAACTCTTGCAAAGTCTGTGGTTCTTTGGTACCTTGAATTACATAAAGAGAGCATGCTACAAGCATTTTTCCAAGAGAACTTCTTTTAATTTAGTGAGAAAATATGCATTTTGGCAAAAGGGTTTTCAAGACATACAACCATGGCAGAAGCATTCTGTCAAAAGCACCCAGCAAACAAAGCAATCAGTAATCCATTAGTTTTAAGTTACCCAAAAGAGATTAAGGAGGGGAGGGGATATTAAAAGAGTAAAGAAGGAAGGAAGAAAAGATTAGAATAAGAAAATTAGATAGGTATCACCAAAGAATCCTGTGGAAGTCACATTGCAACAGCAGGTCCCAAGGAAAAGGGCAAAAATGGACCCTATGTGTGGCTGTATTGAAGTAGTGTGGCCAGCCCTCTCAGGCAGGACATGCAGTTATTGAGCACTCAGCGCCCTCCAGGCCAGAGTGAGTCTCAGTGCAGGCAGTCAAAGGCTCCCAGCAGGGATGTGGTGTGGGTGGGCTACAGGGCAGGCTTTATTTGATTGACAGCTTAACCACATGGCTCTGAAGACCATGTGCGTCCTGCCATGAGGCTGCAGGCTCGACCATGTCCTCTCCCCTGACACACAGACACAGGCAAGATGATTGGTCCAGCAAAATAATTAATCCAATTATATACAAATCCAGATTTTCACACTGGTTCACTGAAAAAATTCTTCCTGATGTCCAACCCGAACCTTCCCTTGCACAGCTTGAGGCCATTTCCTCTTTTCCTGTTGCTAGCTTCCTTGGAGAATAGGCCAAACCACACCCAGCTGAAACCTCCTTTCAGGTAGTGGTAGACAGCGGTAAGATCTCCCCTCAGAGTCCTTTTCTCAAGGCTAAATGAACCAAACTCCCTCAGCTACTCCTCGTAGGAGTTATTCTCTTGACCCTTCACCAGCTTTGTTACCGTTCTCTGGATGTGCTTTAGCATCTCAGTGCCTTTTTTTTGAATTGTGGGGCCCAAATTTGGACATAGTACTTTATGTCCAGCTTCATCAATGCTGAGTACAGAGGGACAATCACCTCCCTGATTCTGCTGGACGCACTATTTTTGATACAAACCAGGATGCCAATGGCCTTTTAGTCCACCTGGGTACACTGCTGGCTCATGTTCAGCCACTGTTGACCAGCATCTCCAGGTTCATTTCTGCTGGGCCATTTTCCAGCTGTGTAGGGATGTTTTGATCAAAGTGCAGGACCTGGGGCTTTGCCTGGTTGAATCTACAATTGGCCTGAGTCCATTGATTCATCCTCTCCAAATCTCTCTGCAGAGTCTATCCACCAGCAGATCAACACTCCTGCCCTACTTGGTGTCATCAGCAAACTTACTGAAGGTTTACCTGAGCCCCTCATTCAAACCATCAAAAAAATTATTAAGCAGGTCTGGTTGCACATAAAGCCTTTGGGAACTCCACTAGTGACTGGCCTTGGACTGGATGTCATGGACCTGTTCCATATTCTCCAATAACCTTCAAGTCTGAAAATATCAAGTTGAAGAACGTAATTTGAAATATATCAAAAAATTATTTTAGCTGGAATATAGAACTTTTACTGCTTTAGAGCGTGACATAGTTTTGGATAGCAACTCCAGCTTCATTACATGTTTCCTCAATGTTATCAAATATTCCTTAATGTAACATGGAAGCAATCAGCATAGACTTGCTGAAAATTTCCAAACAGAATATATGAGCAAATAATTACTCTCTAAAGTGAAATTTTTCTATCAATTTCCCCTTTTTAACATAAATATTAAGAACAAATATTAAAGCCTTTTGGACCTTCTTTTCTGCATATTTCAGATCATAGACAATGAACAGTTTTATGGCAGTGACCTTCACTGCCAAGAGAACCAGCTTTTTTTTTGTTTTTCGTTTGAAAGATGAAGGTCGAGGTGTTTTATGATTCAGATAACCTTCATTCACAACTAGTTAACTAAGTATTGGATTTTACAGAGAAATTAAGAGACCAAGCATTTGGATTAGCAGTGTTTGCCATCATTCATACTCAATAATTGAGGTCATAGGGGTTATAAACTCTAATGTGTCAAATTGAATTCACTAGCAACACATCTAAAATCCTTTAATTATCTGCTTTGGGAGTAATGGATTAAGTAGAGCCTGTCAGGAGCAAATACATATCTTGTTTATTTACTAATATTTAATTTTTTTAAAGTACACTATCGATAATTATTTAGCCAATAAATATAAAAATTAAATATAAGTCAAATCCTCCCTCTTTCTTAATAGGTTTTACATTATCATTTAATCTTAGGCACTGTATATTTGCATCCTCCTCTATACGGTGGATAACAAGTAAATCATAGTTCTTTGTCTCTTTCAGTCATTTTTCACAGAGAATCATATTAGAAATAAAAATTTAAAATACCATTTGGTTTGGTCATAAAATGATAAATAAAAAGACAGACCTGGGAAGAAAGTTATATAAGCAGTTATACTGCTTTTTGTTTCATTTTCTTACTGACAATTTTTTTAAAATTTCTGTTGCTAGAAGTCAGCCTTAGTTCTTGTTTTTTTAATTTTCTTCTCATTAGATGTTTCATATTCATGAATTAAATAGTGTCAAAAATATTTCAAATTCTTAGTGGTAAACATTATAATTGAAATTTTTGTTTCTTGGAAGTTTTTTCTCAGATTCTTTTTGATGTCTGCAATTTGACTTTTGTGGTGGTTTGACACCACTGTTTTAATTAAGGGCTAGCTCAACAGTGACGAGAAGACTGAACAAAATTAACAATAGAGAAATGGTTTATTTGTCTGTAGCTCAACCAAAAGAAAGACAACAGTTTAAGGGAACTCCAGACTTAACACAGAAAAGCACTCGACAAAAACCACAAAAAAGAAAAAAAAAAAAAAAAAA
>VXBA01004802.1:6070-34442 GCA_013399895.1 Serilophus lunatus | reverse complement strand
CCTCCCCTCCCCGGCGCTGGGACAGCTCCGGGCAAAGGACCCGACCTGCAACAGCGTGGCTGCTGGGACTGCGCTGGCGGGACCAGCCGAGCTCCCCATGGCCCCGCCGCCGCCTCTGCCCAGCCCGCCCCGCAACCCCGCACTGGCACCATGGGCTCCTGGGAAACGGCCCCGCACACTCCCGGAGCCGGCCCCGCACACATCGGGCTCCCGGCCCCGCTCCGGGCACTGCGGGCTCCGGGTCCTGCCCCAGTCCCGCGTACCCCACGCCGGGGCCGTACTGGAGTTAAACTGTGTCCCGGGGAAAACCAGCAGTGAGTCAGGGAAGGAAGCGAGGTAAAAAAACTGAAAAAACCTTCGGGGTTTATACCAAAAACAGGGGATCCCTTCCCCCCCCCACACTCCCTCTAAGAAGACCCCAGCACCCCCTGTACCCGTCCCATTTCAAACCCCTACAACTTTAAAAAGCTGTTGATCTATTTTTAGTCAGTATTGTCTTAGAAACTATTTTACATATTATGTAATTTCATATATTGCTGTACAATATATCATACATGAATATCTTAGAGTATATAATTTAATGAAATACGGAAGCAATAACTTCAGAAGATGTTCTGATGTTATTTTCTCACATAATAATAAATATCTCAAATGCTATATAAGAAAACTACTTCTCTATCATTAATTTTTTGTGTTATCTGAGTTCAATTTTGGCTAAGGATTTATATTTAAAGAAATAATTTTCTAAAAATTTCCTTTTTCTGTAAGATTTCTGGTGCTCTTACTAAGAGAGTCAGAAGACTTCTGATTAAAATCCTGTAACTGTGATGAATATTTAATACATTAATAGGCATTACATTTCAGAAGAAGAAGCTCATGAGAGAGTAAGGGAAAGAAGAAAGTTTACTTATTTACTCATTCACTCAAGTTTTGAAAGCCACTTATAAAAGAATAAACAAAAACACATGCAAATGGGGACAATGGCAATGAACACTGAGTATTGTATGTTTACTTCATTAACATCTGAGAGAGACTAAGGATTAAAAGGCCTGACAGATAAATTATATCCATTGCTACAGTTTTTTTTATTTTTTTAATTCCTTCATGTGCTGGTACCTGCTTTTCAGAGCAGCCTTTAAACAAAAGAAGACAGGTATTTCAGTAGCTATTTCATTATTTATGAAAGAATAAAATGCAAGCAAGGATGTATGTTACATAAATATTTGTTTTCCACTGCCAAAATTAATTCATTGTAATATTTTATTTTTTGTTGTTTTTGTGTACTTCTGGCGTGTGTTTCAAGTATTTCAGCAAAATGGACTAATATTAGATAATGATAGATGAAGGTTTGTCCTTAGTCACTGCTGTTTGACATTGGTTTACTGTGGAAATAATTGCTTCACTCTTTAATGGAAAACAATGTCATATTTTGGTGGCAAAGCTTCATCTTCTCAAGACTTTATTACACAATTGAAAGGATCGATTGCTGTTGATTGGATTTTGTCTGAGTACATAGTCACTTCCACATGATGCTGGATTTAAGAGCCACTTTTTCCAATCTTGGTAAATCAAAATCTCCTTGTTCATCCTTTACATAATCCTTTCTGCAGCTGTTGGGAAAAAAAAAAAAAAAAAGAAGGAAAACAAACCCATAAGAAATGTCAGTCTTTTCCAGTAATCATTCTGGAAGTCTCTATGTTACATCTCATTTTTTTTGTAAGAAAACTGAACTATGCAACTAGAATAACTTCTGTCCCCCAAATCTCTAAGTGGGTTTATAACAGATAAGCTTTCTATATTAGCTTTGCTCCTTCTTTCATTGCTATTGCAGAAACACCTTAAATTCACTGTAAGTTTTTCTCATCGATTCCCACTGCCATCAAGCTAAAGGTGACTGTGTAACAAGTGTCTGACCTTTGAGAGGACAGTAGGGTCCTCTCTCAAAGGCACAAGAATCATAATACCTCCTTATTGTTAGCAAGTACAATAAGCTTGATTCTTCAGGTCTCATTTCCAGCTCATATAGATTATCGTTCCTTTTGTCAAATGCTCTGCCTTTGCAACAGGGAAAATAAATTAAAAAAGTACACTCCAACAACAGAAAAAGTTGAACAGTTTTCTTTCTGCATAAAGTAAAATTGAATTTTGCTTAAACAGAGAAATGTAAGCCTTATACACGGATATATTGCTGTTACAGGATGCACTGGCAGCAACCCTTTTGAGCAGGAAGGGCTCAGATTCCATCTGAAAAGTTGGGTATTGTAACAACTAAAGGTAATTAGAAATATAGTGAGACTAAGGGTAATTTCCTTCAAATAGGAAATACTCAAGTGCATCCTCTTTACCTTATAAAAATTAATGATTTCTTGTTTAAAGTTTGATGAAAGAAAAATCAACAGATACCTTTGAAATAGTTACAAATTTTGGATGACCAGAGAATTTTTTTAATTAAATCCCATGAGAATGTACTATATTTATATAAGTCATATTAAATATTCTAAATGGTCCCAAAAAAACCATCCATCACACAGTATAGGTGTGAAATACTTCTGTTAAAATAATAGCATTTTAAAACCAGATTACTATATATTCCTGCCTATCCTATATTCTTTACAACATTCAAAAATGGTGATGTTGTATAAACTTCCTCTAGCTATCCTTCTGTTGTTTAAATAGCAAATTTTTAAAAGATAATTTAAATTTAGAATCCACAATATTCTTTTGTATTGTTTGTGGGTTCCCTGTTTTTATTAATAGGATGAACAGATGTTTTACTATTAAGTTTATATGTTTTAATATTTGTTATTTCAATGTGTAGTAAGCATGACAATTGTTACTAAGGAATAGATACATTATGTAGTTGTTGATAAAATGCATAGACTTCTATTATAATCAATATAAAATAGAAAAGATCTATTTAATTATTTTATAATTGCATGTAATTATGTGTCTTGAATGTGTTTAGCTTGGAATGCTTGAAGAAGATATTGAGCATATAGAGGTTAATTATGTTCCTCTTTGTTAAATATGCATAGCATATTATCTAATTTTAAATGCAAATTAAAGGAAGATAGCATAAAATATATTTTAATTTAAAGATCATGAAGTAATGGTATGGTAAATGTGAATATACTTCTAAAATTAAAATTAGACTATTAATGATAACTTCTATCTATTCTAATACTCAAAAATGACAACATATATTAGAGGTTTGCAAGCAATTTTTTGATGCAATCTGGTTTGAACTTTTTAAGATCAATTTATTACAAGGAAAAATAGCATTGTTTGAAACAAAGAACGGTGACATTAATTAGCAGGTTATTTTTAGCTTTTGAGAATATTGAACATCTGGACTATTACACTGTAGCATTGTCACATCAGCAGCGGTATTACAATTTGTATCTCTCTCAGTGTTTTCCATTTCATTCCTTTTATTTCTGTACAGAAAATATAATATGAACCACAA
Organism: Serilophus lunatus; assembly: GCA_013399895.1. Classification (NCBI taxonomy): domain Eukaryota; kingdom Metazoa; phylum Chordata; class Aves; order Passeriformes; family Eurylaimidae; genus Serilophus; species Serilophus lunatus. The sequence goes on along the minus strand of VXBA01004802.1, from coordinate 30,976 downwards.
TTTAAATTTAAAATACACTTATTACACATGAGGGGACAATTATACAAGTGATTTCATAATACAGGAGCACGGATTTCTCTTTATGTCAACCATCAACAAACTAGAAAACCATCAGTAGTCTTAACAGTAAGGAATATACTCTCAGCGAGCTTTATGTGGAATAGTATAAATGATACTTCACTCACAGAATCTGATTGTACATCATGTGATCTCTTTAATTCCGATGCTCTTTCCTGGCTGACTAAATGGTACAGATGCGTATCACAACAGGTTAATGGAAGGTAGGTGCATTAACTTCAGTTCCTGGTATTCCTTCTGACAATTTGCATTAAGGACAATAAATTGAAAAACCTCACAGAAAAACAAAAATATACAGTCATGCTGCATTAGAGGAGTTTGCTCTATAAAGTAAGAATACAAGAGTTAGGAAATATCCAGTTGCTTGGACATTCTGGAAATCATGTATATCTTCTTTATGGAGTAACAGTTACAGGGGAAAAAAGGCTTACTCAGCCCATGTGGCCTTGGCCAAATATAATCAGTGAAGAATGAATTTTCAGACAATTTGATGCCAAACTGTAATCTCTCGTGAACAAGTGTGAATTAAAAACTGAAGCTTATCTGAACAGAGGGTTTTACTTTTTATTTTATGTTTTAATGATATAGCAAATAAATTTCCTTGATTTATTGGCAAAGTACCCGTCAAATATTATATGTGCCCTCTTGAGCCATAAAATGTAGTAATGCTTTATTTTTTTTTTAAAGAAGAAGAAAAAATAGCATAATTCTATACATTCTCTTAAGGCCACTGGGAAAACTGAATGGTTTCAAATTAATTTCTCCAAGAAAACTCAGACCTTTGAAAATATCCATAGTAGAATACTTGCATACAAAGGAATAAAAATAAATTAAAAAAAAAAAAAAGCCAAGAGAAGCCATTGGAAATAAAATTGTAATGCAAAATGTCAGTCATTTGTAACTGTCAGTGTAAAGACTCCTGCTATCTATCACAGCACATTGCACCAAATCTTGAGTTAATCTTTATTCCTCTGAAGCCAGATAGTTCTTCATAGGAGTGATATTTGAAAAGCTTTTCCCAGCTAGACATGTTCATTTAATAGCTGCCACAGAATAATTCTTACTGTTTAATAACTCCTCTGGATTGAGCTCTTTAGTATACAAAGAAGGATTTGCAAGATGCCAAGGTTTCTAGTAAATTGCACATGGTTACTACTGTAAGATTTTTCTGCAGAACTACACAACTACAACTTTATAACCACTTGATGGAAATACTTAATGGAAGAAGTAATCTACTGGTTTTAACATTAACTAATTTCACAGTTCTGCTTCTAAACACCAGCCATTCTTACCGGTTTTGTTAACCCAATGATTTTGCATTTCTTTCTGTCTTTCTAATATTCAGACTTAATTGTATCTAATCTGTTAAGAATTTTCATATTTCTGTCACTGTCTCTTAAAAGAGACTGATTTCACAGACTGAGCTCAAGATTAAATAAGAGCTTACTGTCTTTATTTGCCTGGGTACAAATACTCAGAAATTGTCATTGGCATCAGTTATCCAAACTATTCAACAAAAATAATTTACTTTTAACACAAGTAAAGTGCAAGGCAATACTTTAACTCCTTCTATAGGGCTCTTTCATGTGCAAATCATGCAGATTCCCTGGGAGTGGCATTTGACACCATGGCAGTTTTATGTGTGATAGTAAGTTTCTACTTTTCAGAGCATAGATTGAATTGACATACATAAATTTCATTAACTGAAAGGCAACATAAAAAACCAACACCTTGAAACAAAAAGAAAATGCAAAAGAGAAACAAATTTCAAAATGCTGTTATGGTTTTAAGAAGAGAAAAAACAAACCCATAAATGTCATTAATACAAAACAGAAACTTTATACTGAAACTCAGCTAAAATTGATGTAAATAGTGCTCTCTCTAGCATGCCAGACTGGATTACAGAAATGGTCCAGCTAATCTAGGATCTCGGTTCTGTTATGGCTGATATCAGATGTCACAGAAAGTGTCTCTATGAAATGAGCTGATATCAGATGTCACAGAAAGTGTCTCTATGAAATGATAAGTATGATTTATTCTTTCTATAGTTTGTAAGATGCAGCCCTGTACTTATGGCACTCAAGTTCCTTTCTAAAGAAATAGTATTTCCATCAAATATAAAAATAAAAATATGCTCATTGCCACTATAATAAAAATTTATAAATATTTTCATATACTAGCTAGTAATGCTGCACAGAATCACAGAATAACTGAGGATGGAAGGGACCTCTGAAGCCAGCAGAGTTGAACCCAGAAGTCTCGGACTTTTTTGCTAAATGTATACCATCTCAGAGGAGAAACCTGAAATGACAGGCTGAATTAAGTTGTAAATAGTGAAGGAAACAAATGAGTGAGTAAGCCAGACAATATTTCACCTTTTGCATCCATTTTCGTGCTCCAGCCCTTTGTGTTTAGAGGATACAGACAGCAAAGGCATTCTATGTAAAACTAACTCATAAAATCAACCCTATTCATTCTCTCTCTGAAAATTAGTCTTCCTGGTTGTTAAGTCAGCTAAAGACTTGCCATTCCTATTAAACTGATAATTTTCCAGACCATATTTTGGAACATTTTGAAGAACCAAGTAAATATTAAGTAAGTAACAAAACTCCCAACAAATGCATTTATTTGCATTTTTACTATACAAACCATACTTTTAAGGCTTCTTTCTTTCTGTATAGTATCAGTTGGAATCCCTCCAGTTTATCAAGGAGACTGATACTACCTAAACAATAAAAAAACCTTGTGGATTATTTATCTTTGAAAAAAAAAAAAAAGCTTATAAGGCAGAAATTCATCTGCAAGGTCTTTGTCAAGTTAAAAACATGTTCAAAGAACAGATACCAAAAGGTGACCTAGACTAATAACATAATAAAAACATCCACAGTATCTGCAAGGTATTAGAGGTAACATATGCTTGGCAAGCACTCAGCCAGCTCTGAAAATCTGAATGTTTGAGATAAGTGCCTTCATGCAAACTAGAAATAGAACATATATTTCATAATGGCTTTTTTTAATTGAATCAGCAAAGTGCTGAGTATGAGGGTGCTATAGTCAGATAGAGTGGTGTATTTAAGATTTCATGCTCAAGTATGGCATTTGCTTAAAGATTTTGGGGTAAATTTTGACCATAAGTACCAGGCAAGACTAAGCCTCACATGTTTCCTAACTAAATTACAATGTGTTCTTTAGTTTTTTGTTTTATTTTCTTTGAAGTGAAGAAAAGGTGCTGTTTAAGTGTCCTAAGCCGGAAAACTGTGGCTGTTGCTGGATAATCTTGGTATGAAGTTAGGTATAGTACTTTTGAATATTCTTGTTTACATGATTTTAATATACCTTTGGACAAATGTTTTGGAACAAAAAAGACACTCCACTTACAGGTACTAATAGCTACACACTTTTAGTTGTTCATGACATATAAAGAGAAATTAATACATTTGATAAAACTATAGAATAAGAAAACCAGAATTTTACAGTTTCCAACACTTAATGCTCTTTTTCTGAGGTTCTAAAACCCTATAGTTAGATGTTGGTTTGTTGTTTTTTTTTTTGTCATGACTTAGACTGTAAGCAAAAACATAAGGTTTATTAAAGAAAGCCATCATAGTATTCAGATGTTTCCTGTATCACAGGTTTATCATTAAGAATTCAGTTATAATTCAAAATGATGTATCTTATTCTTGACAAAATATCAATAAGCAATTTTGTGCAGGTGATGAACAATGAGGAGGAGGAGACTTGAACTGTACAAATTGCAGTATATTTAGAAAAGGGGGAAGCACTAAGCTAAGAAGATTTCTGAGTCAGGGCTTTAAAGATAACCATAGCACAACTACAGATAAGGGTGTGGTACAGTGAGCTAGACCTAAAAGAAATAAATTAGGGTTTGACAGGGGTTTTCTCGAAAGGACATTCAATATGGTGACAGTGATGATCAAGAAAGGGGGTAAAACAGCAAGCACAAAGTATAAGTAGAACAATGTGGGAGTATCTCCCTTCTGCCCCATTTTTGACCTCTACAGCTTGCCCCAAGATGGTAAACCCATTGCATGCCTGCAAGTCTGTCTGAATTATATCCGTTTTAGACCATGAGATTTGGTAATGAAGTGACATCTCTGTTTATGAAAAATGTCAACAGTCCTCTTAATAAGATATTAACAACACCAAGGATCTATGTGAAACTTCTTTCACTTCTTCAGTAAAGTGGGAAACATTTTGTTACTGACCTTAGTAAGAGAAATACAGTTTTTTATCAGCCTATGCTTCCATGATTATGGTAGGAAGATATCCACCTGTTAAGCTGACTGCATTTTTTCCTAGTAGGCATACATGTAGATCAAATTACTGCGCTATTTTTTCACAGACATTGTCTTTCTAACTGATTATATGCAGGAATAACAGAGAAATATGAACAACTCACTGAAGAATATATTAGTACAGCTACTGAAATATCAGTTATGCTCAGCTGTCTACTCACCAGAACTATATGTGCATTTAACAAAGAATTATACAAGGACGTAAAAAAAAAAAAAATATGTTTTTATGACTTGTGGCAAAAAAATACAGAGGAAGAATTTTAGAAAGAAAATACTTAATTGCATCATTTTAAATTGTATGTGATTTTTACAAATTGATTTTGATTTTCTACTGTGTTTTTGTATCTTATATGGGATATTCATCTAATCTAATAATTTAGAAAGACCACAAAGTAAATCTGCTATTTAAATCTTTCCCCAGTAAGCTTCATAAAATAGCTATAGCATTACTATGATGTAGGAAAATATGAGTCAGTGGTTCACCTATGAAAATTAAGCGTAATTTAATTTGTGCTAAGTCAGAATTCCAATATTTTCATTATGCAGTTTGTAAATGCCTCTGTGATAAGATAAAATAGTGACACATGAACAATGTCTCTCAATAAACTAGGACAGTTGCAGATTTTTTTTCAATATTGGAAGCATAAGACTGTGGAACATTCCTTTCTCCAAAAACAGAATCTTACATTCCTACACGGAAAAAGTTTTCAATTACACTGAATAAAATGTAGTCTATATTTAAGATGTGTAAAATATTGGTTCCAGCTTCAGTAATTATAACCAGTGACAGAAAAAGAAACATACTGTGATAGTTTAAGTCTCATTTTCTTAGAATAACAGATAAAGTACATGAAATACAGACAAAATTAGTACTATATCATACAATGAACATACTTCAAAATGTACAATGCATATGGTGGAGTATGGAAGGGGACCATGTGTGTGAATAAAAGGTCAATCCTGCCTAAGGCAAGAACTCAATTCACAGTGAAGTTCCCTGAATACAATTTTTCTTTTCTATTATTCTGCGGAGGTTGAGTTTAAAAGTGGGACAGATAGTTACCCTTTTGGATACTATAAATCTTCCAACAGAAACCCCCAGAAGTGTTTGGGTGCCTTGTGCATATCTACAGTGCAAACTGAACTACCTGTACATGAATTTTTCCAGGAATGCAAAGCAAATTAGCTGTTTCATCAGAGAGTAATTGCAAAATAGCTGGCTTCTGAGAACAAGACTTTATACACTGTGTGATGGATGGTAAAGCTGTTAAACCTGTTTATTCCAGCTCTTCTAATGGGTTCAGCCAACAAGGTCATGTGAAGCTAGGCAGTCGTGGGTCACCTTGTCTTGGGTAATACACATTGGATTAAGAACATCCCCCTAAAGAGAAAAAGGAACTATACCTTCAATCACATGCTTAAAGAAGATTTAGCATGAGAGGGAGAGGAAACACTGACATAGAAAGAAGGTGCCTACAGCAGGAACAGAGAATGAATGGATATAGGGTCAATTTACAACAGACTCACAGCTGGGTCCTGTAGGGATCCAGGAAGGGTTTTGAAGGATTTGTCAAACCCAAGGATGCACTGGCAGCTGTCTGATTGGAGAAAAAGAACCTGCATTGAAAAGTGAAAAAAATGTAAATTTCTATTTAAACCTTTTACTTAAACAGTGTGTATTTTCTTTCCATATAGCTACACTGTTCAAGTCCCTTTAATTACATTTCCCTAAAGGCATACAGTTATAAATTGCAGAAGTTTAAATCTTTTGTTACCTCACTTCAAGAAAAGAAAATGTGAGACATTTCCACTTCAAAAGAAATTTACTTTTACCAGTTTTGTGTAACAGAGAGTATTGAATCTGGCTGGATTGGAGAGGGGCATTCATGAAAAGGCACAGATGAAAGACATGGTTTTTACCAACAAAATTATTAATTTTTTATTATCTTTATGCATGCAAGACACCTATCCACTGCTGAAATAATAAATGTTGCCTCCATTTTTCCACCATTCTCTATGATAAGTAATATCAAATACTCATACTTAAAAACAGCAGCTATAACCAACCAGCAGAAAACTTAGTAAACATGTATTTAACTTTTAATGTATGTACGTAACTTTCTAAAGAAAATAGAATAGAGTTCTACTGCCACTAGAGGTGTAAAGGAGGATAACAAATGTACTCTCAAAATTCCATGCAGTTGGCGGACTGAAGAAAAAATTATTTTTCAAAGGCGAGAACGCTGGCAGAAGGCATGTGTACATGCCAGGCATAAAAGAATGCAAAACCTTTTCCTCTCCAAACCTTAACAGCTTTCCTCGCCTACCTCACGGGGACTCCAAGGTTGTCTGTGAAACTGTTATCCTTTCGGGGAGTTAACTGCTCTGCAAGGCTGGAGAGTAAGCAATCCAAGCCTAATCTTCCCAGCTATAAATGGTCTCTTGAACAAAAAGAGAAGAAATCCTTAAATCAGCCTGTCTCCTTGCCATCTCTTCTGCAAGGTCCACTTATCCCTAAGAGAGGCAATTACCAAATTCATATTTATTTCCAAGAGAACAGAATGTTGTTTTTACTCGATAATCTAATTCCTCTTTGAAAGTACACATTGTAACTTGTTAGGAATATTTTTTTTTTTCTTTTGGAAGGACAGTTAAGAAAGTATAAAGCTCAGAAATAAAAGATTAAAAAGATGATGTCAGACTTTTAGTTGATGAGCTGATCTGCATACTAAGGAAAGCAATTAATTTCCATGGAGTAAAAAAGGATCAGTGGGCATGAAGTTGAAGTTTACAAAAGCTTAGTAGAAGGAATAGTATGAATACAGATTCCTTTTTGAGTGGACGGAAAAAAACCAAAAGTAATGAAGTAAGATTGTTGAAGGTAAGTAAGTATGATGGAAAATCTTTTCCTGCAGATTGGTAAAAACGCCAAACAATTAATAGTCATTAACAAGAATTTCTGAAGTATCGTACTTAGTTCTGATTTACTCCATTTTCTCTAGGAAGGACCTTCCTATCATTTTTAATTCAACTTATCTTTTGAAGAAACAAAAGTAAAATGAAAGTTTCTCATTAAAAAAGAAAAGTTTTAAGTTCTTGAATATCATAGATTAAGGGATCAAAGTCCTGAAGATTTGAAGAGACCCTCACACAAATCCTCACTGGGGTATAAACCAGAGATTTGATGTTCTTTTACAATCTCATGTAAGACTAGACTTTCATTACATTGAAAAGCCTGCGAAATTTGAATCAAGAGAAAATACAAAGATTTCACAAATATTTGAGAAAATTTAGCATGGAAAAAAATTATGTTTATCACACTATGCTTATAAATCAATGTTTTATTTCAGCAGATTGATTTCCAGCTTATCTAGTGTATTCGAAGTTCAGGACTTAGTCACCCGATATATAAACATACCAGCATGTATGTTTCATTGTAAGAATTCAAAATAATTCTAAATTTAAGAAGATATTCAAATAACAAAGATAAACGCAAGATAAATTTTCTCAGAAAAGTGAAAGAACAGAAAGATAATTTGTGATATTGCATGTTCAAAATTTGGTTAAGTTGAAGTGGATGTATATAGAAGGATAAAGAAACATCTTTGTAGAGGAGAACATCAGTTTGGACATAAGATTTAACAGCTACATGCCAGAAAGAACAACTGAGTCATGTAATTCTTTGTGAAGAGAGATCCTCCACTGTCAGTGTAGCCACTTTTGCTGGAATATTATAAGGAAGTTCCTCCTAAATTTTCTTTTCTCCAGGGAGAAAAGGCCTAACTTCCTCAGTCTTTCCTCATAGCCAGCTTCCCCAGTACTTTAATCATCTTCCTGGGCTTCTGCAGTCTTGTTCACATCTTTCTTCTTTGTGGGAGTCAAAACTGAACACAGTACCACAGATGTGCCTGACAAGCACTGAATAAGAGTAGAATGATAATCCTAGAATGGCTTGGGTTGGAAGGCATCTTCAAGATCATCTAGTTCCAACCCCCTAGTTCTGATGCCTCTATCTCCACTAGAAATGCTCTTGCAGATGCAGCTCAGGATCCGATTTGCCTTTTTTGGTGCAGCATTCCACTGCTGATCTGTGCTCAGCTTGTATTCTACCAGGGTGTCTGGGTCCCTTTCAGCATGACTGCTCCTCAGACACACAGATCCTAGCCCATACTAGGCTCCTTGTCTTTGGCTTATTTTATGCAAGAAGCAGGACGTTGTACTGGTCAATGTTAAAATTCACACTGAAGAAAAAGTGATGTAAAGTTGCTATTTTTTTGCTCTGTGGAGTGCTAATGTAGGGGGGAAAAGCAAACAGATAAACCAAAAATAAACAGTGTGTCTGAAAAAAAAAAGCGCTATATCTCTACACATGATTATTTCAAAAGTATGCATAACATTTTAAAACATAAGGTTTATTTTATAAGCCATAGAAAAGAAAATCTCTGAAAGAGGTTTTTAATGCTTGATCATGCTGAAATCAAAGGTTGATACTAGTTCTGTTTTAAACTGTTTAATGAGAAGCGTTTAATGAGTTCTTCATTTCACTCCTACAGATCAAGCCATATCATCCTGTGAGAAACCAGGCAGTTTAATTTTCAATATTTCTCTGAAAATACCATCTGTTGTTTAAACCTTATATAAACATATGTATTATCACTTTTTCTTTGTTTTCAGTATTAGTATTTCATTTGATGAAATCTGATCTGAGAAAAAATGAACAATGTGCACAGTTATTATAAGTTTCTTTACATGGTTTCAGAAAAATTTTCTTAAATTCTATATATCCAGAATTACCATGTGTCATTAACTTATAGATCAGTGAAATTAATTTTCAAAGTTAGACACATAATGTCTTTAAACCTACATTTCTAATAAATTAAACATTTGCAGAAAGAACGATGTAGTAAGAATAAATTGAATCTCAGAAATCACAATTAATAGAAAATCATGATGAAGTTAGTGTCTATAGAAATTCTAAATCAAAGAAATTTTAGCTATCATCTCTGTTCTGCCCTAACAGTAGCTTTCATAGAAAATGAGCCTCTTAGACATGGAGTTGTATTTTGTGTACATGTACTGAAAAAAATTTGTCAAGCTGCTCTGTAGAGAGCATGACTCCTGATAGACCAAATAATCCTGATATTGACTGATGATTTAAAGATCTGTAATGTTCCCTTTTAATCTGGTGGGGGAAAAAAACCTATCTGAAAGTTATCAGTAGGAAAGAACAATAGTGTCTGCTCCCTTTTTCAAGAAATTAAATGGAACTTAATGAGAAAAAAATCTTAAATGCATTTTATTATCTAAATTAGAAAATACATACATATCACTTTCTATGTTCTAAAACTCCTACCTTTATGTGAATTGTAATGAGTGCTCTAGATCTCAGTAAAAGGCTCCCTAGTTGCCTTCACTCCTTTAGGGATCCAAAACTGAGAGTCTGCTGTGAGCTTCGTTGTTGTCTCAGTCCTGCATAATTTTCTCATCAGTAAACTTTTGGATCAGCCTCTAACAGCTCCTGCACCTTATGATGTAGATGGACAAAAGTCAGGACTACCAGTACAAAACAAATATCAAGTTTGCATTCAGTGTCTTTTCAGGCACATAAATGACAAGCAATTTCTTATTAATGAAATAAATAGTCTGCGAATCAACATCTAAGTTATGTTCCTTTGTTGTTAATATGAAAAGATTTTAAGAACTCCTTCCCACAATAGACTTCTGTCTTCATTTTTACACAAAATATTGTTTCTTTCCCAAGGGCTTGCTAATGTTACCTATAGCCTTGTTTCTTTTACCTCAATAGTATTTCATTAATTTATTTCCTTCTGTGTTGGCTGTGTTATAACTTTTTAAACTGGGAATTTTTAGGTGTAGTGGACTGAGCCCAGCCAGCAACTGAGCATCCACTAGTTGCCTGCTCTTTCCCCATAGTGGAATAGAAGAAAAAATCAGAAAAGTACCCAAAACTTGTGAGTCAGGATAAACTCAGTTTAATAATTGAAGAGAAAAAAAAACCAAACCAACCAATCAAAAACCCTACCATAGCTCAAAACTCCTACAAACAGACCAACGCTCAGTCTTTGCACTATGACTTCTTCAGGAAAATTATTCCCCAATCTTTCTGCTTTGCATGATACTATACAGTATGGAATATCCCTTTGATCCATTGGGGTGAACTCTTCTGTCTGTGTCCACTCCTGAAATTTTGCTTGTCCCTATTCTACTTGCTCACGGTAGATCAGGCTGAGAAACATAGGAGGCCTTGATGCTGTGCAAGCATTGCTCAGCAATAGCTAGAACAACTGTTTTACCAGCATTGTTTTAGTCACAAACATAAAGCACAGCACCGTACACGCTGCTATGAAGAAAATTACCTCTATCTCAGCCATAGAAAGGGAATGTAGATTGTCAGCTATATGGATTATATGCCTGAAAGTATAATATTTATATAAATATTGAACTTCTGAGCCAACAGTGGGAAATCTGTAAAAATAATCACAGTACTAGTAGGAGTATATACATGCTGCCTAATACACTTGAAGAGATATGCAAGTATTCTTAGACCTTCATAATGGTCTTCATGCATCAGTCCCAAAGTACTTTATATAGAATACAAATAATAACATGGGGCCTCAGCTGGTGATCAAACGGACTTACAGAGACAAAGATTACTCACAGACCGTTCTGATTTTCATAGGAGTAAAAAGAGAGAGAGAGAGAAATAAATCCTGAGTAGGAACCATTTACTATGAGTATATTTGAGTCAACATCCATACAAAGCTTTTGAAGCCATCTTCTTATTTTCAGTACCCATTAAAGCTATTTCAGTTAATTGTGTGGCACTATCTTTTCTAAGGAACTGGGTGTATTTCAGTGATAACCAAAGTGGGAAGTATGTTGCAGGAATGCGCTAAATGATCTTCAGCTGCAAATGTGCATTCAGTACACATGACCAAACTGAAGTTACTTTGAAATAAAATACATTGAGATATGTACAGTGTGATGGATATATTCTCCATAATAAGATTTTTCCTCAATGCATGAACTTTTCATCCACATTGATTTAAAAAGTAGCTGTAGACTATGTAACTAAAAAGAGAGACGCGTTACATATAATTTAAGCTGATTGCATTTTATCTATACTCTGAAAATATTTTCTAGAATCCCTCTCTCTTTCTCCTCTTTCTCAGGCACACAACCTTACACTCATGCCTCCCTCTTTCTTGAACTGAGAACAGGTAAGTCTCAGTTTTAAACCCTACAGTTTACATTTCATCACAACATAGATAGTACTAAAGCAAACGAGAAAACAGGGATAATTCTTTGAACCCATTAGATACGAAACATTCTTTTTTTCCACTGTGTCAATGCAATGACTTTGCAGCTTTTTTTCTTTTATTTCTTCTTCCAATAGATCAATTTTCAGTAGCTTGCTGAGCTGAATAAACTTCACAGAATTTCCTTTCTTGGTTGGTAGAAAAGTGGTTTTTTTGTTATCTCTGAGGCTTGCCTTTGGTCTCTTGTCGGATGGTAGACAGACTCTTGCTCTTTTCTTTTGAGGGTCTTCAAAACTGCATGGCAATCCTTTTAATTTTCAGTTTTTTCTCTCTGACACTTCAGATATCTCTTCCCAAGCATGGATAGGCACATATACAAAAGTGAAGAGGATGAGTTGCATTTAAGGAGATGGAAATTTCCCCTTTCTTTGGGAGGTTATCTTTAAGCTGCAATAAACTGGTCAAAACAAGTTAAACACAAAGTATTTCAAATCGCTGTGCAATTCAAAGTGTTTTCTTTTCCTATGCTTGGTTAACAAAATATAGTATTTGTACTCTAAAGCAGAACATTACAAATTAAACGATGCTTTCATCCTTCTTGAGAAGTCTCAGATAAAAGACACAAAGGTCAACACAGTTGATCTTAACTTGAGCAAATTAGAGAAAGATGCAAAGCACAAATGAAAACTTGTTAAATAGAAAAAAACCCCAAGTTATCACTGTTTCTCACCCCCCCAGAGGTATTTAGAGTTGATCTGAGAAAACTGTAGCAGTATTTAATTAAGATCTCTCATTATATCTTTTTAACTCTATGAAAAGACTGTTTATTCTAGCTTTCAGCAATGTTACAGTCAGTATAATTATCATCACTAAACAGTATCTTTGTTGAACTATACAACTGTATGGCAGGAAAAAAATCATAATGACATGATACTTGAATTAACTGTTAACTATACACTTGAAAGTCATGGCTATTTGCTAATCAGTATTTCAGTGGAAATACTTGGGTTCCAAGCGATGAGATTCAGACTGTCAGCATTTTCTCTTTCTGAATATTCTGTCACCTCGCGGATTCCAAACTGTTTCATATTTGTCAAGAGTTCTAACACTGAGGGCATTGACATGCCTAGCTGTCCCTGTCCCCAAGACCTTCCCCCACATCACACATGTCCCAGGACTCCACTGAAGTCTCTCATGGCTGTCAGTCCCTTGGGGTTTGTGATGGCAAGAAGTGGTGCTTGTCAGGAATCAACTTCCTTTCTCCAGTTTATATGAAATTGTTTCTGTGGAAGGAATGACTATATAAGCAAGAGATCTACATTTCAGTAGAGCATGAGTGAGTGTGAAATATGTTTTCCGAAGCGCCATGGAGAAGGTTGGCAGGGATGGTGTCGTGGGTTGGCTGAGGCTAGGAAAATTTTCCCCATGTTGAGTAAAAGATTTTTCTTCCTTTTTGCCTTCCTCCTCCCTTCCCCCCTCCCTCCCCCCACCCAGTTCCCCTTTGGTTCGTGCGTGTGTGTTCTGCTTCGGGAAAGGGGGTTGGGGGGGAGAGGGGACGTGTGTGGGATGGCTAGAGAGGGGGGTGGTGTTCGAGGAGACCCTGGTTTTGCGATGTGCACTGCCCCTCCCCCCCCTCCCCCCCCAACTGCAGGGACAGCCAGGGGGCCCGGGAATGCTGGGAGGGGATTGGGATTGCTGGGAGAAGGGGGTCTTCTGTGGTCGTGGCTGTTGTGGAGACAGAGAGAGTGCATGTGGAAGTGTGCCAGGAGGGAGACGAGAGAGGAGGGGAAGGTGAGGTGCGAGCCTCGCCCTGGGCTCCCCCCCGCAGGCGGCCGTCTGCGGGCGCGGTGGATGTGTTGCTGTAGCTCTCAGCAGCAGTGCCAGTTCCAGGTGAGTGGCCGTGGGTGGGGTGGCTGGCTATGTCTGGGAGGGGTAGTCCTGGGCACTCTGCCCACCAGCTCGGTTCTCGGCAGTGTCCTAGTTCATCGCCTGGCTGCAGGGCGACAGGGTAAGCACGGCGCAAGATGGGGATGCACGTGGTGCGCGCTGGTGGTGGTGGGCAGGCCCACTCCGGTCTGTTGGTTGGTGTCCCGCCGGCGGTCGTGCAGTGGCATTTCCCTGCGCCACCCACGCTGGCATGGCTGCGGGCGGCAGCCCCAGTGTTCGCTGTGTTTTTCGGCTAGACCCCTTTTCCCTGGACAGGGGGGATCGGTGTGGCTCACGGGGCAGGCAGGCACCGGGTGGTGAGGTCAGCGCTGGGGGCAGCTGGGTCTGGCCGCGCTGCTTCTGAAGCCTTGCTGCTGGCACCACTGCGGTGATGGCGTGTGGTGACACCATGTTGTTTCAACTGTGGCGGGGCTCTGAAGGTGGAGCCTGGGGAGACAGTTGAGGCGGAGCTGGGGGCAGGGTGGAACAGAAGAGACCAATGGAATTTGGCGAGGAGTGAGATCGTCCCCTTTTGGGGTAGACTAGGGGAGGAGTGCAGGGCAGAGAGTCAGAAGACTACTTAAGCGAAGAACTCGTGAATCTCAGCCCCCCTTTTACGCCTGCGAGCTCGTCGGAGGAGGGCTGCTGTCAGCGCCCATGTTCTTTTCTGGTACCAGCCATCTTGGAAATCACCACGTGTTCTGCTGGTCGTCTTTTTCACTCCAGTGCCGTGATTCCCAGAGAATTCCCAGATACAGCCGCACACCTACCATCCATCACTGCTCCTACCTTCCCCCCACAGCCATCTGTGCTCCCTGTCATCTACCCTAGATCAGCTGCACCTTCTGACATTGAAATGGGAAACCAGTTTTTTGTTTTGTTTGTTTTTTTGTTATATGCCTGGTGTGAGGGGGAATTGGTGTGTGTGGGTGTGTTGGTGGGTTGTTTTGGGGAAGTGGTTGTTGGGTTTTCTTCAGTGGGTTTTTGGTATTTTAATATTTTTAAGTTAATTTTTTTCCAACGTCATAATAAATTCTTAATTCCTTAATACTTCTGTATCCATAATTTATCAATCAATAATTTGTCGACTAAACCTGGACAGATGGATCATTCACTTTGTCTTCTGCACTTTACTTCTTTCTGCAGGAGCTAGGAGTCAGGTCCAAAACAGAAGGTGGCAGCTCAGAGAAAGTAGTTCTATGTAAAGCTGTGCAATGTCTTTTCCAACCTCAATGACTACATTTCTATCAAAAGAATATCTTGAATTGTTACAATCCACATAGGTACAGCTCCCTTAAGTCTTTGAAAATAGCTGGAGGTAGAAAGGATACTAGCAGATGTATCTTGAAGAATTACTTTTGTTTTCATGTTCTTCATACCTTTGTGTACAGCTACCCTTGAAAGCAAAATACTGAACAAGATCCACCTTTGGTCTGACCAAATATATAGACATTCTAATGTTCTCTGTCTCATACAATTAAACATTGTACTTTTCATAAAGCTGTGTCAAATTTATATGTAAAGCTATCTTAAAACTTCAGATGTGCTTTTTGTTAAAAAATAACCTTTTTTTGGCAGGTTTTATGTTGGTTTTGTTTGTTTATTTTATTGTTGTTTCCTGTTTGCTTTGGTTTTAAATGCTAAACAAAGCCCCAAACACTAAGGAATAATTAAGAAATAGAAACAGTCTCTAATTCTTGTCAAGAATACATGTCATAATGCAAACTTCAGATCTAGATGCAAACACTAGCATTAATCAGCATTGCTGTACAAAAGAAAAGCTGTTCAAAATAACATTTCTGGTCTGTAAATAATGTAATTTTAAGTGGTTAACATATAAAAACGGCAACTGGTAACCTCACTAATTATGTATGTACTTCCAAGTGAGATAATCCTGTTAGGTTCTGTATGCCTTCAGTCCATTTTAATGTATTAAAAATAAAGATACTAGTGTCATATGGAGAATAGCTATATCAAATACATATTGGACTACCAATATTTTACCAATTTGTAGTTAATATATTTGATTAGAAAGCTGCATTGTGTTAAATGCACAGACAGCACAGGACCAAATGTAAAGAAGACTGAGCTATTTTTTGTGACTTATAAAATGTATGCATCAATCTACACTACATGTTCCATAGAGGAAAATATTGATATTTGTATGCTAATTAATTGCAGAACTGCTGGTAAATTCCTGTTTGCCTGCCTTGTACAGTTTAGAACTGCCATCAATCATCTTCTTCCCTTTCAAAGCATTGCATTTAAATGACATTTTCTTTAAATTTTACATTATTCTTGTGTTTTGCTATGTGACAGAAGTAATATTTTTGTTCCTCTATTCCTCAGTTCTGTAAGTCAACCATAACGGGAGATGGCACTAAATAAGTTAGACTGTAATTCTGAAAGTATGTAACAAATCCAAAAGATATTGTTTTCTGAATTAATAAAAATTGAAAGAAATGGAATTCACAAGAATGCCAAGTGTAGATTGGGAAAGAATGTTGGGAGTTTTTTGCCACTCCTTACTTATAGTATTGTTCTTTATTTCTATTTTTGGGAAAATGTAATATATTTTGAGAAATATATTATGCGAACATAAAATCAAATAGAAATTGAAAACAAATGGTGATCCATAGTTTATATAAGTGAAATAAATCACACAATAAATTATTTAATTAAGAATGCATATACCTGCCACTGATTCCATCAGATTTTGATTAAAATTCTTTAAGACCATCTTTTACTCATACTACTTAAAACCATATCAGGCATCATGTGCATACTAGTCATTTTGAAGAGTACTTAAAGTGGTGTTGTAACCAATTAGCAGAATGAAAGTATCAGGAAAAAAAACCCTAATTTCAGTAAGAGTTTAGCAACTAATGGTGTTCTTTGAGGTTTTAGTATTTTCCAAGTAGATTTGGATTTTTTGTAACAATAAGAAAACAGGTCTGATTTTGTTTATTTGCTTTTCTACTTATGTCAGCAGTTTAAGGAAATACCAAACAACTTTTGACTTTTCTTGAGTCGTCTGAATTCTGCAGTATATAATGACATTTCTTAGATATTAATTTTGTCCCCACTCCCAAAACATCATGTGTGCCAGTGTCAGAGGTTCAGAGAAGAGATTTGATTAGTTGTTGTTACATGGTGATCTCCCATTAATGGGAAATTGAGAATTTTCTACAACACATTTCCCTAAGATGTTAGTTTATTACTGTGATGATTTGAACCACTATAATCTCTAGAGGGACACACACAATGACGGAAGACTGAACAGATGCAACAGCAGGTAACAGTTTATTGTCTAGGGGCTCAATCACAACTTTAAGGGACCCCCAGACTTAAACAAAATACACAATATAAAACCCGACAATCTTATGCAAAAACAAAAAAACCAAACTGCTTCTCAAGGCCAGGTGGTTGGCTGAGAATCAGGGGGAGGAATGGAAGCTGCCTCTCTGATGGTACACTCCCGGCTCTTGAACTATCTGCAAAATAGAAAAATGGTAAAAAGCACCCCCTCCCAGGGAGACCCAGGGGGAAGCTACCACTTGTGATTTGTCTGGCTTGGCTCCGGTGCTGATGGAGGGGGGTGGAGTCAAGCCTCATGGTCTGGAAGCCAGGAGGAGCGGGGCTGTGCTGCTTTCAGCCGAGGAAAAAGCTGAAGAGACCGAGGACTTCCATGTTCAGGCTTTTTATGCACTCGAAATTTCATGGCAATTTGATGTCTTCTTCCTGGTCAGGCTATCCCTTGGTTGGCTGGTGGCACTGGGCTCCGCTTTTCTTCCGGATCTTCACTCCAGGCAAAATGGTGGTTCCCGCTGAAATGCACGCAGCTGGGACCCGGAGGCTCCATTAGCCGCTGTCCACGGGGCACCCGTTGTCCATGGGAACACCCAAGAGGGGTCCCTGGGGCCAGCGGGACCACAGGAGCCGCTCGCAGGCCAGGAAGTCGGCGCAGCCAGCACCACCAGAACTGCACCCCAGGTAAGGGGGACCCCACGGGCCGGCAGCGCCAGCTGCCACTCCCTGGCATCGGCCGCCACTGGAGGGTGGGGCACTGGGTGGTTCTGTGCGGTCCACAAGGTGCGGGGCTGGATTGGGCAGGATTGGCCACTGCTACACCCACACCGCTGACCACAGCCATGCCGAGGTCCGGCGCCGGCATCCGCAGTGTATCTCTGTCAGCAAGCTGGGAGAAATGGAGTGCTGTGCTGGAAAACCGGTGTCCCAGTCCCACTTCGTCACTCTGTCGGCCAGCCACAGTGCATGGAGTCCAGCAATGCCAGCGCAGGCTGCAACTGCATGGGACTCCGTGCCAGCAGCAGTGGAGCACACAGCCTCCCTCTCCCCCAGCCCGGCACCGCAGAAGCACCGGTTCTGTTCGGTGTGTCTCTCCAACACCGCGATCTGGGGCCACTGTCGCTGCCCACACTGCTGGGAAAAGCGGTGAAAATGGCAGATGCGGCTTTGTGCACTCAGCTCTGCGTCCACCGCGCATGGCCTCTTAGCTGCAGGCATGCCGACCCTGCTGCCATCCCTCTGCCGAAGCTAGATGGCGGGGGGACAGAAAAGAGCCCCTTTGCTCTGCAGACACTGCAATCTTGGTCCTTCCTTCATATTTCTAAAAATAACCCTCAGTTTTACACAGGGCAAACACATGGACCATCCCAAAACACCCTCTCAAACACCCTTCCCTCCCCCCTTCTCCCCCAAAACTCCCGAGACCCAAAACCCCCCACCCTAAACCCATACAATTAGACCAACTGCTGGTGCTAGTGAGCATTTATAACAAGTGATACTGAAGTATAGTCTGGAGGTTGCCATTTCACGCTGACATATGCAGTTGACACTGCCTGAGAGAAGAGAATTTGAAAGAGTGGATACAAGCTACTTCCCACCCATTGGCCCATAAGGTCATCTGTCTGTTAGAGTGTCAAACAAATCAAGCTGCAGATACGCACGTAGGACTGAATCATGTACTCTAATATATCCCAGGCATAAACTTTGTTAATAAGGTATCTTGTGATTACTTAGATTCATATGCTGGGTTGATGGAAAGTATAATAGAAAGAAGTTTCTGGAAAAGAGTTGTGAATTATACTGAACCATCGTGATATGATTTCAAATGCTTAAGTTTTATCTTGTGCTGCTTGACAAATTTTATACTATGTAATAATTTATGTACAGTCTTAGTACAATAAAAATTATTGTGCCTCTGTTGAGAGAAAAGAAATACTGTGTAAGATTTTTAAAAGGTATTGTTTTCTTTCCAAGTACTGAGTTTTGCTTTAAGCGCCACCATAAGAATTATGTAATCAAAGAAAAAGATAATTGCTCATAATACAACAGTGATCAAAAGAAGATTTTATAATAAATACATTATATAATTTTAAGATGAATACAATGGAAATTTAAGTGAACAATATTAACTCACATTATTATTGTAATAAAACTAAATAAATAAAACTAAAGTAAACATGCAGTCTACCACTCCTGATACAGACAAGCTCTGCATCCTGCTTGTCAAAAAAGAGATACTGGACAGTACAGCTAGAGAGAATGTATTACTGGATACAGGGCAATATACTACATTCTAGGGTTTAGAAAAATGTACCATATTATGTTACTCTTTTGTGTCTAAAGTAGGATAAACAATATAAAGACAGATACCCTTTATCCTGTTTTCAGTTTATTACTTAATTTTTAAAACCAGCAAGATTATTACTTTGGGATTGGCAGAAAAAAAATAATGGTTAAGGGGAATTGCAGATTCTTTTCTGATGACACAGTGAAAAATTTCAAGTGTTTGTCATTTCATTCGCCACTTATTTATCCTTTTTCCTCTTTATGGCTTCACTTCAAAATTATATAAGTGAAGCTTTAATTTCAAAATAAACATTTCAAAATAGAAATGTTTTTTGGAACTCCTATTCAGACATATATTTTAATTATCTGAGGTCTTCTGAATCTTCATTCCATAACTTCAGAGAATTTTATAAGAGAAGGCATGTCTTATATATTACATTGCATTTTTACAAATACAGCCAATAGGAAAATTTGGTAAACAGAAGAAAATTGAAATCTCTGAAATGAGGCCTCCTAGAAAAGATCAGAAGAGTTTTCAAAAATTCTGTTGTGTTGCTGAGGTGCATAAGGATTTAATTTTGACTTGTGTAAGAGGTGGTGAATTAAAAGTTTGGTAGTCATTGTCAATTTTCAGGTGAGATTTTTTTCCTATGCATAAAGTGAGTGATGATACAGTCAGGTCAAGATATAACTTAAAGAAATAATAAAATTTTAAAACAGTTTAAAGAAAATTAGAGACTTCTTTGTGTACATGTCCCATTTCCTTCTACTTCACACCCCCTCTCCTTCTTTATTAATTTCAATTTTTATTGAAGCATAATTCTAGTAAAGTCAGTGGCAAAACTTTTGATCATCCATTTTATTATAACAACAGTAATTGCAATGTCTTCTGTATTGTTTCACTCATTACGAATTCGAAGCTGGGTAAGGTTGTCTGGTTTTCTGAGCAAAAAAGCCTGATATACACAACCTGTAGAAGGTATGCCTACCTTTTGTGAAACACTACCATGCACTGAACTAGCTGTGACCCGAACAAACTAGAGCCAGAAAGAGGACAGATATATCAAAGCAGTGCAGATCAATTTTTCTGGTTAAAGCACACTTTAAACTAGTTTCTAGGACATGAGCTAGCATTGTGGCTTTGTGCAATACGTGCCATCATGTTTGGTGTTAATTCTGCAGCCTGCCATACATAAAGCTGTAAATAAATGCTGAAAGTCTTTGCACTGTCATAAATGACATCTTAAATAGATCCCTAAAATGAGTTAAAGCACAATTGAAACATATATATTTTGAGAGTCTTAATATTTTAAACATATTCTTTGCATTTTTATTAAATTATACATATATATATATATATATATATATATAAAAAAAAATAGTTGTGTCAGTTATCATAGACATATACCTATTAATTTCAGAAGGAACCTCAGGAAGTAATCTGTTCCAACTATCCACTCAAAGCAGCAACAAATTTGAGATTTTTATCAAGATGCTTAAGATCTTGGTTTTAATATCTCCAGGAATTAATTTCCTACAATATATCTGTCTTCACTAACTCACTAGATCAAAGGATAAAGTTCAAACTATCTACTTTTACCACTATGAATTTAAGTTTCTATAGGCATGGGAATGATTCAAATTAGAATTAAAAAGTTTTACTGTTTAGACAGTAATGATTTTATAGCAAATATGTTAATGCTTTTAGGATTTCTCTTATCCAATTTTAACTTCTACATAACAATTCAACTATTAATTTGACTACTTATAAATTATGTTTCAGGTAAAAATTTTTTTAAAAAAGCTTTCTAACTATCCTTTAAATAATAAGGCAATGTTATCTTAACATTTATGAACTCATACCACTATATTTTGTGGAGATTCTGCACCTTCTGCACCTAACGTTTTTCAGTTATTATCATCATTATTCAGAAAGCTTTGCCTTGAATAAATGACTACCTAGATCAATTGTGAGAATCATTGCAGTTTTCTTCTTTATCTTGTACTCTTTCCTGATGTTTATCCCTGTCCTATTTGGAAATTGTTCATAAGATAGTTTTTTTAATAATTTTTTCCATATGTGCACAAAATGTGTCTAATCAAAGAATTTTTAATTTCCTTTTATTTTTTTTTTAGCAATATTTCATCTCATATACAAAACCCAAGAAATAGGATGAGCAAGAATGACATGATGGATGAGCTCATGTAATGTCACTTTAATCTCAAGGAATAAAATGAAAGATGGAGACTATAATTAAATTTTGTAATTAACAAACCTATCCGGAGCCTGTGAGCACAATATTAGAAATTTCAAGTCCTGTATTTTATTTTGTGCTGTGGATAGATACACTGTCAGAGTTAAGAATAAAGTAAAAGGTTTGATTTCAATTTCTTAAACATTTCTGATTCCAGCTTTTCTAAAATTCTATAATGTTTTCTTATTTCTAAACTAGAGATAGAGAAAATAATGAGTTCCAAACGATGTCAATTGCTGAAGTAACTACAAAACCATGTAGACAGAAAAAAACATTATAAGAATTGCAAGTTATATTAGATTTCTCTTTGATTTTTTTATGGGGTCTGTTGTGTGTTTTTTACCATGGATATTTTTAGCTTTGTATTCTTTTATACTTTTAAAAATACTTACAATATACTAAACAATTTTTCCTAGCTTGTAGAAAATATATAAACTGCTTCTTAGGTTCAATTTCAATATTGATACATTTTGTTCGGAGACTACTTTCAGAATTGGGAATAGGGATTTATCAACTATTTTGGTTGCCACCCTTTTTGTATCAAGAGGTCTCCATAATTTGATGTCATAGGCAAATTTGAACTTATCAAGTTTTTGAAGTTTTCGATCACTATTTCAGCAAGCTTTGAGACCATGCACATCTTTCACACTAGCTTGTTCTGTTTATAGCCTTGACAAGGTACAAAACTGCAATCAAGAACAATTTTGTTGCTATGTAAATTATTTAGTCTTATAGTTAAAAAAAATCCCACCAAAAAAACCTAGAACAATCCCCCCCCAAAATCCCTCTCCAAAACAAAATACCAATGCCATCATGAGGTCAGAGAGCTCATGAGATCAAATCATACCTGGACCAGAGTCCAGGAGACAGAGAATCTCTGCAGTTACTTTCAGGAATTTGGTAAGACCATTTTGCTCTGGAACAGCTGAGGTACATACTAAAGCATTGTCATCTTACATACGTTAAAAGTAAAGAAATAATTTAAGTCTACTTTTGAGACCTTGTCAGTGTCACCTGATGTTGTGGTTTAACCTCAGCTTAGCTACCAACTAAGCCCCACAGCACCTCTCACTCACCTTCACCCAGTGAGATTGGGAAGAGAATCGGACAGGTAAAAGTGAGAAGACTGATGGGTTGAGATAAAGGCAACTTAATAGACAAAGCAAAATGCACAAAGGAAAACAATACAAAGACTTTATTTGTCATTTCCTGGTGGCAGGCCCCATCGTCATCCAGTGTTTGCGGTCTCTAGAGCTGCACGTTGTGAGCGCCATTTGTGGCTGACGTTGCAATCTCCCTTAACAGTGACCACAAGATGTATTGTGCACAAGGAAAATCCAAGAATTCCAAATCTACATCCATGTATTATGTGTTACAAGCTATTTTTATAGTCTGGAATTAGTTTATGTTTTTCTAATCACATTTGGGTAACTATAGCTTTTGTTATAGGATATTTCAAAGATCTCTATTAGCTTATAGGGTCTTTCAAAGAGACTTTAGCCAGTCATAGGATCTTTAGCTATCAGCCTTTTCTTCAGCCAATCCTGAAGTGATGTGTTCTACAAACAATTTCTTCATATTTGGTGCTTCCAGGCTCTCTATCTTTGGTGAAGCTCTGTCCTTCTGGTCTTTTCTGTCCTGGTTCTTCCACCCGCCATGCACAGTTGTTAAGACCTTAGACAAACTGTTAATATAGATTTTTGATATAACACCTCAAAAGGGGACTTATAAAAAAGATGGGGACAAACGTTTTAATAGAGCTTGTTGCTGTAGGTCAGAGATAATGCTTTTAAACTAAAAAAAGGTAGATTTCTTTGTTTGTTTGGGGGGTTTTTTTGTGAGTTGTGTGTGTTTGGTTTTTTTCTTTTGCTTTGTTTGCCTTTAAGCTTTTGTTTTTATTTGTTTGTTTGTTTTGGTTAGGTTTTTTTGGTAGAGAGTTTTGTTCTTTGGTTTTAAATTTTTAGTTTTCTGGGTTTTTTCTTTTTGTTGTTTGATTAGGGTTTTTTTGTGTTTTGTTTTGGTTTGGTTTCTTTTTTAGGGTTTGCTGGCATTGAAGAATTTTTATCACACATAGCCTGGAAAACCATAATAATTTTCATAAGGTCCTGAACTGACTCATTTAATTAATCAAGTACCTTCTACACCTCATTAGCAAAATAGAGTAGAAAAAGGCTATAAGAAGCACTAGCAACCTCCCTTTGCATTGTTACATTTTTCCCAATAGCTTTGTCCACATCAGACACCCTGCACAAAGCAGGTTATCCAGTTCAAGTAGCACTTGCTCTTTCTCTAACACTGAGGAGCTAATATATATCGACATATATAAATAGACAAAAAAGAAGGATGCTCCAACATCTTCTCACTCACTGTTTGACTTTGAATCAAGACACACTCACCTATTTAAGCATATTTTGGAGTAAAGAGTAGGTTGAAGGGCTTGAAGCCTAACACAACAGGGCAGAAATTCTGCAGTTATGTTTGTGACAGACAGGGAGTACAGGAAGTACAGTTGGTAGGGATATTTTCTCCTCTTGAATGAACATGTGCACACATTGCGCCTCCGCGGCAGGAGGGGGAGAGACCCACCCCGCCTTCTGCAGGGGAAGCGGGGCCCGCTCTCCCTGGGGCGGGGCGTGGCCCTACCTCCAGTCCCTCCGCCTCCCTCGGGGCCCGAGAGCGGGACTGCGGTCCGGGGGTGAGGCCCAGCGAGGGGGGCTGGGGGGAGCGAACCCGCCCTGCCGCCCGGCTGCTGGAGTCCACCCGGGCCTTGGTGGGACTGTTTCCTCCCCAGCATAAACTACGGGCTGCTTTTCCACCCCGCCCTGGGATGGGAGGCTGTGCTGCCGCCTGCCCATGCCTACCAGCCGGAGGGGGGGATACTGACTACCGGCGGGCGGGGCAGTGTCTGCGTTCGCAGTGCCGGGATGGAACCCCTGCCCTCCCCTCCGGGGGTGCGGCTGGCTCTGGCTACTCCTTCCCCTGGGGTGGGGTGAGAGCGTCTCCCTGCCCTGGCGTGCAGGTGGGAGGGGCGGGCCTAGCGCCCTCCGCAGGGGGTGGGTCGGGCTCAGCTCGGGCACCGGCCCTGCTCAGTTGATAGTGGGGTCTGACCGGGCCGGCTCCGGCCACAGGAGCGGGGCTTACGCAAACACCCGGCGCGGGGCAGGGATTCTCTGCAGCTCCCACAGAGCCCGGGGACCCTGAAACGCCTGGCCCGAGGGCGGAGGTGGGGGCGGGACAGAATGCCGTGCCATCCCAGCCCGGGTCGGTGCTGCCGCCGGAGGAAAGGGCGAAGGAAGAAGCAGTAACCCTATCCTCGACTGCAGCTGCAGAGCCTGGCGGGAATGTGGGGCAGGCTTCCCCTAACCAAACTCTGGTCTCGGGAGTGGGCAGAGAGAGAACAACTTCTGCCAGTGCCCAGGCAGCAGTGGACACTGCTGAGCCTAAAAGCAATACGAG